>CM067359.1:106258317-106643317 GCA_034401795.1 Chaetoderma sp. LZ-2023a | reverse complement strand
AATACACTTTGTAGTCTAAGTAGCCAGTTGTTTCATACTTTAGACCTTTATATACAGTTACATCCAGGAAATCTACGGACATCTCGTCAATGGTTGCTTTTAATTTGATATTCGGATCGTGATTGTTCAGAATTTCGAAAAATTCATCAAACTCTGCCTTTGTGTGTTGCCAAATCATGAAAATGTCATCAAGGTACCTGCGATAAATGAGGGGATGTTTTGGACACTTTTCTAACGCTTCCTCCTCCCACTCTGCTACGTAAATATTGGCAAAACATGGGCTAAAGCGCTTGCCCATCGCGCAGCCGCAAATTTGTTGGTAAATTTCGCCATCGAATTCAAAATCATTGCCTTTCAGACTCAGCTCTAATAGAGCTATTACTTCTCTGTCTGGCCTGTTGGTGTCTGGGTAGTTCACGAATGCTCTACGAATAGAATTTATACCCTTCCCGATGTCAATGTTTGTATACATAGCATCGATGTCAAGCGTGACCAAGAATGAATTTGGAGGTATCCAGGTCTCAGAGACCTGTGATAAGAAGTCTTCTGTGTTTTTCAAGAAGCTGGGGTGTCTATTTGCTATTGGCTGTAGATGGTAATCGATGTATTCACTGATTCTGTAGGATTCTGAGCCACAATCAGAGATTATAGGTCGCCCGGGCGGTGACATTGGGTCCAACCACGAATCTATGGGTTTATGAATTTTTGGCAAAAGATAGAAAGTCCGTGGTTTTGACTCAAGTTTAGCAAAGAGATACTTATGTTGCTTTTTGGTGATCTTCTTGCTATCGAGCAATTTTTGAAGAATCTCATTAAATTTGCTGCAATTATTTTGCCAAAGTGGTTTGCTTAGTTTCTGGTAATGCTTTGGGTTACTAAGTTGTCGTTGTGCTTCACGTTTATAGTTATCTTTAAGCATTATTACAGTCGCCGACCCTTTATCTGCAGGTTTGATGACAATTTCGCTGTTTTTAGACAATTCAATTAAGGCCTGGCGTTCCTCATAGGGTAAATTTGGTTGATCATTAGGGAATGTAGAATTTTTAACACGTTCTGAAAAGAGTTCTATGCTTTCACCGATCGCTGGGTCCAGGATTTTTACGTTTGGTGCCCAGCCAGTTTTTTCAATGAATGGTGGAATGTTACTATTAGAGTTACGAAAGAAGTCTGCTAACTTAATACGGTGACTAAATTCAGATGTTTCCATACAGCCATTATCTAAAAGAGCATCCAAACCTGTTTTAGGTTTTGGTGTTGGGACAAATGTAAGACCAAAATTGAGCAGTGACTGCTCTGCTTCACCTAATGGGGAGCCAGTTAGATTGACAATATTCCTGCCCAGTCCTGTTTCCGGGCGGATGTTACCCTGGCCCTTGTCTAGTTTAAATTTAGGAATTTAAGCCAGGCAGAATACATCGAGTTAGCTGTCTTCTCAGTCCAATGAATGTTATCCTTAACAACATTAAATTCGGAGAGTCTAAGTGCAGGAATGACAGTCACATATTTTGATGATTCAGCCGTCGAATTGATGGACTGAATCGCCAACTTCTGCTGAGCTGTCAACCGACTTGAATAGTTAAGTTTTGCGAAGTAAATCGCAGTCTTTGGGAATTTGGACTTAATCGCACTGAGAAGCAGCATTAATCTATGTTTTGAACTAGAGCTGGGTTCATTCATATCATTAATGCCAATGTTAATCACTATTTTCTCTGGTTTAAATGATCCAGTGTACTTTTGAATTAGTCCTCTAGCATGACACAATTTAGCTCCTGGGTAGCAGGCAACTTGCGTTTCAGGGTGGGGCTCAACATTAATGCGACTCATTTTGTTTTCGATTTCATGCCGAAAATTCCAAAAAATGTTTCTCTCCAACATGGTGGGTTGTTGGGGTCTATTTGCAAATTTAATAGGACGCACCTCCGGTGCATTACTTGGACCTGGAGTTGGAGAGAAACTGGGCTGTGGCAGTTTCCCTGTTGGGGATGGGGTCTTGATACCCGATGGTTGACTGCTCTGGGGTGATTTCTGAGAAGCGCCAGTCCGTGGACCAGATTTGCTACCATTAACCCTTTCCCTCTGTGGCAAGGGCGGATATTCGTTTGGGTCATTTAGATTGCCTAGTGGAGAGTCAGGTAGTGGGATTAATGATGCTTCAAATAGCATATCTCTAGGGCCAGAATCTAATGGTAGCAATGGAGAGATTTTATTGTCTACTCGTTTTGTGACTGGCGGCGAAGTTTCAGGTGATCTGAGGCGTTTTTTCATTTGTGATTGTGGGGCCACAGTTGGTATCATGACCAGAGGCGTGGCGTGTGCGTGATTTTGAATTGGCTGTTGAGATGGATCTATCGGTCGCACAAAATCGTAAAAAGAACTAATCGCATTAATGTCGAGCTTTCTATTATAATTGTTTTTTGCCCAGCGTATAGCATTGGATTTAGCACGACCTAGGTCTAAATGTGGCATTGCCTGTGTGAGGACTACTTCAGTTCTAATACTACCAAGTTGTTCATTATAGTGATTTAACATGGCCTTAATGGTAGATTTTGCCCACTCAAAATTCACATTCCAGATGGCAAAGTAGATGTCATCATTTGGTATAGCTGGCTTACAAAATCCATTCAGCTCTTCCACCTTCCTGCTAAGCCCATCAGGGAGAGTTTCGGCATCTAAATGCCTACGTAGCGTAGCAATATGGTGGAAGCACTGAATTATTTGGTAATACAGCTTTACCAGGCGCGCATGCGCAGATGAACCCCCTTTACCAGCTCCATTCTTTCTACGACCATTCTTCCTCGCAATAGCCATTCAGACAGACAATCGTTCAATCTAACTAGCAATAGACAGGCAGTTGAGCAGGTAAGAACGATTCGATCAGGCAAACTCAAATTCAAGCACACAAATTCATTCACATCAACTACAAATTGAACCAATATATTACTTACACCTGAAAGACAAATTATAGAATTAAAATGTAATATGCAAGGGTTAACAATACAACAATACAATACGCAATATTATAAGTTACTCACAGTAATTATGGACACCGTCAATTGGCTAAATGCATTTCACATGGATGTGCTTCATCAGTAGCCTGTATGACAAATCTGTCAGTCCTTCAGTATAGACAGCTTTATATACGTTTACCGAATTACTCAATCTACTTTGAAAAACTACTCTATGGTTTAATTTGAACAATTGAACTTTGTGCAAGGTTTGAATTTCCTTTGATTCGGGTTTATCACAAACATCATTAATAAAGCCAATGATTAGTGGACTGGTTTCACTCCACACAGATTAGTGAAATTTTACTCTTCCGAATTGGATTGATAAGTGAGTAGTGTTTCCTTCACGAGATCATGAATCGATCATTCAAAGGTGTTATATGCTTTTGTTGGGACACTCAATTTTGCCTTTTGATTCCTTTTGAACATTTGATGCCGAAAAAATTAATCAAGTTTGGAGGACATATTTTGTCATTTTATAGAGTTTTGTTCGCCACACCGGAAAGGCCACTGCAGTGTTTATAATTAAACTTTGTTCATACATGTAGAAAGAAAGTTGTATTCAGCTCCCTTAATTTTATGTGAGTGAGTGGCTGGACGGACACACAGAGAGCCGGATGGCTGGCAAGGCAGATGGACAGATCCATCCATCCATCCATCCATCCATCCACGGCTATATATTAAGATACACTGTACGCGAAATAGTTAAATATGATTAAACAATGAGACAGAGGCCTTAGTGAGAAATGGACGCGGCATGGCATAAAAAGAGACGCTCAGGAAAGTGTTTTAAAGTCACCCATAATATGTATAAGTCAATAAAATCATTTCTCTTTCATAATTCCGCTGAATCCGTAATATTTCCTTGTAAGGTTGGTGTAAGACAAGGAGAAAAGTTATCACCCTTTTTTGCAATATTCTTAAATGACCTGGAAGACTATTTAGAAGAACGCCATATTCTATGACTGCCATCAATCAGTGTACTGGCTAACGAGTTACACCTATGCTTATATTTAATCGCGGTCTTGTATGCGGACCGCACTATAATAATGTCGGAATCTCGAACAGCTCTCCAAAATGCTTTGGATACATTCCAAGATAACTGTAATGAATGGAAGTTAAAAGATAATGAATCTAAAACACAAATATCAATATTTCAAAGAACGCTTGAAAACCAAGCAACCGCAATTCCAAATTTGAGGTCATGCCTTTGAAATAGTCGATGAATATCTATTCCCATGATTCCTTTTCAAATATTATGAGACTCTTTCCTCGTGGAGAAAACATAACTTGAAACACGGAATAAAGGCAATGTACGGCCATATACAAAAGATTAAAGAAAATAATGCACCAATTAACTTACAATGTTCACGTTTTGATTGTATGGTCTCACCAGTAATGCTATATGCATCTGAAATGTATGGAGTTGAGAACACTGAGCTGCTTGAGACTTGCCAAATAAAACTTTACAAATCTCTTTTACACATGAAAAGGTCTACACCAAATATGATGATCTATACCGAACTAGGAAAATACCCTTTACATATAAAGATACAATGTAATATGATTCGGTTCTGGGCTGACATAGTAGACGCGGGATACGGAAAGCTGCCATCGATACTATATTATATTAGTCTATATTATGCGGGGGGGGGGGGGAGAAAACACAGTTAAATGGATAGAGGAAGACAAAACCAACCCTGACATTAACAGGTTATGCTGAAGCATTTGAGAAAGACCAATAATAAATAAAACCAATTAATTAATCAGGTGCAAACAGTTTTAGAAAATCAATTTAAAGAGAAATGTAGAACCAGCTAGTCACACCTGTTGTCATTCTATAACAAAATAAAAGACGATGTAAATTTGTAACGATACTTCCCAATTCTACCCCACCATGGTGAGATAATGTTATGCCATTTAGAACGCTAAACCACAAATTAGCTATTGAGACTGGGAGGTGGACGGGAACGGAAAGAAGTGAACGGCTTTGTGATATATGTAACTGTGTAGCGGATGAACAGCACTTTTACACGCCACACATATCATACAGAAAGACAAAAATATACCCCTAAGTACTATACTACCAATCACACAACAGAAAAAAACCAAAGGTCTCCTTTCAATATGCAACAGACCTGTGCTAAGAAATCTCTCCAATTCAATTATGTTCAAACTATTCAATGGAACAGTTCTTACTAACATGTTTCTGTATTTGATTTAGAATCATGTTTCAGAGATGAACCGCCCCATTTTACACCAACAACCTCCCTTGGTAACCCACATAGTACGTGGGTTAGGAAAATTGTGTCAATACGTGCAACGCAAAGGCCCATCATATTCTTATCGTTGACATTTACTTTTAGATATATATGTTTTATTGGCCGTTTTTTAAATTAATCCTTTGGTAACGATAAGATGAGATATGGCGTTTATTTTCCATCCTGGGAACAATGCCTGGCAGATGTGAAAACACCCTTGTGAATAATTTACGTAATTGTGTGGGATATTGCCAGTCGGGCGTGTAATTGGAATGACGCGCGGTCTTTTCGCGGCTTTGAATGTTTTTACACATCAGTTGGTAATCGCTATATAGTTGCAGAAGATTGCACAATTAGTCTTATCTGGTAAAAGACGATTACATAATGGTGTAAATAACCAGACCCGTATAAATTTCACGAACGGCGATATTCGATCTGTGAATCAAGTATCTGATTTAATGATCAATTACGTCACTAGGTAACTGACGTCACAATCCTACTGTCATATAGCTACACGAAAGCGAAAAGTCCGTCACTTGTGTACGAACGTTGTCTGCCGATTTTACAATTTAATTCGACTACATATTTTCAGACTAATTTGACAGGGATCGGTTGCTGCCCATGTTGCTGCCAATGCGCAGCAACAGGCCCCATCCGCATTAGCTTCAGAATATTCAACAGTCTACATATATAGTTATTTTGTAATATAGTTTCTGGAATTACAGGCTTCAAAGATTCAAAAGGAATGCAAAATCCGCCTAATACGTGGGCGGAGCATAGGTAGGAAGGGGCGTGGCATGGCTCTAAATTGATCCACACAATGCCTCCGGCTAACAGGGCCAAATAAATGTGTCTAATAACTTAGAAAATTGTTGCCAGTTACAATCAAAACTAAATGAGTGGGTGGTGGATTGTTGACCATGCATTCTATTTACTAAGTGTAGCGTTTATTTAGTAATTTTTGCCTATCAATGTCAATTAGTCATTTGCACATAATATGACACCCAGTTCTCGAAGCCTACCTGCCAGGGGAGGGGGGTGGGGCGTTTGACCGTGGTGTTATTGAGGTCGATTGGTAATCAGCCGGGCGGGGTTCAAATCACGCTCGACTGTCAGGCAATCAGGTGGCTGATGAGCAATATGTGGAAACATAGGCAATCTCCTTCACCCCTCGTTGTCTCTCTCTCTACCCAGGAGTACAGCGGCGTACCAGTGTAAAACTGGGAAGGTTACCAATAATAGACTGAAATATAAACCAGCCTAGGTATGACGTGGTGGGGACCTGAACTCAGGGAGTTGATAGACGCTAATTCAGCGAATAGCTTCTTCCCTAAGCCTACCTCTATACGAAGTGTTAAAAAAGCCCAACCTCGTCGTGGCGTTGATGAATCTCGTTGATGAGTCTCGTTGTATGCGAATAATAACAGATTTATGTTAGATTAAACAACCACAATAAAGAATGATGTCTGAACCATTTATGGCTAGAACGCTTAGGCTTAAATCATACACAATATAATTATAAGAACATTAGTGTCTAAAGCTATTTAGGGGGCAAACCTTTAGACTTATTTGGCTATTGGTTACTTCAGCACGACTAATAAAGAGTACAAGTACACATATTGATGCAAGGCATGGCAGCAACAGAACCCAGTCAAATTAGTTTCAAAATATTCAACATAATATTTATTAAATAGTAGACATGCAATACTCACAACAACTCATAGTCCATCTTCAATGAACCTTTCCGATTGTATCCTTCGATTATATGACGCCATATGACATCATAGCCAACTAAGTGACGTGCATGCTGGCATCATAATCATCACGTCGTAAATGCTTCTATTTGGCCCGTCTTTAACTCTTAATCGTCCAACACGTTGTAAGAATTGTATGTCTGCTATTTATTAAATATGCTGTTTAATATTTTGAAACTAATTTAACTGGGCGCTGTTGCTGCCGTATGCAGCAACAGCACCTCTACGGCAGCAACAGCACTTGGTCAAATTAGTTACAATATATTTAACAGCTTACCTGTATAGTTTTCTGGAAATTGATAGTGATGTATTTCAGCGATCGATCGATCTCAACACGAGCGAGGTGTGGGTAGAGCTTAGCTAGATGTGCGCGGGGACTAGCTGAAGCTGGAAAGGTCCATTATGCGCCCGTGATGGACTTGTCTAAGTCATTCATGACGTCATTGATTATGATGTCATTCTACACGTCATGGACGAATAATGTGGTACGGTCCATTCTAGACATAACCAAGTGAATGCGTAGTGCTGAGCGGCCACGGAAAGTGATGATAGGCCTACACGCACATCCGTCGTTGTCGTCGTGATTTATATACATACTTTGAACCATGACTTCCCAGAATCCCATTTTCACGGTAACTATGGAGGTGAGTTTTTGAATATTTTGGAGACTAATTTGACTGGGTGCTGCTGCCTATTAAATAGTGAAGCTCTTAAATTCGTACAGCTGAAGGACTTTTCAATGTTCCTGTTCGCCATAGCTACGCCAGTCATTACGTATTTTGACTGTGACGTCACCCTACTGAGGAGGGGTTGGTGGCGGGGTGAGTGGGGGTGTGGGGGGGACTAATTGATTATAACGGCAAGGCTCTACAATATCTGACCGCTCGTGCTAAAACATGTGCTCACTTATTACAAGTGATTCGACTGCTTAGGTTACGTTATACAGCTCATAAATAAGTTAATATGCTTACAAAACATAAATAGAAACTCTGTCTTGTTTTGCAAACATGTTATTTACTCTTTAGATGTTCTATACCATCGAGTAGGCGGTTTTACAGTAAAGCTCATTCATGTAAATAAGGCACTATATTTGCAAAGAAAGACATAAATTCTACCTTGCATTGAAAACGTGTTAATTTATTTTTGAGGTCTTCTATACCAAACGGTGTCAGGTTTCACAGAAACTGGGAGATAAAAAAACCCATTATCTTTCTGCTTTCGAAGGCTAGGCCTAGTTATTTCACGGTTAGTACAAGAAAGATTTGTGTAGATTATGTAAACAATAATGTTGAAAATTGCCTACATGTGTGCACCAACGGTTTACGGCAGCAATTTCCAAAATGAATACAAGTTATCATATAGTTATCATATGTAGATAAATGTTTGTAACTTCAGCGATGTATGCGTTAGGTTTTAACGCATTTCTGTCATTCTTACCTCCTCTCAGTATTACCGTATTCCCCCTATTTATTTTTACCGTAGATTTGTAGTTCCGTATTTTGCACGCTATTCCAGCAGAAATTCTATTCCAATTAACCAAACAACAATTTACTTGAGTTTTGGAGGCTATATACATATCTGATCGTCTGCGTCAGATGTCAGTCAGTCAGTGAAGATCCAGCAGTCGAGACATCTATCCCATTCCCCCATAGTGAGCGTATGCGTATGAGCGATCTAGCCAATATATATCCTAAATATATGGTTCCAACTAAAAATAGAGGAACGCTCTATCTATCTATCTAGTTAGCTGTTGGAGATCACATTCCTTTGCGCAAAATGGCCGCGCCTATACGCAATTCTAGACACAACCCGAATATAAGCGTAGCCGTAAAATTGCCTTGAAGAAAGAATGTGTTTGAGGTAGATTGTCTGTCTACATGTCTGTCCGTTGTGTATGTGTGCGTGCGTCCATGCTCGCGTAATTGTGTGCGTAAGTGTCTGCGTGTAAGTCCGTAGATGTGTGCATTAATGTGTGTCTATATGAGTGTAGGTGCGCAAGTTATAAGTAGGCAATCATAATATAAAATATAATAATGCTATTCTTCTTATTATTAATCTTGTATTTTGTATTTTTCGACATGTATACAAACATTCAGTGTATATTATGTATTATTGTACATAGTGTATATATGTTTGAGGGCCTCGTTAACATCAGGCAACTGACGACGATTTACCTTCGCAAAATAAAGAATATTATTATTATTATTATTATTATTATTATTAGCCCTGAGCGGACACGCAAATAGCCGTCAACACGTATCACGTATTTCTCAATCTAAATCTAGAATATCTGTACATATGATCATCACCAACAAGAGGGGCTATCGAGTGTCGCCGATAGTCAGGCAGACACGAACCCAACATGGGTTCCACCAACTGTCTGCTTTGTGAATTACACGTTTCAGGGACATAACCAATTTATGCCAAGGCAATGTGTTGCCAATCATTTTTTAAGATTTCTTTCCAGTTTCTGGATTAGAAAACATATTCAGATTCCGTTCTCTAGCTCCGTCATTCATTACAAAATCGCGTAGTAATAGGAATCCACGCTTACTCGCGCCACTAATACAGCTTTTTCTATAGCCCTATTCACGCACCTATGCACACAAGCTATGATTATCTGCAAAAGGATTATTCATTTCGCATTCTTTATTGCGGACATAACACGAGTATATGATTGACGATCCCACAGATTAGTTGCTTTCTCGCATGAGCTGTTTGTTTCTTGCATACTCAGCATGGCTTTCGTGCCATTTCATACAGCATCTGTAGAAGGAAGGTAGGAAATCCATCACCGTTCACGCGCAAATTGTCCTGTCGTAGTGGACAATTCCAGTGTATCCATCAAGCATATGGCGTCGTAATCAATTACGTGATGTGTAGGATGAAGTCAATACCAGTTACGTCATGAATGACGTAGCTAAGTTCGTCACGAATGCTTAATTGATGGCGGACTAAGCCTTGTTGTTCGAATTGTATGGCTTTACTAGTTAATAAGCAAGCTGTTGAATATTTTGAAACTAATTTGATTAGACACATTTGCAGCAAGAGCAGACAGCCAAATTAGTAATACAAGTTAAAATTAGCTGCTGAAATATTCAACAACGGCCCACATATATAATGACGTAGACGGGGAAATTGATATATGCGCCTCTCAGAAATGGCATGGCCAATGATTGCTTCAGGTACAGCTCCCATACGCCCATTACCCAAAGTACTTGCTAGTATATTTGGTTTCTCATTCTAATTCAACATGTTAATGAATGGAATATGAGTTTTGCGTATCAATAACGATTCTTGTTTTAAAGATTGTCATAGAAACGCTATATGTGCCAACATTTGAGCGCTAATAACTCAGGTGCACACGTTTGATGTTTGTTCTACTTACCGTTAATGAACCCTAGTGATGGTAATGACACCAGACACCCGCAGAGACTTGAAATGTGGTGTGTTCGACCCCAACCTATACAATTGTGATACGTGTTGGACGAAAATCAGCATAGTTGATCTTTCCAGTGTTAACTATGCCCCGCCCACCACTAGCTAAGCTCCACCCTCGCCTCGCTCGTGTGGCATCAGTCGATCCCTGAACTCCCTGACTATAGATTTCCAGAACATTATACAGGTAAGCTGTTGACTATTTTGAAACTAATTTGAGTGGGTGATGTTGCTGCCTATTACATAGTAAAGACATACAATTCCTACAATAACGCATAGTCCGTCACAGATTATGCGTTCGTGAATACTTATCTGCGGCATACGTGACGACATTAATTATGACCTCATCCTACATGTCACGTACTTGCTTATGGCATCATATGATAGATCAATAAGGTAGACAGGTCCATTGGATACACTGATTTTCAAGAAATACATGAAGGTGATACGAACGGTAACTGATGATACGGAACGGTGACCAAAGAAGAAGAAGGGCCAACTGATGATCAGGTATAAGGCGATAATGCCGTTCATAATCTATTACGTCAGACGTAGGTTGGCTTCATAATCATAATGCGGACTGAATAACGTAGCTAAGTCCGTCATGAACTTTTAAATGTCCGTCATGTTTACGAATTGTATGCCTATACTACTTAATGCGCATTCCATTGACTATTGTTAAAATAATTTGACTGGGCGAGTCAAATTTGTTTCTAAATAGTCAACAACTTACCTGTATAGGTACCTTGATATTGGGATTCCTGGAATTTTGAGGTCGATCGATCCCGATACGGGCAAAGCATGGGCGGAACTTAGCTAGAAATTGGTAAATTTTCAAAATAGTCTTCTCTTAGTCTGCAAATAGACATTTTCTAAAAAAAATGTTTTAATTTTCTTGGATAAATTCAAGTGATAAACGGGATTATAAGCCGTTGTACCTTGACATGCCAGTGCATTACTCTCAAGACAACGATACCAGAATGCTGTTGAATAGTTTGAAACCTATTCGACTGGAACCTGTTGCTAGCATAGGTGTAGCTGTGTTAGTCTGTTGCTCCTAACAACACGATTCACAGATACTACCTTTAAGACAATTTGTATGCATTTTGTATGTGAGTAGTGTATACGCGTGGGAGCATAATTATTGTAGTATATATGTGCTTGGTAAATGATAATGTATTTCCGGGTTCAGCTCGATTGTTATAGACACAAAACAATGTTTTTGTTTAACAACAAATGATAACGTCATAAACACTTACTTATGACGTAATAAAGCAAAATACCCACTTCCTGGTTGCGAATCACGCGCAGTGACGCCCTATTTACCAAGCTCATAGGCTCATTCATTTGCGTAATTACTACTGAGTAATGGATAATTCCGATCTGTCACTCAAGTATATGATGTCATAATGCAAGCTGACGTCACAATCGTAATCGACAGAGAATCTCACACACGCTGACGTTACAATCGTAATCGACACAGAATACATCGTCATGAAGCTGGAATAGTTCGTCACATGTGCGAATTGTATGTCTTTGATGGGTCTACTATTTAATAAATATTCTGTTGAATATTCTGAAACTAATTTACCATAGGCAGCAACATCTTGTGCCCATTTGCGGGTCGGGAGATAACTCTTTTTGAGAATTTGCTACTGGAATGAATGGCACGGTTACACCATAAACGAGCCGGTCATTCCGGCGATGGATTATATGGCCATCTCTTGGTCTGCATATAAACATATGTCAAGACCACTGCATTGTCCGTCATGACAGGTTTGGCCTTCATAGTATTAAGCTGACACAGGCGGGGTTAATCATGACGCCTGGCCCACTATGCATGTTGTCTAAGGAAAACTTCGTACGAACAACCATGAGTGAACTCCAACCTCCTAATTCTGCCCAAGTAACTTTTTACACTACCCTATCTTTTGTAATTTTAATGGACCTTTCTATTTTAGCCATGCCCCGCCATCTCTAGCTAAGCTCCACCCACACCTCGCCGTGTTGGGATTGATCGATCCCCGAATGCCCTAGCTATCAATTTCTTGAAAACTATACAGGGAAGCTGTTGAATATTATGTAACTAATTTTACTGGGTGCTGTTGCTGCCTATGGCAGAATATTTACTAAATAGTAAAAGCAAACAATTTGTACAACAACGCATAGACTGTCTTCAAATAAGCGTTCGTGACGTCATTCATTATGATGTCAGTCTACACATCACGCTGTTCATTATGCCGTCATATGATGGGTGGGTACTCTTGAAAGGTGAATTCTGTTATATCTACATTCTAAAATGGCTTATCCCTATTTCATCAATATTTATACCATTACTATTTTTAGTATTATTATGTACACACTTTTTTCTATTAAGTAAACCTTCTCTTGATTTGTATTTGTTTGCAAAGTGGTAGACACACCAACAAGAAATATCTTACAATGCTCCCACGTTAATAAGAAAACATAAACTTTGTTTAAACCAAATGGGATTCTAAGAATTCAGAATTCAAAGGATATAACTCTATCCTAACACGCACAAAGCATGTACGGTGCTAGAAATGGGCGGGGCATATCTAGAAATCGATCAATCTATTGTGTATTTCAACTGTAACTGAATAAGAACCAAAAATTATAATACTGTTTGCACGGATATATTTTACAGTGGCGGTACCTCTAGTGTGCATCCCAATGGCGAGTGATTGACAAACAACTCAGCCCCGTTTGGAGTTGCTGTGACTAAGGCCACACATAGAAAGCTATATATTAATTGAGGTCTGAATGCGCTGGGGATAGTAGCTTCCTCTGAGAATTGAATCTTACGAATCGCACCTATCATGCGCAGCGACGTCACCTAGTAAAATTAGTTTCAAGATATTCAACAGCTCACCTGTATAGTTACCTTGATATTGAGATTCTAAAAATTCATTGTTCGATCGATCCTAACAGGAGCAAGGCGGTGGCGGGGCTTAGTTAGAGATAGGCGGGGAATAGCTAAAGGTGGCTTTCTCAATTACTCTAAACACACTTGGTGTGTCGCATCTTGTGAATGCAAGAAAAACTAAAAACGCAGCGAAGTAAAGCAATGTAAAATCATTAACTAAGATCGAAATTCATTGTTCGATCGATCCTAACAGGAGCAAGGCGGTGGCGGAGCTTAGTTAGAGATAGGCGGGGAATAGCTAAAGGTGGCTTTCTCAATTACTCTAAACACACTTGGTGTGTCGCATCTTGTGAATGCAAGAAAAACTAAAAACGCAGCGAAGTAAAGCAACGTAAAATCATTAACTAAGATCGAAATTTCCAGAATCTGTCCATTGTTTTAAGAACCCTTATCAAATCCTCTATGTTTACTCAGTATGTGTGCGTAGTATAAGAGCTTGAACGAAAGCAATTGAAATAATCTCGCCATTGTCACATTGTTAAAACTCATTGGATTGTTTTTTGGATGTTCCGGATTTTTCTGATCAGGACAAAAGTTATGTGCAATCCAGGTCACAGATTGTATCGATGCACACATTGCGAGAAATTATTTATTACTAATTAAGTTATTTAGATGAAATGTTATATGTTTGTATCATTTTTCATTTCCTCATATAATCGCCTTTGTTAGATACTCTCTCACTCAGGGTAAGAAACAGTGGCCTGAGAAGAATAGGTAAGACTGCATGTAGCTGCATGATGTTTTCAAACTACTGCAGCCGCGGCATACAGTCTATTATCATCGTCGTCGTCGTCGTCGCCATCGCCTCCACAGCAGCCACCACCACATCATAATCATCACCATCATCACTACCATCGCTACCGGCATCATCATCGTGATCGTCATCATCGTCGTCATCATAGTCATCATCGTCATAGCCATCATCATCGTCGTCGTCATCGTCTTCATCGTCGTCGTCGCCATTGTCGTCGCTGCTATCATCGCCGCCGCTACTGCTGCTGCCGCCGCCACTGTGACAATTGCCGCCACCACCACCTCCGCCGCCACCGTCGTCGTCGCCGTCGTCGTCACCATCATCATCATCATCATCATCGTCATCATATCGCATACTATTTATGTTATACTATATTTACAAATAGCTTTATTCCGCAAAAAGCTTTTATCCCTTGAGTGTGTGCAATTGAATAATAATGGTAGGGCGAACAACTAGTATAATAGAATTTCATAATACAATGTATCATATATGTGTTAAAATTTAGACAATTTTTAGCAACTTAGTGCAATCACAGACATTGATAAATAAGATGATCTAACAGCTATGCATCTCTTCCGTGGACCCATTCCCCGGCCCGCAAGCATATGGAAACTCTGCATGTAGTCTGCATGTAGATGAAACACGAACTACTGTTTACATTATAAATAGAGATCCTTAACTTTATGGGTTGTGAATGGTAATAAAATGAATCATGTCCTGGCGACCACGCTAAAGAAATATCTTCAGTTAACATAATTGATAAATAGAGTTAATGGATTTCCAAACTCCAAGATAACGGTGCTCCAATACGTGTGGTCTTACGGCCATCCCCCTTAACGGAGCACCACCTCCCAATCCCAAAACAAGTGAAAACCATCGACAGATTCTCCGTAGCTTTTGTAGCGCGGACCGCCCTGTCGGGTACGTACCGGCCCCGTTCGGCTGGGTACGAAATGATCCAGTAGGGGATACGCCACGCTCACCCCTCCACTAGCCACATAAGGCCCGCGCATATATAAGCCATTTGGAAGTAGAATAGAATGTCCATGAGATGGCCCGATGCGCATGCGCGGCCACGATAGGTAAACAAACATTGAAGCGCTAGCCTATTGAGACTGGCAACTTATGTATATAATAATAATAATAATAATAATAATAATAATAATAATAATAATAATAATAATAATAATAATAATAATAATAATAATAATAATAGGATATTTATAGTGCGCTATAATTCCACGCAAATATTGCGTGCTCTAAGCGCTTACAATAATAAAATAAAATGATCATACAATTGGATATGCCTGACGGAACAAAAACGTTTTAAGATTTGATTTAAATATAGCTAGAGTGGATGAAGATTTAAGACTAGCTGGAAGATCATCCCATTCTGTAGAAGCAACAAAAGCAAATGTTCAGTGACCATAGGTTTTCGATTTAACTTTCGGAATTTTAAGCAGGTTTAGATTTGCAGATCTAAGTGGCCAGCATATAGTTGCACATGTTATGGCGAGTCCGTAATATGGGACCGTTCTCCACAATTTTAGTATGTAGTATTACTAGAATTGAATGGAGAATTCGATAATCTGAACAGAAATAAAATCAGTTCAGAACTGGCAAAGAAACGGTAAATTTAAGACGGACTATTGAGAGCTCCAGCTAAAGCTTAGACATCACCAGCACACATACTCGATAGGGTGAGAGCCATGCACGATTTCTCTAGCTGCCTTTCCCCATACACAACGCGCGCTCCGATTGGCTGACCCCGCTGGCGCAGCCTTTCGCTGAGTACAAAGGGCACTCTCACTCAGTTAGAAGAGAGGCGGCTTCGGCCCGATTGCGAACTCGTTCCGTATCTGCATACTGCGTAGAGCTCGCGTTCTGAAATCTACACTGACGCAGCTTATTACAGTCAGGTTCCCTCTCAGGACAACCGCGCTCCGCACCGCACTAAGTTTTTGGACGCTCCTGGTAGATCAACATGGGCAAAACACTAAATTAAAAGAAGGCTCTTTATTCTCACCACCGTCACCAGTGTAAGACTTTTCGACTATTACCAACCAAATCAGCATGTAAGAACGGTGGTGTTCTTAAAGGTCTCACCAGATTTGCCGTAATACGACAGAAACGATGGTAATGAACAATGGACACATCCAGCGTCACTGAATTCATGTTTTGACAGTAGCCCAGACAAGGACATTGCTTTACGTGCCGTAAGAGCGGCGTGGATCGACTTGTGCCGAGAAAATAATCTACTAATATATACTTACTGTCTCTACACAATGGAGGCATCCGTTACTCTCACAGTACAAACAGCATAACGGTGATACGGTGAACTTCTCATAAGACACTTTGTATCACAAAATATTGGCCACCAGATATGGCTTTATTCTTCACTGTTTTTTAGTATGAAACATACCGGCCAGCATCCTGCAGTAATTCTCCATGTGGCAGCTACACCGTGCATCAAATCACACCATAAGCAGACGGTGTAAAGACTACATGTGATGTTTAAATTACACTGATGACTAATAGGTGCACCACATAGGGACATATCATAGTTATGTTATACTGTTATTGAAAAATAAAGTACCATACTATATGGTACTGCACGGTCGGATGCGACCTCCATTTTAGAAAGATGTTGTATATACTGTTATGCAATGTAAATGGTGCCAGCAATTAAATGGCACCGTAGGCTAAGTTGGCCGTATACTTCAATGAATGTATAATTGTAATTAGGCATTCTGCCCATAATATAAGTTAGCAGTAAAAACCAGAAAAATATTTGGACCGCAGTACACCTAGGTTCCACTATACATCAACAACAAATGCATCACCATGTTTTCTTCCAAAGGCACCAATTTTACATTAAGGTCACTGCACATGCTCTCGCCAGAGAACATGACACGCTACCATTAAATCTAGAACTATGATAGCTTGATAGGATATGTTTATAAGCCAGCCAAGGGCGGTTACTCTGCAAACGGCGAACCATTATTAAAAACTCTTCTCTACAATCAATAAGACCTTTTTTTTAAATGATACTACTAGTTATCATGCTAAGCCCTCCTAAATTGAAGAAAAGAGTAACTTCCTTTGACTACGCTTCTCTGGCCGCCTGGCTGAAATAATTGTTTGAATTCCCACCGTCAGAATGGTTAGGACCATCTCAAGAAACAACAGTGGATTTCTTGCCGGCCAGAATCAATCTGTCGTTCACATACATATCCCGTGTATCTTCGGATACCTATTAAGCAAGACGTTTCATGCCAAATTAGGACACACTGTGGACATATAAATAAGGCAATATTATTGGTGTCCCAGCAGTGTTCTTTGGGCAGCTTTCTCCAAACATAAAGCAGCTAAATGGTAACGCCAGGGTACGGACATCAGACGGTCCGTACTCGAACCATCAGGTGACGGATAGAGACACGGATCACCATCTAACACCTGACGGTGACTGGGTGGAGCCTTGGAGCTCACCACGCCATATGGGACAGCCACCATAGATGGAAATACGCATCTCTCTCCCCACCATAACTAGGCTAAGAACCGCTTTCTAAACATGCTTCCGTCAATGTTATTTGTCCATGTGTTGTTATTTGTGCTTGTGATGCGGTATGTGGAGAGATTGCTCTGCAGCTCTGAAGCTACCACCAGACAACATGTTGCATACTGTTGGTCTGAGTAGAGATGCCCCATGAGATATCGGCAAAGGCACCGAGCATCCTTTCCAGGAGACATATTCGTTAAAGACAATTGGTGCTACGCCATGTGCGGGGTAAAAATCTGTGTTTGGACTCAAAATTTAAAAGTAAGCTTAGGCTCTTTAACTCACACAAGATGACGGTGCTGAACTCCATAAGAATCAGCCACCTCATATTTATGTATGCACTGCACACATAATAACTACATTAGGATAAATAGATATAATAATTTTTCCTTCTCTTTGTAGGATAGGAGTGCGGCCATTTTTCCCGCTCTCCTCCTCCGCTTCAGCGTCGAGGGCATTTTTCTTTTTGATGGAGGAATTTTCCTCTCGCAAAATTTTATATTCAGAACCTTGTAGATGTTAAGGATAACATAATTTTCCTCCTCATTTTGTTAGCGTAGGATGTCTCTCTAGCCGTCTGCACACAAACGGTGAGAGTACATCCACCCATCCCTTTCATTTTTATAGCCAGCTTCCCGCTGGTTGCCTTCTCACAAGGCGCCATGGTGTGGTACCATCGTAAATTTCCTTTCAAACAAACAGCAAGGATGCAGTCATCCTTGGCACTAAAGTGGTATTGGTTCCCCATTTTCCCCTGCATCGTTATGGTCGGTCATCTCTCTCTCTCTCTCTCTTTCTCTCTCTCTCTCTCTCTCTCTCTCTCTCTCTCTCTCTCTCCCTCCCTCCCTCCCTCCCTCCCTCCATCTCTCTCTTTCTCTCTCTCTCTCTCTCTCTCTCTCTCTCTCTCTCTCTCTCTCTCCCGTTTTCCATGCGAAGCACGGTGCTGTACCATCGTATATTTCCTCGCAACCAAATGGTAAGCATACAGTCATCCTTGGCACCGTAGTGGAATGGGGGTCTCCATTTTCCCCCTGCATGTTAATGTAGGACGCTTCTCTCTATCCTATCTTGTCTTTTCCTCCGCTACAGCATTTTAGTGTGATGGAGGCCCGTGCGAGGCACTTTCCTCTCGCAAACCAATACTTTTTGGCCAGCCTGAGGCAGATATAGTTTATATTAAGCCAACTGACGGTGCCCTGTCCGTACATTTTTTGATACCATCTATATATTACTAAATCGGTAAGGTACCGCTGGCGAGATATAAAACTAACACACGACTTTTGTTCTTAGACACCTTTTAAGTAGCAAGCAAACAACAAAGGGCTGTTTGGAACTTTTAAAGTAAGTGAAGTAAATTTCTGTGCTAGCCCTGTTCTTTCCACCATGGAGATGATGGCTAGACACACTGGGGACACGAGCAGCCGGGACGATACGGTGGTGTTCAACTTTCGCACCACTGGCTGCATGAGCCCACTGGAACGTAAACATTCCATCAGCCCTGGAGGTTGGTTTTTTAGACACCGCAGATGTGCGGCGACCACTCCCCATCCCCAAAGCTGACTGACCAGCAGCAGCAGCGGCTGTGGTAGCAGCACCACCCGGCAGCAGTAGCTGCAGAGCCACGCACACACCCGGCGGCTACAAGTGGGACCCGATGTGGGGCTCGGGTGGAAACTGAACATGCCCTGGGTATCAACCCTTGTATGTTTCAGTCTCCATTTTATTTCAATATGTACACTTCAGATGAAGAAATGGAGTGTATAGACGTTAGGAAGGTGGGAACTCTCACAAACCATCGCATACCACTCGCCGGTGCAGGATCATTAGGACCCATAAGACGAGATTACTCGCCAATAAGTGAAGTACCATTCATAGATGCTTCACAGGTAGGTGATCAGTAGATAACGTTGTCTGACGTCCGTGATGGGATTCAGTCACCACCGCCGGATGACGGACAGCATAGTAACCATCCCCTAAGGGGACTAATAACTACCTCACACCCTATGCCCCAAAACATGGCATCAGCAAGTGATCAATGGCGAAATGCACAGGCAAACAGATCTATGTCCCATGGGCAAATACTATCACAGACGGCATGGCGTGGTACCTCACCACAACGGTACCAACAATGGAACACAGAGCCGCAATAACCAATAATTAACCAGTTACCGGCCTACACTCATCACGCTTATTACCAACGTCTCTCTCCAACTATCCCTCAAAAAGTGAATATCTGACAGTGCCACCTACCGGCCCTAATAGGCGAACGGAGCAGGCATCGTTAAGAAATCCTCGACCACCGGGTCACCCTGTAGAGAATACTGTACCACCTCATCACGATGAACGGTACCGTATGCAAAGAAATACATCACACGCGCTCCCAATACGTTTGCCTATATGGTACCGCACATAATTACCAATTAGGAAACAGCAGTATCGACCAGTGGACTATGATTCACGTCCCTCTTCAGCTTTTATTCCAATTATGCCTGCACCACCATCATGGTTTGTGCCTAGCACTCCCTATAACGGCACCGGCCGAGTCATACTCCCGCTTGAATTCAGTGGGGAAGGTGACTGGGCCAACTATAAGTGCCAATTTGAAATAATCAGCAGGAAGAATGGATGGTATGACCATCAAATGGGAGAAGACCTAGCTGCAAAACTATCAGGAAAAGCGTTGCAGGTATTAGCAGACATGGGGTCTGGGATAACACCAACTTATAGTGAACTAGAAAACGCGTTATCAGAATGGTTTGGAGATGCGGCCCATGGAGAGACTAGCCGTTTGCAACTAAATAACTTACGGCGACCTAGCTGCAAAACTATCAGGAAAAGCGTCGCAGGTATTAGCAGACATGGGGTCTGGGATAACACCAACTTATAGTGAAATAGAAAACGCGTTATCAGAATGGTTTGGAGATGCGGCCCATGGAGAGACTAGCCGTTTGCAACTAAATAACTTACGGCGACGTGCAAACGAAACTCTTCCTGAACTGGCAAGCTGCATTAGGTCAATATTCACGCGGGCTTATCCCAGTACCAACACAGAGGGAGTTACTGATTTACAACTGGATACTTTTATTGATGCCTTGAATGGCAAACCGTCCGTTTAAGAGAAATCTTTTCTGTTAGAACAGGAGAATCCACACACGTTAACGGACACGGCCCTTCGTATTGAAAACTTCCTGGAACGGGAAAAGAACGTCAGACGTCAATTACACCCCGCTAATGAGTTAACCAACACCAGTACCAATAGTACTGCCGACACCGCACCAGTTTCAGGTGCCGTAACTGAAGCAACACCTTACAAAATACACAGCCTCGAAACAATTTTGCACCACGAGGCAGAGGCCATAGCCAGTCCCACCGTGGAGGCTACAATACTACCACAGGTATGGGTAACCAGCATAACAATTTCAATAGGTCTAATACCAAAGAACGGTTAGAGGAAATCACTAAACAGTTTGCCTCTCTAACCAATCTTCTGAGTACCTTATCCACAACGGTGGCACAACACACACATAGGCCCTTTATACACTGTCTTACACAGACCACTACCCCCACCGAACACATGTTTCGAATGTGGTCAAATGGGACATTGAAGGGACTGGTGTCAGAACCGTCCTCCCTCCACTACACCGCAGCTAGAGCAAAATAAACTACCAACAGGAAATCAGGCAAACTAACAGGGGCACTGAAGGAAGAGTCCATTCAGTGCCCGGTAAAAAAACCTGACTCAATATTTAATAATGATGATTCACCGAAACCCTCTCAAATTAACATAGCATTACCCCCTCTGGCTGAACCTATAAGGAATAATAATATCATAAAAATAGGCCCCCAATCAATGGGACCGCAGACCCGCGTGGTGTCTACGGTGCCAAATATCAATTATCATATGCAGAACAGCGCCTCAATCCCAGCCGTTCACACCCAAACTCCCTTCTTATGTAGAACAGCAATAGTAGGTAATGATAATACAACAGAAACAACTTTTATTCAAGCTACTAGACCAGCCGCAATGTCACCAGAGCAACGGTGTCCTCTGGTTGTGTGTAATAACCAATCTCTTCCATCGTCATGGACAAACTCGCCTCCCAGTAGCACGGAGTCTGAAAAAAATCACACCGTTCGTGGCCATGGATAAAAAAGACTAAACATAAATGCTTGAGTAAGCCACAAATTAGGGCTTACTTTTTCTGTGTTTCCACTAAGCATATTATGAGGCATTGCCGCCGGTGTGCCGCTCAAGTGGCGCTTTTCCACCATGCCACCAATCCTACAACTGCCAATATGACGGTACATCCTTCTCCTATAGACCCCATGCCGTCCAGACCAATGATACCGTCACTGCCAAAGTCCACCAGGCAGCAGAAACGCCAAATAGCTCCGTTCTTCACTCAGCCTCCCACGGAGCTTGCTAAAAATTTTGGTAAGCAGACTGTATGCACACAAGACGGTATACCACCGGAAAATGGCCAGGAAACTAGGATAGAGAAACTTTCTCCAATACCGGATAAAGTAATATAAAAGTGTACCTGTTTATTTGGTGGTTTGGCTACAAATGCCACCGTCGATACAGGTGCCTCTATCACCGTATTTAATGAACGGTTATATTCTAGCATCCCACTCATAGGAAACCCCCTCTTAGACGGTCTAATCTGATGAAGTGAAATAGCATTAGTACATGTGTCCAATCAACAGTTAATGCCAATGCAGATATCTATGGGCGTCTCTATCACCCACAAACACCATTATTATATAAAAAGGCACCGAAAAATATGTGAAAATCTTATTCACACGTTTCTGTGCTGCAAAGTGCTGTTACGGACATGTTCTGCCACATGTGGGTGGACTCAGCTAATGGTTCATAATAAGAAGTCGTTTAACTTTAAAAAAGTTGACAACTTATGACGAACATATGGATTGCAGGTGGCAGACGACAGACAGATAATAGACGGGTTAATTTCACTTGCTATTTCAAGTCAGATGAGGTAATACTCAGTCAATTTCAACATGGATACAATGGTGATGGAAAATGTTCAAAAGAGGTCGCATTAACCACACTTTTCAAGCAAATAATGTATTATAAGAGAGGCCATCAAAACGCATCCTTGCCAGTAGGATTCAAACGTAATACATCTTAGGTCTAATTTTATTTAATTTCGGATTCAGGCTTATCTATTAATGATATGATGGCTTAATCAACTGCTTGACGTGTATGAAGGCCGCATCCTCAATTACGTCATGGATGGCGTAGCTAATTTCGTCCCGAACGCTTAATTAATGACAGACTAAGTGTTGTTGTATGAATTGTATGCCATTTGCTATTTGATAAGCATGCTGTTGGGCAGCAACAGCAACCAGTCAAATTCATTTCAAAATATTCAACAGCTTGCCTGTATGTATGATTACTTTATTTTACTGAAGTAGTAGAAAATCAAGACATATCCTGGGCTCACTGCTTTGTAGTAATGCTGGCACTGCTGTATGCTGCGTTATGGAGAACATAGCTTTCCAGTCCTTGAGAAAAAGCTTACTTGTATAGTTTTCTGGAAATTGATAGTCAGAGAGTTCATGGATCGAGCGATCTCAATACGGGCGAAGTGTGGGTGGAGCTTAGTTCAAGATAGGCGGGGTATAACTAAACCTCGATTTCCCCATTTGACGAGCTTTCAGCCATAATTATAGTTCATTAAGTCACCTGACGGAGCGGAATTAGGAGTGACTTTGAATCTTGTTATTACCAAAAACAAACACAGCAACCGCAATTTGTAAATACCTACCAGCTGAGTGCGATAGGATTACTGACGTTGGGAGGGTGAGCGAGCAAATAACTGAACCACGAGACAGCAGGCAGGTAGCAGATAAGGAAATATGCAAGTGCCGACCTCACTGTTTTCAGAGAACGTACACGAAACTTGGGTCATCGAAGCCGTGCAGATAACTCATTTCGCTGATTCTAAGCTGTACCTGGATTCATCTCGTCGGTGAGCTTAGGTACACGCACCATTTGCATCTCCAAGGCTATCTTCTTGAGCTAAAGCCATGAGATGGTAGATAATGATCGTGTAGCTGACAGTGACTAATATCAGCAACACGAAGAAGCCTGAAACTGGCATGATCAGGGATTCATTGGAGGCTGCTAATTCTTCAAAATAGCGAAGTACTGAATCGATCGTCTGATTTGACATGAAAGAAAAACCAACACTAGACGCCCAGAGAATAGCAGAGACAATAATAGTGGCGTGTTTTGCAAAGCGATCCATATATTTGTAGGGAAAACTCAGTGTCAGACATCGATCTAAGGCCAGGTGTCCTACATTTCCACACGACAGGTGCATTACACAGTACATAACTCCATACCGAGTGGCATATGCACATACTAGCACGAAGTCCCGAAGTAGCTTAAACACCGTACCAACTAAGCATAGCAAGCCCACTGTGAGATCACTTAGTGCTATACTCGTATACAGAACGCGCAGGCCTTCCTGTTTTGGCTCTGTTTTCCATAAAGCAATCAGTGTAATTGTATTAGGAATGATGATTACCAGTCCGATTGGCACACGAGAAGTACGACGTGTGGACTAACTCAGTTAGTTCAATGTTGCACGAGTTTCTAGTATCGTTGCCAAAAACTCCGTCAACTTCCATAACTTGGTTCCTTAAAGTTCTTATCTATTCATATAACATACATACCCTAGCTAAATTTAGCACACTTTGTTACTTTATGAACACTTTAACCAACTAAACTAGGAGTATAGCCGCCATTTTAGATACCTATTTGCAAGCGCCATTATTTTAGCTTCTATTGTTTTCGCCAGGTCGCAATTGTTCATATAAAGCCATTCCCGTAACGCGATTGCTGTTCGTTCGTCTTCTGGCGTACACGGCGAGCGCATAGTAAGTACCTATAGTTCATTACTAGTTTATTACTAGTCACTGTTGCAAGACGTGGTGAAGATATTTCGAGCAACTTTACTGGCAGTCATTTCTGACTAAGTCAGCAAGAGCGTTGTCAAATTTTTCTCAAAATCGAATCGAGACCCAGTCACAGATATGCTTAAACAATCTGTTCATTTCATCGTCAATCAGGATGTAAGCGTATTATTCTATTCACGGTAGGTATGTAGGGGCATGCTGGTGGATTGCAGGATCCTTGTGAATATATTTAACACTGTAATACACATGATATAGGTCTAACTAATTGTGTATGCACTTGTTTGCTAACAAAACAGAAAGCACGCTGCCTATTCCGAGAAGAATTTGGCAACGCGGTTGCTGCCTTAGTCAGAAATAACTGTCAATAAAGTTGCTCGAAATATCTTCACCATGTCTTGCAACACTAGCTGCGCAGCTGCTTATTCTGAGAACAATTTGATTGTTGCGTCAACGATTTTCAGCCAAATTGTTATCAAATCTTTATCGAGTAGCAATGGTACTATCAGCTTTTTATATTGACAACAATTTGACGGAAAGTTGTCGCTGCTATAGGCAGCGAGAGTTTTCAGTAAACTTGCTATACATATATTTGCTGTCGCTTGCACCATAGGAAATATAGAAATAGTATTGTATTGTACTATGTTATGCTTACTATACGCTCACTGTGGAAGCCAACAGAAGAATGACGAGCATTAGCGTTACGGGAATGGTTTTATACCAACAATTGCTCACCGGTGAAAACAATAAAACCTAAAATAATGGCGCCGGCAAATAGCTATCTAAAATAGTGGCTATACTCCTAGTTCGTTAAAGTGTCCATAAAGTATCAAAGTCATAAATTTAGCTAGGATATGTATATTTTATGAATAGATGAGAACTTTAAAGCTGCCCTTTTTGAACGTGTTTGAAGATATCCGGGTTCTGTCCGAGTTATATCTCCGGACACAGTCGTGACTTTCGAGTAGCCGCGCCATACCCGTATACAGTACTCACCGAGGACTTGCTTGACTCATGCGTCTAAACAGATTACTCAGCAAAGTACTCAGCAGCATGAGAAAATTCAAGAAAAATACAATTCTCTCGAGCAATATTTTATTGATGTTTAAAACCCGCGCTCTATATTTGCAAGTTACGTATTGCTAAGTCAAGTTATATAACTTTATGCTGCTATTTAACTGTGTTTGGCGGTGTTCCCTCTGATTTCATCACGCAAATGTAGTTTATAAAACGTGATACAGTAATATAGTTTTAAATTAAATTCGTCTAAACAAAGGTAATACAATCGTTTATAGTCTGCAGTCCAATTAACTCACAACTTGAGACAAGTTGTGGATATATGACAGATACTTATCACATTGGTATTGTTGACTTAGAGCAGTGCCATTTGGGCTGCTCCTCTAAACGTTTGCCATCTATTATGCTCCAATGGAATTGCGAGGATTTTTTGCTTTAATGGTGAAGGATGCTGTAAACTATACCCTCTAATTGATGCATTAACAGCATCTCTTAGTTATGCTGTTGTTTGGTGCAATACAGGATCCATCTTAAGCTACCACCACCCTTTCTACGTAAATTCAGCTCACGGGTTGCGCTTGTTGGCATTAATATATATATATATATATATACATTGAAACCTGACTTCCCAATATCTAAATTTCAATGTAAATCTAGAGGTAAGCTGCTGAATATTACGAAAATAATGTTAATGGCTGTTGCTGTTGCCTATGGCAACAACAGCTTCCAGTCAAATTATTTTCAAAATAGATTGTGTATTCAATTACAAATCCATAAAATTTTAATTCGTAGCCTTGATGACTCTTTCGAGCATCATGATATAGAGACTATTCATTAGAATATTCCGAAAACAATTTACTTTCAACATGCCTCTAAAGGCTCCAGTAAAATCCGGCTTAAAATATTCAACACATTTCCTATACGGTTCTCTTGAAGTTTAATTACTGTAAAGTAAATGGTTAAAAAGTTAATTAGATTTCACATTCTAAATTTACTTCATTATAAGTTTTTGCAAATTACCCTGGAACAAATACAGCTACAGTAACTATTTACAACAGAAGCTAATTGTAAGATATCACACATTGTTAACTTGAAAATCTGATCACATCCAGAATATTGACATAATGCTCATTTGATATTTAAATATACTGATCCCAAGGTTAGGATATTCGTCAAGATTAGAGTCTCCTAAGGCATTAACATTTTTAAAATAAAGGCAATTAAATTAAATTAAAATAGCATTTATCAATATACAGCAAGCAGCGAGTGTGCTAGCTTATACAAGTTCTGCTTCTGATATTTTTAGATATCCGTATTCAATTGATACTAGGCCAGTTTTGCACCATACGTCTTTAAATCTCCTTTCTCTCCAATGTTCTACTAGCCTGTAAGATTCACAATGAATGCAGTTTATCAACAATGATCGAAATATAGCGTGAATGGCTCTCTGATGGTTGTTGCCGGTTTTATCTTTGGCCTCTGAACACCGATGCTTCCAGATAGCCCACACTCCTACAGATAACAGGGTTATTAAAAATGCTTTCTCCTTGCTATTAATGATTCATCCGATAGTTGAGCAATCTATGAACACAATTGTTTCAGCCACTAAATTCACATATTTGGTTCCAAATTTAGCAAGGATCATATTGATATATATCCAAAAGCCTGTAGTTATGCGACACTGAGTAAATAGATGGTCTATCGTTTCCTCCTCAGTATTACATACTAAGCACCGGTCTGTACTTGTTATTTTACACATATAAGTAAGATGGCCGACCCATAGCCTTCGATGGAGTAATCGCCATGCCAGGTCCTGTGCATTTCCTGGTAGACAAGGTAGATGTATTGCTTTCCAGGCATTTTTCCAGTTCTTTGGCGTGCATCCTAAATTGTTCCAATGCCTAACCACAATAGGAGTCTGTCTCCGACTTTGCATTAGAATTCTATACCAGTCTATAGATGCCATGTTGTATTTTATATGTTCTGACATAAATACTAATGTTGGTTGCAACATATCAATGTTGCCACGTGCTTTCGGCAATTTGAACCATACAGCAGGTATTGCATTCTTTATTCTAACAAATAAGCGCAGAGCATCAATATGTCTCATTGATGTTATTCTTGCTACATCTTGCATCGCAATCCATTTACGAGATTTTGGATTTACCAAGTCACGTAAATAATGAATACTATTTTGGCCATAGAGGGCAAATATAATACATCATCATTATCACGAATCAACTCGTTGTCTTTAATCAACTCGTTGCCCAAAAGACGTTGCTCTAAGGCATCTTCCCAACAATTGGTTTGTGGCATTGATCGTGTAAATATTTTTAAGGCTTCGAGCTGTTCTCTTTATACATTTGGAATCTTTTGATGATTAGGTGGCAGTTTATTGCACATAAATAAACATTCTACTGGAAATGGGTCAACGTACCTTTGGAGAAGTGCCCTTGAAACACTTGACCAAGATGAGTTTGAAGTAAGTAACTTATTCAAGAATTCCAATTTTAAAGAAGCACACTTTGCTGAAACATTAACCAAATCCAGGCCTCCGGCATGCTTTTCATTGGTGAGGATTGACGGTGATACTAAATGGGCTTTGTCCTCCCATAAGAAGGACAAAAGTACCGTGTTGATCTTTGACTCTACTGATTTGGGCATATGAACTACAGAAGCGGTATACTACAAGTTACAAAAGTAACGCGTAGGCTTTTCGCCCTCGGTGTGAATTTGTGCTCGTGACCTTATTTTGCCGCCATCAAACTGATATTGCTCTATTTCATTTAGTCTACCTTTTAATTTAACTAATAGTTCATAATAATTATATTCCCCATCAATAATTCTCTTATTAATTTTACACAACGACCTCTGAAGCGCCTTTTTACGCTTTCGTATTTCACGTGCTTTACTAATGGAATACTGCCTTGAAATATATTTCAGGTCTGATTTAGCATCTTCCCACAAGTCTGTTATACATTCATATGAACCTCTTCTTTCATCCCAATGCCTCCAACAACTTTCCACACATTTGTGATAGCATCTATCTCGTAGCAATGCTACATAAAGTTTCCAAAATCCATCTTCTCCTTTGACCCAGTCAGCATTGTCTAATGTGATGGAAAACATATTGTGATCAGAGAAAGTTACTGGTTTTATGTTAGTTTTACACATGTAACCTTTCAATGAACATTCTACATAGATCCTGTCTAACCGTGAAGCTAACCTTCCATCGGTTGAAAACCAAGTAAATTCCTGGCCTTCTGGATTTCCAATCCGATAAGTGTCTAACAAGCTTTTATTTTCACAAATGTGTTTCAAAATATTATGCGATGTGTCATTAAAATTAGACCTAGAGTTTCTATCTTTAGTCTCGTCTAATATGCAATTAAAGTCACAAACCATAATTAGGTTTTCAGGCGTTCTGTCTTGAATTATCATTTAGAAATTCACGTCGCAATTGATGAGAGGTAGGTGCATAAAGGCACATCAAATTTAAACTTGTGTTTAGTACATCAATTGATACACAAATCCATCGTCCATTTGTATCTGATGACGACGATATAACGTCACCATAGTTGAGACAGCGGGGCAGGATAAGAATGGCCACTCCCGCACTATTATCTTGTGATAAAGAAAAAAAAATCTGCCATTTTGAAATATCTTTGAGAGATTCATACACTTCAGTTTTTTTAATTTTGGTCTCTTGTAGAAAAGCAATATCAACTCTCTCATTTGCTAATTCTTCAAGCAAGTGGCGCTGCTTGAATTCTGAATGTAATCCTCTGCAATTGATGGTGCAGATAATCATAATTTGTAAAATGATGTTTACAACCGCCATCATTAGATTAACTTGATTTGGTTGTTCTAGCTCGTTTCTTAGACCATTTACCTAATTTTCCTGCGAATTCAATATTTCCTAGTTCTACCACAGACAAATATTCATATTTGGAAATATCAGAATCATGGCGCAGTATACGATATTTCACACCTCTCGCCGTTACATATGGCACTAACACTTCACCCCCTTCTGATCGGTACATTACCATTTCATCTTTCATCTGTGAACTCTGTGTTTGAATGGACACATCTGATTCTGCAACTGACATTGTATCATCATCCATATCATTTACTTCAATCTCAGATTCTGAGCTAGTGTCTTCTTTATGATGTTTATTGCTACTTAAGTAACATTTGGCAGGAGCATCATTTACCATATCTTCAAGCTGACTTAAATCAAGTGAGCTTAGCGGAAAATCGACTGAACTTTCTGTCTTCTGAGTCCTAAACTTATCCTTTCCTAATTGTAATTCATCTTCTAAGGAATTCTAGACTGGCTCTTCTGTAAGATCATCATTTTCCTGCGTATCTTTTACAGCAAGGTTTGGCTCCACTGCATTTTGATTAGTTTCTTGACTTAAGGTTATACCCTCCTCTAATACATGAATTCCATCAACTGTAGTTACTTTAACAGGATTTGATAATTTGTTTGTGTCATTTACAGTTGCATGAACTACAACAACAGCTTCCTAGTGGTTGCTTCAGAAGCATTTGACTCAGTTGCATCCTTTAATGGCCGATTATCTCCTGATACTGAGGGCTTGTTTTGATTTTTTGGACATCGCCATTTAAAATGGTCAACTGAGCCGCAGAGCAAACATTTGTTTCGATTGGGACAATCTGATGCCAAATGGTCAGTACTTAGGCAGATCCGGCATAAACCATAAAGGCAGGACAAAGCTTCCATCAAGCGTCAATCTGCTTGGTAAAGGGTTATCCACTTTATCAAACCAGATACGTCTTACACAGTTTTCTAGCGTTCTGTCAAAGGGATACGTTTCCCGTTCAATCTTTGCCATACTTCTTGAGTTCACTCATGATTCTGTCATCTGGAATTTCTAGTGGAACTTTCATCTTCACTAGCAACCTATCTGACTCGTTACAAACTTCACCTTTTACAATAAGAACATCTTCCAGAAGCTGTTCCTTGACCCCCCCCCCCCCCCTCATGTGACACTGTTACATTCCATACAGTTTTAGTAACATTGATAAGCCCCTGCAAATTAGCATGTCCCGCGCCAACGACGTCCTTTAACCCATGATACACGTCGATAGCCGGGACACCCCACCCCTTAGTTGTTATTTTAAGGCTCAGGGTACGCTTATAGGTTGCCATGGTGGTTTATAAAAGGAGGAACACCATACTACTACAATATATAATAAATATATACTTATATAACACCAGGACGTCAGGGAAAGAGCAAAACACTAAATAAATAGTCTCCCCTTTTGAAACCCTGACGTCTACCAACAAATATACGAATAGAGAGGACAGTCGTATATTTGTTAGTTTGAACTACTTTCTAAGTGGTTCACTACCACCTAGCCGATTAAAGTATACTAACAAATATATGAATAGATAGTACAATCATATATTTGTTAGTCTGTTCGAGTTGACCTGGGACAGCCAACCGACTATAAGGATTTATATAATTAAAGAACTAGGCTTGTGCTTACAAATGACAAAGGAATTTAATCCACTCACTCAAGCGATCTTGCCGAATATAATGCGCTAGCCTACGAATCTTCTAGCCAACCGCAATATGAATAAATGCTACCGATTTGGTGATTATATCTTCTTACAGTACAGAGCTACTGATGAAACTGTGTATTCCTGTATGCACTAAGTCACTCCGTGACCTCGACTTTTTACCTTTTGACCCCAAGCTAAAATGTTTTTAGCCACTCATAATATCACTATATGTGCCAAATTTGGTCATTCTACCTCACATGATTTCCTAGATATGGCAGGCAGTCTTAATGGCTGGCAGGCAGGCAGACAGGCAGGCATGCATGCATGCAGGCATGCAGGCAGGCATTCAGGCATTCAGGCAGGCAGGCAGGCAGGCAGGCAGGCAGGCAGGCAGGCAGGCAGGCAGGCAGGCAGGCAGGCAGGCAGGCAGGCAGGCAGGCGGCAGGCAGCAGGCAGGCAGGCAGGCAGGCAGGCAGGCAGGCAGGCAGGCAGGCAGGCAGGCAGGCAGGCAGGCAGGCAGGCAGGCAGGTAGGTAGGTAGGCAGGCAGGCAGGCAGGCAGGCAATCAGGCAGGAAAGCAGACATATAGACAGTCAGACAGAGACAGACGGCAGTAAATGTAATAGTCACACCGGCCTTCGGCGACCTGAGTACCAACGCACCCGCACATGCTATCAACAGTGGTCGTTCACTCAAACTACAACTAAAAGACCCTCATACTGCAATATGTTGCATGCTGATCAAATACGTCAGTTCACCATGTATCACTTGAAATCCCAGTGACTCGAATTCAAGAACACTATACGGGGAAGCGGATGGATACTTTGAAATGAATTTGACTGGAACCTGTTGCTGCCATTGACGAATCCCAGTCAAACTCGCTTTTAAAATAGTCAACAGAATATACCCTGTATCGCCTATATTAATGACGTTGCTTCTAATCCGTATCTGATAAAGTGTTATTGACCCGCCATCGGTCAGTCCCAAAAACTGTTGCGATAGTCACTGAGGTGTAATAGGCAACGGCGTGTCTTTTGTTGCCACCTCTTGATGCCATTTACGCTGTCCGCTCTGGATAGGTTTTACAGCAGTAGATTTGGGGTCTGTCGATCAAGGAAGGAATTCAGTTTTAGCTATGACACGTCCATCTCTACCTAAGCTCCACCCACTTTTCGCCCATGTTGTGATCGATCGATCGATCCCTGAACACCATGACTATCAATTTCCAGAAAAATATACGGGTAAGCGGTTGAATATTTTGGATCAACACTGGCTGGGTGCTGTAGGCAATAATAGCGCACAGTCAACTTAGTTTCAAAATATTCAACAGCATGTCTATTTAATAGTAGACATGCAATCTGTACAGCAACGATTAGTCCGTCATCATTTATGCGTTGGTGACGTGCTTATCTACGCCATTTATAACGTCATTGATTATGATGTACACGTCATGTAGTTGAGTATGATGTCATATGATGGATGGATAAACTGTAAAGGTCCAGTATCTGATGTCTGTACCAAATAAGTCAATGGACCTTTCCATTTTTAGCTATGCCCCGCCCATCACTAGCTAAGCTCCACCCACACCTCGCCGTGTTCGGATTGATCGATCCCCAAATGCCCTAGCTATCAATTTCCTGAAAACTATACAGGGAAGCTGTTGACTATTTTGTAACTAATTTGACTGGGTGCTGTTGCTGCCTATGGCAGCAACAGCGCCCAGTCAAATTAGTTTCAAAATATTAAACAGAATCTTTATTAAATAGTAAAAGTAAACAATGTTTACAACAACACATAGACCGTCATCAAATAGGTGTTCGTGACGCACCTATCGACGTTATTCATGACGGCATTCATTATGATGTCATTGTACACACCACGCAGTTCATTATGACGTCATATGATGGGTGGGTACTCTGGAAAGGTGAATTGGTGTCTGTGCCATTTAATAAACAAGCTGTTGAATATTTTGAACCTAATTTGATAGGGGTAACAGCACCCAATCAAGTTAGTTTCAAACAATTCAACAGCTTACCTGTATATAATAGTTCTCCAGTAAATTGATAGTCAGGGAGTTCAGGGATCGGCCGATCCCATCATGAGCCTGGTGTGGGTGAGGCTGAGCTGGGGATGGGCGGGGCATAGCTAAAACTGAAAAGGTCCATTCCAAGTATTACTGTGCGCAGGTTTGCTGAGATGCTGGTTCGTGTTTGTCTCAGCCTTGCCTTAGATTCCAGCGTCGATGTAGATGTGGGTGTTGATGCTCGCCGGTTCAACGACCCGACATGGGTAGGAGGGAGAGAGCTCTTCTTCATCGCTTGCACCTTGACTGCGGACGAAAAGGACTAGGCCATTACATCCATAAAAAAGCAACACTCGCTTCAAACTTAATATTTCAAACGGCAATATGCTATAATTCCAAGTTATAAGCTTATTATATTATATTTGCAAGCACTAGAATGCCAGGTTAATTGTGTCCGTTTCTTGTTTATTTACCACATACCATTATTTTTATTTATTCGGCTTTAGGCTAATTAGCTGTTTGTTTAATTTCTTAATGTATTTTATTTCTGTTGCCTTATTCCCATTTAAATCATTTGGTTACAAACTTCCCTCCACCCCCAACCTATCTCTAAAAGAAAGTACGTATACCCCTCCCACCACTCCTTGCACAACATTCAATACTTTACACCAGTCAACAGCATTTCATTATCTAGCAACATACTTGAATACAGACTATGCGTTGTTATACGAATACATGCTTTGCAACATGATTAAATTTCAGTTTTACTTTCATTTTCACAACCCTTTGGTTGGCCCTTTCCGGTTTTTGCTAAGCCTCGCCCATCTCTAGCTATGCTCCACCCACACCTCGCTCGTGTTGAGATCGATCCCTGAATTCCCCGTCTATCAATTTCCAGAAAACTATACAGATAAGCGGTTAAATATTCTGAAACTAATTTGACTGAACGCTGTTGCTGCCTATGGTAGTAACAGATTGGATACCTACATTTCTATATGGCATTAATTTTGGAGTAAAATGCTATATAAGTTCGTCACATTAGATGTTTTACGACCGAGCAAAACGCCTTCATCGTCCACTACGCTAATCCCGTGTTGTTATTAAAAACAATGCCGGTGGCGGTGCACGTCATAAACCGGTTTTAACCAAAGTACCGACCCCCGGGATGTCCTTTATAATAACATAATACAATATTCAGCAGCTTACCTTGAAATTTAGATTTGCGAAGTCATGCTTTAACAATTTGATGACGAAACCGGCCACATCCGGTCTCTGTAGTGGTCTTGTGGAATGTCCATTTGCAGGGCAAAAGAAGATTTCTTTGAAAATTTACCACAGGAATGACTGTAGAACACCTTAAAAAAATGCCTTCCTTTGCCCTGCAAACGGATATTCAATAAGTTAATATTTCAACATTTTAACAAATTTAGTCATTAAAGGGCTAAATTACAAAGTGGACGGAGAGTTGCTAGAAATGGACGTGTCATAACCGGACATGAATCGCTCCATTGGGACCAACAATTCGGATTCAGTTGAACCCATTTTCGCGACACATACGATTGACTTTTATTTGAGTATTTGGGTTAATCAGTAATATTTGGAATGTCAGCCCTGAAGATTAGTTCTATCTACTGTAGGTCTCTTGATACCTGTGCTGGTCTTGAATGCCACACGACACCACATATTATAATTCTCACGTGTAAGATCAGACATGGCTTCAGCACAAACGACTCATCGAGGAATATAAATACATTTATTTAGTGAAATTGCATTATAAGAGGACTACTGTTGCAGTTCCCTCGCGCCACATTAATAAAACCTGAAATGAACCATTTCCATAGAAACATGAGGTGAATCATTTCCATAGAACCTCCCTAAGCGGCACTATGCCATATATAGCACGCATCCCCCGCATAACAACGCACTCATATCTATCTGCAAGTAAACTATATCGTAATATTCAGCTGAAATCTACTCACGAAAGACATATGTGCAAACATCCCCCATAATGTATGCCTGGTGAGTCCAAATGATAGTGGGTAGTTAAAACGTATGGTCAAACGAGCACAAGTCGCAGAGAACCGCCATCTTTTGACCTCAAAACGAATATTCATAGGAGATATGTTGGAATATATGCACATTATTCCATTGTGGATCACATCTTCGTACAAGCTCCATATTTTACACACACATATATATAAATAGCCGTATTACTACGCACGTATCGTGTTTTTATTGTGCGGTTAGTTAGCCCCCTAACTGGAATACAATCGGTAAACTGGATCTGTAATTACGAGGTAATCAAAATTTGTGTGACAATACAGGCTTTCAAACTGCTGACGCATAGGCCTGCAGCGTTTATAGTTTAAAATGCGATGATTATATGTCTTGCCGTAAAATTATGGCGAGGGATGTGCTAGTTGTGTGTTCTATTTAATTTGTTTTACGAAAATTGCCAACCAAAACACATGGTGGGAGACGGGAGAAAAAAAATATTTTAAAAAGTTTTACGCTATTGCAGAAATTAATCCTTTCATCTGGTTAATTGTCAAGATTGATTAAGAAAATCCAAAACGGATTCCCAGTGAGTATTCATTGGCAGGCAAAGAGAAGATTATTTTTGAAAATTGATCACAACAGTCGTACATTTTCAAAAATGGTCTTCTCTTGGCCAGTAAATGGACTTTTCTCATGACCATTGCAAAACCATTTTGAGCCGCTTGACCATTAAAGGGTTAACAAAGCTATAGAGAACAAACATAGTTACATAAAATTCTGAGGAATTCCGAGTGATAAGGATTTTGCTGCGAAAGATTTCCTAGATGGAAAGAATGTTGAAAATAATCCCTTAAAATCCTATCATTATTTTTTGTTTCTAGATATGGAAAAATTAGGTTTTGTAAAATAAAACATTAAATTGGTATGACCTATGTTATGTTGGGTCTCGGTGAAAAAAATGCATCTGCCACTCATGTATCTAACACGATGATCAAATACGTCACGTGTTAGCTGAAGTCACAATCTAAATGTCCCAACTCCGTCCGGAAAAATCGAAAAATTCGTCACTGATGCGTACGAATTGCATGTTCCTGATGAATTTACAATTTACTAAACATTTTGTTGAATATTTTTGAAAATTACTACCATTGGTATCAACAACCCCAGTCGCGTGAGATTCAAAATAATCAATAGCGTACCTATATAATTGCATTGAACGCGAATTCAACTTTCAATTTTCGAAACGATTCCAACACGGGAAAAATGTGGGTGAAGTATAGATATAAATTTTCTGGGCCAAAGCTAGAAGTGAGCGGGCAAAGCTAGAAATGGGTGGGGCATGGATAGAAATGGGTGGGCATAGCAAAAGATTGGCAGAGCACAGCTAGAAATTGGCAGAGCAATAGCAAAAATAAAATTCTTCTATTCAGCATCGTTCTCAATGGTAGCCCTTTGAACCTTGTAAACGGTGTTATTTCTCTCCGGAACATAATACATAATAGATACATACTACGTATGCCCCGTCCATTTCAGGATAAGCTCCTCCCATGCTTGGCGAGTGTTAAGATCGATGTATATACTTTAACTCATAATTCCCATAATCCCAATTAGGGCTATGCATCCGGAGGCGTTAACCGTTTAAACGTCCATTTATTATCCGTTTAACCGTTTAAATGTATTTTTACCTTTCACGTAGGTAAATGTAATTCGCTGGAGACATCATAGTACCCGTCCCAATAAGTATTGCGTCATTAACCCTTTAACACCTACAACGGCCAAAAACGGCATCGGCTGTGATCCTGGGAAATATCCATTTGCAGACCAAGAGAAGACTGTTTTTGAAAATTTACCACTGGAATGACTGGCTTGATAACCGAGCCAGTCATTTCAGTAGTACATTTTCAAAAAATAGTCTTCTCTTGGTCTGCAAATGGACATTTTCTATGAGAAAATTGAGATTTTAAAAAGAAATGTAACTGTTAAATGGTTAAGGGGGTAAATAATCCATCAAGGCCGGCATCTGCACTGGTTACTTTCACTATTAAATGGTTAAAAACTAGCTTACAGTCACTTAATTTGACAAGAGGCAGTTGCTGTTTTAGCATCCACTCAAATTGTTTTCATTTTCTCAGCAAAATACTGGTTAGGGCGCTGATCAATTATTATGGAATTTCAAAATTATATATATATATTAGGAAAATGCGATTTTTTATTTTTTATTTTCGTTTAAGCGGTTAGCATTTTGATAACCGTTTAAACGACTTGTGAACGTTCACACGTTTAAACAGTTAACCGTGCCCAGCCCTAATTCCAATGCCATGGTACATATACAGCTAACCCGTTGACTATTTGGAAAAAGTGTACGCGAAGAATAATTTTAAAGCGTTGAGTAGTATAACACACACTCGACTTACCGATAGTAGGTCAGCGGGTGTCTACTTGTTTTAATTTTATTCAATTTATTTAAAGCCAGACTTATTACATAGTCCAGTCAAATTGTGTTTTGGCCCAAAACAAATTACAACAAAATTATTTTTCTGGAATGGATTTCAGGCATGCTTCCTGAATAACAGACTAAACAGTATACTTAAATATGCTTGGTGAATAGGCTTCAAAATTGTATTATATGCAAATTAGCAATTTCAATTATTGAAAAATTGATTTTATGCATTAACTCTGAATCGAAGTAACCAATAGGGGCAAATGAACTTCCTAGAGCCATAGTGTAAGGGTATGTGAATATGATTAACACATTTCTGTGTTAATTATGTACCTAATATTTTGTAAAATATGCAAATTAATATCAAAATTAAGAAAATAATTAATTTTATGGAAAATATATTCATTTAAACATTAATAACAGTACTGCCAGTAATTCACAAAGTTCCTAGTGTAAAATGGCACTGGTCATCATCGAGGTCAAGCTTGGGTGGATTAGCACAATTTAAACCTTTGCTCTCTCCACACATCCACGCGCGATCAACCCCATGCTTCTTGCATGTGCATCTAGTCCTGTTGCAACCTGTTTTGCAATGGATCTTTCCGGTTTTAGCTATGCCCCGCCCATCGCTAGCTAAGCTCCACCTACACCTCACAGTGTTGGGATTGATCGATCCCCCAAATGCCCTTGCTATCAATTTCCTGAAAGTCAAATTAGTTTCAAAATATTCAACAGAATATTTATTAAATAGTAAAATCAAAGAATGTGTACAACAACGCATAGACCATCTTCAAATATGCGTTCGTGACGTACTTATCGACGTCATTCATGACGTCATTCATTATGATGTTATTGTACACATCACGCAGTTCATTATGACGTCATGTGATCGGTGGGTACTCTGGAAAGGCGAATTGTATCTGAACACTTCAGCGAGTTTTACTGGAGCAGGTGGTGGAAGGTCCGTTTACACAGGGACTAACGTACCCTCACTGACTTTCACCCCCACCCCACCCCACCCATCCCCCTCGTCTGGCTGCAATCGTTCAGCGTTACCCTTCCACGTCTGAATTTGGAAGCACACTCTAAGGCTGTGATACTGAATAGCCTCTGATATTGGTGGCAAGTTATAGGCCTCGACATATTTGGAACGTCGATATGTTCGGGATGTTGTACCACATCCAGGTAAGGCATGTACACAACAAATTCTAGCACATACATTCTCTTCCAAGATGTCCTTCGTCTTTTTTATGCTCCACACCGGCTGCTCCTTTGCTTCAAGCTTTGGCTCAGATTTGAAAAGTATTTCTTTCGTTTGCATGTCTGCGTGGTAGCAGAGGAGAATCAATAAGAAAAGTATTTATTGTCTTTGCTGACAAAAGTGAACACTCGCTATATAAGAAAACGCTATAATTCTAGCATGGGGTTTCGACAATTTGAAGCAGTTGCATGTTGTACTGTATCATGAGTTATTTGACTACTTAACCAAGTTTTTCGAGTCATACATGTTATTAGCGCGTTGTTAAAGACCAACATCGGTATCTCGAAACATGAAATGCAGTTAATTTATCAGGATCGATTGCTTAGATACTGAGCTATGTCAGAAAATCGCATGTTCAATAATGTCAATAGGTAATTGGCATATTGTATAATTTGATGCCTATCCACCATATATATTTATGTATACTTTTAGTAGGGTGTTCAGTGGACATCCTCAAAATGCATAACCATACAGTAAATTATGCTGCAATTAGTTTTGGGATGAGCCCTATAATGGACCTTTCCATTTTTAGCCATGCCCCGCCCATCACTAGCTAAGCTCCACCCACACCTCACCGTGTTGAGATTGATCCATCCCCAAATGGCCCAGCTATCAATTTCCTGAAAACAATACAGGGAAGCTGTTGAATATTTTGCAACTCATTTGACTGGGCGCTGTTGCTGCCTATGGCAACAAGAGCGGCCAGTCAAATTAGTTTCAAAATATTCAACAGAATATTTATTAAACAGTAAAAGCAAACAATTTGTACAACAACGCATAGACCGTCTTCAAATATGCGTTCGTAACGTACTTATCGACGTCATTCATGACGGCATTCATTATGATGTCATTGTACACATCACGCAGTTCATTATGACGTCATATGATGGGGGATACTCTGGAAAGGTGAATTGACTAGATTGACTGGACTAACAAGAATATGGGGACACATGTATATGAATTATACAGTGTGAGTGGTCAGTAACGAAACGATACCGATTCCAACAGCCCTTTCATGACGAATTCCGGCAAACACGGCCACTGGAGTTGTCCTGAGGAATGCCCATTTGCAGGCCAATAGGATACGATGTTTTGAAATTTTACCACCGAATTGGCTGACTCGATAATCGAGCCAGTCATTCAAGTGACAAATTTTCAACAAATACTCTTCTCGTAGCTTGCAGATGGGCATTCAATAAGCAAACAGTTGGGTAATCGTGACGAAATTCAGCCATTAAAAGGGCTAATACTTGCAAGGCGTGGAGTTTGACGGAGTGGTACTGTAACAATATGAGACACTACATTTAGATTTAAACATATTTTTCTTGTTTCAAAAGTGACAATTGGGATCGAGTCACAAGTTGCCATCAAGTTAGTTACGACTTTCTCCATACATAAATACATAATATACATAAATAGTTCAATCAGTAAAGAATTACCCAAGCCATTCATTCACACAAAAAAGCTATGCAACAACATCGGTAAAACCATCTTGCCCTAGAGGCTTGGACCGCGCAACCAAATGCGATGAAACAAAAGAAATGTCAACACGTGACGACTTTACTCCGTACAAATCAGTAGAATGTATCCAGTTTGTGAAGATGAATTAGCGAATCGTGCTTACGATTCAATTTCACAACTGCACTAAACCGGTCGCAATGAAATCATCACATGTCAGGATTCACCCGCCCACACTACACCGAGGTGCGCAGACTAAGCCGCCAAATCCATTCTCGAGCATTATTCTCGAACACATGAATGTCGGCGATGGACCTTTCCAGTTTGTTCATCCATCATGTAACGTCATAATCAACTACGTGACATGTAGGATGACGTTATAATCAATGGCGTCATGAATGCCGTAGATAAGTACGTCACGAACACATAATTGGTGACGGACTACGTGTTCTTGTACGAATTGTATGTGTTTACTATTTAATAAACTTGCTATTGAATATTTTGAAACTAATTTGACTGGGCCATGTCTCTGCCACAGGCAGCAACATCACCAGGCGAAATTAGTTTCAAAATATCCAACGGCTTAGCTGAATAGTTTTTTGGAAATTGATAGTCAGTGCGTTCAGGGATCGAACGATCACAACAAGGGCGAAGCGTTGGGGGTGGATAGGGGCTAACTATGGATGGGCGGGGCATAGTTAAAACTGGAAAGGTACATTAAATAATGACGTACAGTAATATTTATTTTATAAGCTTAGTCTACATCCGCATACCGGAGTTTCATTATAATATCAAACCAAATGTGATTGCTAGTCTTACTGGCCTTCCTGTATTCACTGCCCTGCTGCTACAGAGCCGTTCGTGGATAGCGGTATAGACTATCCATATATGCATTCGACTAGGGAGCTATAACAGTTGGCGATTTGGAGGTCGAGGACATATTATCCGGAGTACCTAGTCAGAACATTGTGAATTTGCCTGCCAATTTGTCAACATGATCTACTGTCCACACGCCAATGTACCGTTCCCGTTTTAGCTATGGCCCGCCCATCACCAGCTAATCTGATCCCATACCTCGCTCGTGTTGGGATCGATCGATCCCTGAACTCCCTAACTTATGGCAGCAACAGTGTTCAGTTAACTTAGTTTCAAATTATTCAATTGATTGGTTATTAAATGGCAAAGACATACAATTCGTCAACGTGTTGGACTATTAAGCGCTAAAAATGGACTATTTCGAATCATTCATGACGTCATGATTATGGCACCATCCGATGCGTCACGTAGTTGATCATGAAGTCATATGATGGTTGGATAAAATCGGAGAGGTCCATTATGCGCCAGAATACTCAGCTCTTTACAATTGTCCTTCTTGTAACTGTATTTACCCATTTATCCGCGAAGCGAGATTGACCGACTTAGATGAAAAAAAGAAGTTCCACATGATTATAATAGAGCTGTGAGCAAACACACATCATTAATTAAATAAGGAGATAAATCGAGGCCGAACGTTTGGAATAAAGCTGATTAAATGAAGCCATGTACGCTCATTGTTGATTAACTTAGAGACGACTAGCAATAGGCAGATAATCGAACCTACTTGGCTAATTCCTTTTATGTAAATGACAACGATGATGTGTGGGTATTTGAGAGACTTCGCAGCCATTCTTTCAGGCTACGCGGTCAGTAATTAGGAAAAATGTTTGATTTGGTCCTGCTATTGATGTTAACTATTAATAATTGCTGTAAAGCCGGATGATTGATAACCTTGGCCTCGATCTGTAAATCAACAATGCGATTATCAATCTTATTCTACCGACAACGCTGTCGTAATTACATGATAGTCATTGTAGATTGGCCACGTCGCTTGCGATAGTTGGAAGACATGTCAGTTATGGTGGTGTGTGTGTGTGTATGACATGGTGGGATGGGAGGAGTAGCCGATAAGTCCTTTACCAAATCCTGTATCAGTATATCCTTATAGTGGTACCGGAAAGTATTTATAATTGTGACACGGAACGACTATCAATCTATCTGTCTAGTTGTCTTAACGTTAAAAAAGCATTTGCATAGGTTTTTAATTCAAAGATTCCTTTCATGTTTGTCCATCCGTCAATCCGTTCGCCCAACTGTCCACCCACCTCCCCCACCAGCACACCCACCCATTTTCCAACACGCCCATCTTCTCCTCCACCTTCTTCTCCACCCACCCACCCGCCGGTTACTGGCCCACCTATCCGCTTGCTTGCCTGCATGTTTGCCTGTCCGAAACGTGCATGTCAGACTGTCAACTCATTTGCCATTAATTTTAACTATATCGCATATGTCGCAAATATATCGGATCACACTTTAAAGAAAGATGATATTAGTTCTTGTTGCAAATCATGTGGCCGTTTTTTTCTCAATCCCGTGACTTTGCGGGACATTTATGCAGCACCATGTTTGTTTTTTCCACTTAATTTATAGTTTGGTCGATGTAAACGTCCCAGACAAAATCAATACAGCATAACCCATATGCAGGATATCTTGTACTATCTTGGCATAAGAGTGGGCTTGATCATCCATAGTGTACCAAAGCTATAAAGCATCCACTATTATGACAATGGACCTTGTCAGATTTGGCTATGCCCTGTCCATCGCTAGCTAAGCTCCACCCACAGCGCTCGTGTTGGGATCGATCGATCGATCGCTGAACTACATGACTATCAATTTCCAGAAAACAATACAGGTTAGCTGTTGACTATTTAGAAACTAATTTGACAGGGTGTTGTTGCTGCATATGGCAGCAATAGCGCCCAGGCCAATTATTTCAAAATATTCAACAACATGTTAATTAAATAACAAATACATACATTTCTTTCAACGTGTCGAACTATTACATGTTTAAGACGGACTAAATCGAGTCATTCGTGACGTCATGATTATGGCATCAACCTACACGTCACGTAATTGATTATGACGTCATATCAAGGATGGATAACCTGTACAACCCCATTCTTTCGTGTGCATCATTTTCCACTATTCGCTCATGCTTATGCAAGACCACGGCTGTGTCAGTCATATTCTCCAGAATCACACTTGATGAACTAGAGCTACAGGTGTTAGAGAGTATTTGAAGATACCCTCCAAACCAAGTTTCCAAGTAGCACTAAGGTAGACAACTCGTTCAAAGAGATCTCTAGTACCTTGCAATCTAACACATTTCAAATCCTTCCTACCAAATTTTCTCTTGACAGATGCGAATGCAAGATTCAACATTCTCTTTTGAATATCTGTTTCTCAAACCACGCAGCATCTTTGAGATACTCAGCACGGATCTTATGGCTTCACGCTGTATCTTTCCGGATGCACCAACGCAAGAGGTTTTCATTGACTCCCTGTAAGACGGTAATAATTTGCATATGGTTGTTGGCTAATTATATTCATACATTTCTAAATTCGTTCAATGCATGTCCACGTTATCCGTCTTCGCGTGGTATGTCTTGAACGTCTTTGCGATATCTCAATTCTAGAACTAACCAACAAGTTACCAGCACACTGTGCGCACGACTAACATACCGTGTGCCTATCCAGTTGCGGGCTGTGTAAAGCTGTCCAAAATGATGTCACGTCCAGTGGAATGAGACGCGGTGCAATCATCATTCCTATTGTGCCCAATCTAATCCAACTGCCCTTTCTAGCTTAACCGTCACTCATATGACGCCATAATCAACTACGTGACGTGTGAGCTACCGTCATAATCAATGACGTCATGAATGACGTAGTTAAGTTCGCGAACGCTTACTTGATGACGGACTAAGGGTGGTTGTACGACGTGTCTGTCTTTACTATTTAATAAACTAGCTGTTGAATATTTTGAAACTAATTTGACTGGACCAAGGCTCTTATATGAACAGTGAATGGACGTGCATCTCCAGCTAAACCCCACCCACGTGTTGCCCGTTTTAGAATCGATCAAACACTGAACTCCCTAAATGTGAATTTCCACAAAACCATATGCTTATGGTAGCAAAAGAGCCAAGTCAAATTAGTTTCAAAATATTCAACATAATGTTTATTAAATAGCAATAACATACACTTCGTATAACTAAACTGACTATTAAGGGTGTACCACTGACTTAATGGACATTTCCAGTTTTAGCAATGCCCACCCATCTCTATCTAACCCCAACCCACATCTCGCTCGTATTGGGATCGATCGATCTCTGAACTCCATGACTATCAATTTTCCAGAAAACTATGACGGTAACCGGTTGAATGTTTTGAAAGCAATTTGACTGGGTGTTGTTGCTGCCTAGTCAAATTAGTTTCAAAATAGTCAACATCATGTTTCTTCAATAGCAACGTCAGCATATACGTCTCGTCGTTGATTATGACGTCTTATGATTGAGTGAGGAAATGGATTCTTGAATTACTCCATTCATGGTTCATTCCTTATTGATTATTGATTATGACGTCATCCTACACGTGCCTTACTTGATTCTGACGTCATATGATGGAGCCGTAGACTGGGTTCATCTATTCCAACCTGTTAACACTGTTGTATCTCCGAGGCCCATGCCACAGCCTGTAATACTCATGATAAACAGTGGGCTCTATACACAACTTACGTGATGCTGAAGCTATGCTACTTATGTATGTATGGTTACTGTATTTTGCGGCTGTAGTAGTAGGAACATCCTACAGCTGCAAGCAGTCCTTCTTTGCTGTTGCCCACTGTGTCTTGTCCTCAGCCAAAATCCATTAGCTTCCTCAGGTCCATTCTTGACTTGAGTGTACCGAGTCCCGTTTTCTTGAGGCCACCTCGTAGCGCGCTTAGCAGATTTTTACAATGGCGTCCTCTCCTAGCTTTGTATTTTCTGGCTCCGAGTAGGGCGAATTCCAAAGCTCTCTGTCCTAGGGTCGCTTCTGGCATTCTTAGCGCATGGCCAAACATGGACCCTCTTTGCTGGGCGACCTTTTACAGACAGCGGCTACGTATTACACATCTTGTATAGTGCATCATTGGAAATTATGTTGTCTGGCCATCGATGTCCAGTCATGGTGCGTAGGTGTTTGCGGTAGCAGGCAGCGAGTTTGTCTAGAGCTGCCTTTGGAGCTGGCCAGCTGTTACAGTTATACAGCATCAAGGATACGCAGGTTGCTGTTACTTATGCCATTGTTAAAACCCCTCTTGTGTGAACAGAGCCTCAAAGCGCACAAAATACTACTCATATCCATTAATCGTTTTAGTGGTCAACATTTTTCAAGTAATTTTTTAAGACTATTTTTTACAAATTTACCACTGTGATTTTGGCCGACTTGACCATCAAAAGGGTAACGTTCGAAGAGATGAAGCGAGCTGGGCCCCTTTTTCGCACCTTTTACTTTTGCTCTTTCCTTTGTTCTCTCCTTTCTTCTTTCGACACCTTTTTTCTTTGATCTTTACCGACTTGGCAATTAGCCGAGCGAGGAAAGGGGTCCAGCTCTCCTCCATTCTGATTGGATGTTAAATGTAGAGGGTGTCCATAAGCCCCTACCTCTCATTAACTCACTTGCCTCCTGGCATCCAATGAGGTGAGCTTAAATGTCATTAGCGTAATGATTGACAAGGGTTAATGACCGGATAATTAAAGATAATTGACAGGCAATTAAGGATGATTGATGGGTTACATGTCTGGACACGTCCTATCGCGAATCCCCGAGAACCCCCTCATGCAATCATGGAGGATTCTAAACGGTCGAGCTACAGAGTAGAGACAATTTCAGAAGACGTCTCCATTAGTCTAATGGGTTGGCTATTATTAAACTTCAGAACCTCTGGGCTTTTAGTCATGACAATGTACAACGGTCGATGTATAGTGTAAGGACAATCTGTTAGTTATTACCCTGACATATTACAATTAACTAGTCGAGCTTTAAACAACTCCAACCACGTGTAGCGAGTCATCCAAACTTCAATGTAAAATGTAATAGGGTGTTGTTATTTCCTTAACATGATTGAACATTGATTCGCTGAAGTGTGTACGACTCTGACGATTGCTACACGCGGTTGGAGTTGTTTAAAGCTCGACTAGTTAATTTTAATCTGTCAGGGTAATAACTAACCAATTGTCCTTACGCTATACATCGACCCTTGTACAGTGTCATGGTTAAAAGCATCGAGGTTCAGAAGTGTAATAATGATCAACCCCTTAGACTAAAGGAGACGTCTTCTGCAATTGTCTCTACTCTATAGCTCGACCATTTAGATTACCCCATGCTTGCACGAGTTGCGAGAATCAGAAAAAGACATGTCCAGACATGTAGCCTGTCAATCATCCTTATACTATTCATTAACTCTTGTCAAGCATTACGCTAATGACTATTAAGCTCACCTCATTAGATCCCTGGGGACCTGTGATTTACTGAAGGGGTGGGGCTTCATCATCGAATGAGTTCCCGAGAAAAGACGTGCCCAGACATGTAATGCGGTCATGCCTCCTTACGTAATACATTAACCCTTGAGCATTTGGCGTGGCTCCAAAAGAGCATCCTTAATTACACCCATTAACCCTCGCCAATCAGCTTTGCGCTAATTACCCTTAAGCTCGTAGCACTGGATGTCTGGTAGCATGTAACTTAACGAGGGAGCGGAGCTCCGTGATCGAATGAGTTCCCAGGAAAAGACATGTTCAGACACATAACCTGGTCATCCATCAGTATGTAATACATTAACCCTTGAGCATTTGGCATGGCTCCAACAGATCAACCTTAATTACACCCATTAACCATCGCCTCATTGACTGCCTGGAGGTACGTGATTTACGAGGGGGCCGGGGTTTCACGATCAAATGAGTCCAGACATGTAACCCATCAATCATCCTTAATTACCTGTCAATCATCCTTAATTACCTGTCAATCATCCTTAATTACCTGTCAATCATCCTTAATTACCTGTCAATCATCCTTAATTAGCTGTCAATCATCCTTAATTACCCAGTCATTAACCCTTGTCAAACAGTACGCTAATCACCTTTAAGCTCACCTCATTGGATGACAGGAGGCACGTGATTTAATGAGGGGAAGGGGCTTATGGACACTCTCTACATCTAACATCCAATCAGAATGGAGGAGAGCTGGGCCCCGTTTCTTGCTCGGCTAATTGTCAAGTTGGTAAAGATCAAAGGAAAAAAGGTGTCGAAAGAACAAAGGAGAGAACAATAGAAAAATGTGTGAAAAAGGGGCCCAGCTCGCCTCATCTCTACTAACGTTATAGAAAATTGTTTGCTTAGCTAGTGTCGATTTGAAGGCCGAGAGAAGAGTATTTTTGAAAATGTACCCATGGAATGACTGGCTCGGTTACTATACGACCACTACATAGCTGAATTTCGTTGGTTTGAACTAGTAGGTTTGAAGTTGGAAGGGTTAAGTTGACACAAGAGGGGCTAAGAAATGGACAGTTTCTGACAGGTGGTGTATTTCTAGAACCATTGCGTCAATTATTGCATTTTTAGATTCTAACTTCTCAATTTAGAATACCATTTTGCTTCATGACACTTGACACGTAATGAATGTCCACAAATAGACGCACGTATTCAGGATTCTTAATTGATAAATGTCAGATACGTTAGTCTTTTCCTATTCTTTTGATCCTACAAGAATGGCGGATATTGCGGGATCGATATGTTTCTGTGCTGATTACATTGACAGGCTACAGTATTGTACAATGCATAGGCATTCTTTAAATAACTGATCATTCTTTAAATAACGTAGATGAATGGTATTTTGTTTTATAAATAGATTCCGTTGGCATTCGGTTTCGGCCCCATTCCCTCCCAGACCGCCCCTCTCACTCCAGATATTCTTTTATTAAAAAAATATTTTCTGAGAGAAGAATGGTTTCCATTTAGGTCAGTCCAGTCTTATCTGGTGCAGGCTCAGAGAATACATTAATAACGCGCTTATTTAGCGGTGTGGGAAGAAAGGAAAAATAGCATGACTGTTGTGGGTGCGTGCGTGCGTTGTTGAATCGTTTGTTAGTAACTATTTAGTGATACTCGTGTGACGGTGGCGGGAATGGGAGTGTCCGCAACAGAAATGGCTATGTGCGTGCGCGCGTGTGGACGTGCGTGCGCGCGTGCGTGCGTGCGTGCGTGCGTACGTGATTGCGTATGAGCGTGTGCGTGTATGTGCCTGTGTGCATGCCCATGTGCATACGTGCGTGCCTGTTTGAAGTAAGCGTTGTTGAATCGTTTGCTAGTAGCTATTTAGTGATACTCGTAGGCGGTGGCGGGGATGAAAGTGTCGGCGACATCAATGGCTGTGTGCGTTCGTGCGTGCGCGCGCGCGTATGTGCGTGTGTGCATTTGCGTGTGCGTGTGTTCGCGTAGGTGCATGTGTGTGTGTGTGTGTGTGTGTGTGTGTGTGTGTGTGTGAGAGTGTGTGTGTGTGTGTGTGTTTGTGTGTGCGTGCGTGCGTGCGTGCGTGCGTGTGTGCGTGTGTGTGCGTGTGTGTGTGCTTGTATGTGCGTATATGTGTGCGTGTGTGTGCGCGTGTGTGTGCGTGTGTGCGCGTGTGTGCGCGTGTGCATGCGTGTGTGTGCGTGTGGGCGCGTGTGCGCGAGTGTGTGTGCGTGTGTGCGCGTGTGTGGGCGAGTGTGTGTGTGTGTGTGTGTGTGTGTGTGTGTGTGTGTGTGTGTGTGTGTGTGCGTCTCTGTGGCTTGTGATTGTTTTCTAGCCGGTTGTGACTTCAGATGTATGCGAATATGGTACGTGCTTATGGGATGTCCATAATGTTATATTGTAGTTGGGTTTTTTAGATTGTTGTTGTTGTTGTTGTTGATTGCAAAAACGTGGTGGCAGTGGCTGGATATGCTAGCGATGGCAGAACAATTAGTCATCTTAAACGAGTTCATGGCGATGGGTTGTGGTGCTGTTACCCGTCGTTGTTGGCAACGAGATTAGGAAACACCAGCAATATCACCGCGCGGATGACGGCGGCGGGCGATAGTGTTGTGGAAATGAACTCGTGTGGCGAGTGAACGATGTCTACAGTAGTTTGGAGGCAATTTCAGTACTGATTAACGTATGGATGGATTTGTTGAACACACTAATCAATTAATGAATTATATATTCCCTCAGATGTAGCGTGATTTGGCAGGAAAAAATATTAATTACGGATTGTATTAATATTGACGTGATGTGTTTGAATCCTCAGGCGGAGCATGCAGCGCATGACGTAACGTGGTCTAAAAACCGCCTCCACTAACCCTTTGAAACACGAATTCCAAGAATGACTAATTTCAAGGCAACCCATGTTATAGGCACCACCAGCCTCCAGTTAAATTAGTTTCAAATTATTCAACATAATATCTACTAAATGAGTTTTAGAAGCTGACACTTCTGGTTCAAATGTTTAAACTATAGAACGAGAAGACCAAATAAGAATGTCACTATTCAATTTAATATATACTTTTCTAGTTATTTATTTGAAAATTGTGAAAGGAATATGCCTGGGAGTTGTTACCGCTATTGTTTCCAGGTAAATTAATTTAACCATTTACTGACTAAATTTGGTCAAGAAAATCGAAATATTCGCCTATTGGATGTCTATTTTCACTCTAAGATAAGTCTATTTTTTAATGTACCACTGGAATAACTCTCTCGATTATCGCGCCAGTTATTCCAGTGGTAAATTTTCAAAATATAGTCTCATCCTGGCCAGCAAATAGGCATTCCTCAAGACAATTAGTGAGGCCGGTTTTGCCATGAAATGGTTAACATGGTCAATAAATATCTAATGCCAGTTTTGAACCAGAACCATCAAATACGATTTTAATATGGCAGCAACAGCACCCAGTCAAATCAGTTTCAAATTATACAACACGGTGCTTATCAGATAATACACCCAAATAGACATAAAATTCGTACACATGACGGACTATTCCAGCTTCTCTGAAAATTATGATCAGCCTATATGCGACGTAATTGATTATGACGTCATGCAGACTACCTGAGTGACATATCGGATTCATTCATTAAACCCCAATGCTCATTGATGTGGTAGTTCCGTTAAAATCAGCTATCATGGCGAAATAGTGGAACTCGTTTATCAATTGACCACTTGACCACTTCAAATAAACAACCGTTCGCTAGTTGGAATATTAGCGTCCATTGACTCCTTGCGACCCTCAAATACCCGAACATTGACCTATTGCGACTTTCAAATAAGTAAGCACATCGTCAGGCTATTTTTATTATATATAATGGGTATACAGTGCCATCAGACTTGCCAAGGAAATGTATTCATTATAAATAAAATAATCTCTTAATTTTAAACAAAATGTAATAACTCGCATCTTTCAATACAAACCAAACATAGATATTAATTTTCGACAACAATATCAATCTATTGTACATATACCTACTATCATTTCCAGGGAGCTCTGCGTAAATACACTCTGTATCTTTGTTGTCAGAAGAGTGACGTCAATTATGACACATGATATTATAAAATCACAGCGTCGAGTCTCTGAACCTGTTAACCCTTTGAATCCAAGGTCGGTTCGCTAACCATTGTTAACTATAGTTAATTAGACACCAAACGAACTTCAAATCGCTAACTAGCTAGTCAACTATAATCGACTTAGCACCTGAGCTCGGTCGCAAATGAGTAGCTTGAAATTTCAAAATGGCGGACACCATCGCTTGCCACGATGAAATTCACTCAAACGTGTAATTAGTTCCTTAACCTATGTACGCGTGATGAAATTATGGTGTCGTACGTTGAATTAATGTTCCAAAGGCCCAAATCCTTCCCACGTTATCGCGTGTTGTCACTTTCTGACGTTTTAGCGTAGCAGAATACTCATTTTAGCACCCAATCAACACAGACGACAAGAATGGCCTCTGTAGCGGTTTTGAGTGATGTCCATTTACAGGCCAGGAGAAGACTATTTTTGAAATTTTACTACTGAAATGACTGGCTCGGTAACCGAGCCAGTCATTACGGTGGTAAATTTGCAAAACATAGTCTTCTCTTGACCTGCAAATGGACATTAAATAAGTGGATATTTTAATGTTTCAAAGAAATTTAGTCATTAAAGGGTTACCCGAGACGGGTACCAGGCTCCAATTTATTCTGCAATTGTAATTCAATAGGGATTCGGGTACCAACCAACTATAGCTAACCATCCTTCGTTAGATTCACGTAGTCAATGCGCATGTTCAGTAAGCAAACTAACTGAACAATTCTAGGGAAGCGAACGTGACCCTAGTGTCACAGACTCGCATCTTCAAGGCAACAATACAGGTAAGCTGTTGAATAATTTGAAACAAATCTGACAGGAATCTGTTGCTGCCTACAGATGCAAGTCAAATTAGTTTCAAAATATTTAACATAAGAATTCTTGCATGGTAAACGATTTATCATATTTGATTTTTCGTGTTCAAAGTGTTAAGAGATCATTGTTGGGAGTTCATTAGGTGGAAGCTTTAGAATGGGGTCAACTAGCCCAACTAGAGGATTCATCTCTAGTGATGCCACGCCCGTTATTAGCTATGTTCCGCCCACTTTCTCCGCGTGTTGGAATCAATTTGAAACGATCACTGTGAATACCCAGACCATAAATCTAAAGGTAATTATACAGGTATGCTGATGAATATTTTGAAATAAATTTTGCTTTGGAAGTGGTTGTCCGTAGCAACATTTCTCAATCATATTTGTTTTAAAATAATCAAGACAAGGTTTACGTGAATTCGTCAAAGACATACAATTGGTACACTTTCGTGACGGATCTTTCTATTGTTGAAGCGTGGGTATACGTCAACAATTATGTCATCCACCCTCATTTGAACCCATAATCCCAGTAATTTGATTTTACATTCATGATATACGTCAGATGCTGCTGACTATTTTGAAAACAATTTGACTAGAATCTAGTTCTGTCTTGTCCTAGGCACTAGCAGCTTTCAGGCAATAAGGCAGCACTATCCGTCCAGGCAAATTGGTTTCAAAACATTCAACATTATTTTGACACATACGTAAAGAATGTATTATATTTGGAAGTAGTAGTAGTAGTAGTAGTAGTAGTAGTAGTAGTAGTAGTAGTAGTAGTAGTAGTAGCAGCAGCAGCAGCAACAGTAATAGCAGTAGCATCACCAGCAGTAGCAGTAGCATCACCAGCAGTAGCAGTAGCATCACCAGCAGTAGCAGTAGCAGTAGCATTAGTAGATACAATTTCATACATACAAAACATAATAAGGAAGCAAAGGAGCAGATTGTATCAGGAGAAAATTGCAATGTCTAAAGATATTGATAAAGATTATTAGGCTTATTATATTGTGTATGGACAATTGCGATTTTAGCGAAGTAATAGGCACAGAATGATCAGGATTCTTAACTCGCTATGCGTCATCAACGCCTCAATGGACCTTTACGATTTTAGTCATGCCCCGCCCATCTCTAGCTAAGTTCCATCCACACATCGCTCTGGCTCGGATCGATCCATCCCTGAACTACATGACTATAAATTTCCAGAAAACTATATAGATAAGCTGAATGTTTATTAAATAGTAAATCCATACAATTCGTACACCGTGTCGGACTATTTAGCGTATAAGACAGACTATATTAAGTCATTCACGCTGTTATTATTTATCACGTCATCCTCCACGTCAAATAGGTGATTATGACGTCATATGATGGCTGGATAAAGTAGAAAGGTCTATTACAACCCATATCTTTTGACTATTTAATGCTCAATATCACTCCAAGAAAATTAAAATTGTTGCACTTAAATTTACAAAAATAACATTCTGTTGTCGTGCAAATGGTCTTTCCTCAATAGCATTACATATACCGTGTTGGCGGGCAGTACCATTACTGGATTGAAGATCAAGAAAATCGAAATTTCAGCCTGGTCGGTGTCCATTTGCATGCACACAGAAAACTATCTTTGAGATTTTACCACGGGAATTCCAGTGGTGAATTAAAAAAATCGTTTTCTCTTGGCCTGCACATGAAAGTTTCTCAGCGCCACTGCATAGACCTTTTGGACAGTTTAACCATTAAAAGGTTAACTTGACACAAGATGGGCTAAAACAAAGTTTGCATATGCAGTGGAGTTGCCGAAGTGTAACATGAATTACTAAAGAAGGATATATCCTGACAAAGATGAGATCAAATTCAAACTTTGATTTAGATCCATTACGAAGCTGACACCCAATTCACGATTGCAATAACACGTTATCTGGTTTTAAACTGCATCACAATTTATAGTCGTCCTGACATTTAGAAATGTCCTCCTAGATCCTTTATATCCTTTGTAAACCGTACCGCATGACGCTGAGATGCGACATAATAGTGCGGTAAAATGTTGCGAATTCTAAGATCGAAATTGACTTGATGGCAACAACAGGAAAACCACTTTTCTAGACGTTGGGGATGCACTTTGTGTTCAGGAACTCTTGCAGACCAGACAACACAGAAACTTGTTCAATGAACTGTTCTCTTATCTATCTTGAACGCAATTTGACTGGAAGCTGTTGCTTCCTATGACATCAACAGCTTCCAGTCAAATTACTTTCAAGACATTCAACAGCCTTTCTTTATGAGTGTTGAAATACAAAATTATTTGGGTGTTCATGGTTCAAATAGTTAACATTGTCTGTAACGATGGACGGCTTAATGGGCCATTGATCTTAATTTGATACCTAGATTCCAATACCCCAGAGTTTCCCCGTACATAATTGTATTTATATTAGCTAATGCCATTATATAAGATACATTGTTTATGCTTCTTGTTCAAAGTAGAACAAGTGAAATTAGATATGTAAACCCTTGGCTTTCCAAACATTTCGGATTTTTTTAGATTTTTCTCCGGGTCATGACCAGAAATGGGTTTTCGTAGTAAATCGTACGCCTTTTAATTTGTTTTACATTCGTAGACTAATCTAAGCAACGTTGAGTTTGTAAGTATTGTACCATCCCCGACTGTCACATGTCGTGCCAGGCCAGTTCTCGTCTAACTATACGGTGTTCGCTTGTGCCCTTGTTTAGATAGGGCATTACCATTCTCAACAATTGCCAGTCAAATTCGTTTCAAAATATTCAGCAGCTTATCTACAGTGGTACCTTGAAATGTGCATTCTGGGAATTCGGAATTCGGTATTCGAAGGGTCAACTTGTTACATTTACTGGCCATGGAAGCAAAACGCGCATCCGTGGACAACAGTGTCATATAGAGAGGGTCTGAAACGAAGTCCAATTTTATATCACTCTTATCATCGTCGTTGAAAATTATCACAATACGATAATTTTCGTCGAGGATGATAATAGTGATATGAAATTGGACGGTGTTTGAGATTCTATTTATCATATAAACTGATATTTTGACCACGTTTCTAATAAAGCCGATCCCTGAAACTTTCCACTTTTCGCTGTTCGTATTCGTCGCTGCGACACATCACTTACTTAATTGAAATTACATTCAATGTAACTTTTTAAAATTTTTTGCATATATTATGCAAATTTACAAACGCATTTCACAACTTGGTAATATATATATATATATTCTGGTCTGCATGTCGAACCCAGTTGTACGTGCCAATGATAGTAGCCGTTGGTTTTTAGTCTTACTGAAGAAATTGTCGCATGTAATACTACATCGTGGAAGCAATTTCTTCAACCCCACCAATGTTTCACTGTTAATCAGCTAATTTACCCTAACTTTCCTATAAGAGTACACTGTAATGACGCATTCAGAAGTCGTTGACCTGACCTGACTGACTGGCCTATAAGCCTGAATGGATCGCAATTACTCTAATGGAAACCTAATCTTATGTGTTTCCCTATAAATAGTATATGCGTGCCACCCTGTGCAGCGATATATCCACCCACATGCATGCACGGACGCGATGCGTGCACGTATGCACGCACGCACGAGCACACTCATGCGTGCACGCACGCATGCCTGCCTGCCTGCATGCATGCATGCATGCCTGCCTGCCTCGAAACATATCGCTTGGCATAGCGACTGCGCATGTTCATTAAACCATGAAACTTACTATAGTTAGCGAGTTGACCTGGACCCCAGCACCATTTGGTGGTCATGCAAAAACGATTCTTACGAGATTATTTCTATTTTCAACGAGTGCCCACTCTGTATGTGATTCCTATAAAACCACATTTAGCAAAGATATAGAGCATGGCCTCGCGGGTTCCAGTTCAACGTTGATCAAATTTGCGATATCTGGACCAGAACAAAAGCGGCCAAAACATCAATGTTTCACTGAGTTCATCTTTGTTCAAAACAGCTCTGTTACGATTCCTAGTGAATGAATGGCAAAGTCAACAGCACATCGAGTAGATCAGAGACATCTGATTTACAGGTCTCGAATATAAGATCAGTATGCAGTTGTCGATTGAAACTGTCAAGTGACTGAGATCCCCAGTCTTACATTTAACCACAAAGAAGCTGACACATTTAATTTGGTATATCAAGCACATGCGTGAATCGAACCAGGATGGTAACATTATCAGTAGGTCCTCCGACACGGGTGTACTCATAATCTTGGTCACACATGCCCATATCATGCCAGCACATATTTGGATGGATGTTGGTATTAGTGCCAATAATACTAGAAGATGTATTGATGTATCTATGTTAGCATAGAATAAGGAACCATGTAGTGGTATAGGTAGATTTCTACCGAATACACATGTGTCTATGTATGGCAACAATATAGGTATGTCTTTGTCTCCTCGTTACCTTTAATTTGATGCATAAACATGTCAATGGATGTATGAGGTGAAAACCATATTTTGTACATTTACTCAAGATTTATTCGAAAACGAGTCAAAACTGCATTTTCACCCAAAATGCAGACGCTTCGCCAATTCAGAAATGGATGTTTAGAATCAGCATAATATTGGGATTTAGAAAGACCCTTCAGCCGTTTTGGCCTCAGAACTGTCATTAAAAGTCGCGTAACTCTCGGACTAAATGAACATAATAATCTGTATCCACATTTGTTCAGCATTATTTCATATATCTTCACCATTAGTCACCCTTCCCTGTCATAACGAATAACCATTCGTCATTGAATGCTCTCTGCGGGGGCATGCATAATGGCTTGGGTAGACCGTCGCCAAATATGGGCAATGTATGCTGGGCCAACTTCATTGACAGTACGACCATATTGTGAATGGTGTCCAATATAGCGAACGATTAGAGACTATCTATGCTGCTCGGGCCACAGATCTCGGGTGATATACAGTCCAGCGGTGTTTGCGATGACATGCATCACGCATATATAGAACTGCCATACAGTTGCATAACATTAGTGATACAGGGCTAGAAATAAACCGCTGGTCCAGTGCTCCATATTCCTTGTTGCATACGAATCAGTAACGGAACACTGCTTTAGGGGAGTTACAGATCCGGCCGAATCAGTGCGTTTGAGCAGGAGTATGTCTATGATACAATTCAAATCGGAGTTACCATTTACTTCATCTACCAGTTGGTGCAGTCTGTGCTGTTTGAACCATTTTTTTGTCAATCAGAGCAAAAATAGCATCTGCAGTGGTCTCGAGAAATTACCATTTGCAGGCCAGGAGAATATTATTCTTGACAACGTATCACTGGAATGACTGGCTCGAAAAACGAGCCATTTATTCTAATGGTACATTTTCAAAAGAAATAGTTCTCGCGTGTGCTGCAAATGGGCATTCAATAAGTAAACATTGATTTCTTGACAATGAAATGGCTATCCTCATAATGTGGTGTAAAGCATGCATTCACAATATATGATACATTTTATTTTCTGTACTACGGCCATGACAGTATGTATCAGTACACAATTCCAGGGATCTGTTAATTATCTGGTGTACTGGTCCGTATGGATGTATGGCTTACGATTAAAACAGTTAATCTCTTGCCCTGGTGATACACGTGTTGCGTCTAACAAGTATATTCTTCATAGATTCATTTTGTCTATATCATTTATTTGACACACATCCCTATCTTTAACCACCCCACCCCTTCCCTACACCCCACGCCATCCCCACCCATCCATTTCTCACACTGAAATACTGCAATTTCAAACGTTAGGCGATTAACAATATGTTGGTACGGAAATACGTCATCAAATATAACAGGCACATATTGGTTATCGCGAGATCAATTTGAATCTAAGTCGTTGTTGCCATGGGTAACGTATTTTCTTCCTTGGAATTTCTTATTGCGAACTGCGAATGCAGCGAGACAGATTACCATAGCATTGGACACTCCTGTGATATCCAGAAAAAGCAGTCTATGAGATCGAACTGAGTTTAGAGAATATAACAAGAAAATACCAAACATCCACCTCGGGCGGCAATTTATATGCGATTTTCCTACATCGCTGGATTATGATACTCTTCTTTTGAGATGCATAAAATATGTGCAACAGAAAGCAGTTGACCCTTTCATGACGAAGTCCGCGAACCCGTGTCCGTCGTGGTCTTGAGGAATCTCCATGTGTAGGACGAGAGGAGATTATTTTTTTTAAACGCCACTGTAATTACTGGCTCGATAATTGAGCCAGTCATTACAGTGGTATATATTTAAAATTAGTCCTCTCTCTTGTCTGCAAATAGACATTCAATAAGCACATGTTGTCATTTTCTTGACCTAATTTAGCAATTGAATGGTTAATATACCTAGAAGATCGCTAGTTAATGAGATATCCACCCATGTGCACATTACTCCTTAGGTGGCATTAAAGCTGGCGAATCACCCACAGAACTGTGTTTGGCCTAAAACAATATTTGGGAGAATCCGCACTCATACTTCAGGAGTCTGTGGAATCTATTAATTATAGATATCGGGTTAAGGAAAGAAGAGGAAGAAGAGCAATCATAGAATAATATTACCCAAGTAGCAGCAGCTCGCAGTCAAATTTATTCCATAATAATCAACATTTTACCGCTATAATGACCTTGAAAAATTGGGATTCTGGAAAGTCAGCGTTGAAAGTATATAAATCAATTTCTAACGCTCACGAAAAGTACGGGAAGCTTAGCTAGAACTGGGCGGGCCATAGCTAGGAATAGATCCATCCATTTGCTGTGCAAATGTGTGTGAGATACCCTTTTCACTGTACATCGGCGCCTGAAAACCTGGCATGATTGCCGAGTAGCAATGTGGAGTGGGCGAGCGCATGCACATATTACCCCGCCTCTAGGGTAGATGGCGGATGGGGGATGAGGTTAAAACATTAAGAAATTGATTGTAATGCAACTCCTCTGAAAATGTTGGATGGAATTCAAACACATATGGCATGCGAGTTACCCATATGATTACAGAGTGCACGATGACATTTACATTTGGCTCCGCCCCCAGTTGGTGGGTTGCGTGAGTGAAAGGTTCAAAGCGGGGAACGCAGTGATTTGTAATGACACATCATCGACTGCGTAATCTAGTTATTACTACTTCAAGGGTTTTGTTATAACCTTTGAGCTAAACTGGCATAGTTTGTATAAGTAATAGTTTAGAAGTTGTTAGCAGCGCTTGATATGTATAGTGGTTTGGCCACGTATAATAGTATTTAGGGATTAGTGATTTACTGGCATCGGCGAAAAAAGGCGCAGAGAAACAGGTAGCGGTATTCGTCGCCAATGGCAACGTAGCTTTTGTTGCAGAGCGGTCAATTTTTGTCATTTCTCGGTATTCCTGGCCATCGAACTCATGTCGCATTGGGTAAATGGCAGTTAGAGGTTCTAAATCGCGTGAGACGTATTCTATTGCGTTCATTTAAATTTACTAGTTAAGATTCTAGAGAAATCTAATCTAAAAGCGCCATAATGGAGGAATACTGTTTTAGCTATGCCCCGCCCACCTTTACCTAAGATCCACCCACGCTTCGCCCGTGTTGGGATCAATCGATAATTGCACTCTCTGAATTTCAATTTCCAGAAAACTATACACGTAACCTGTTGATTATTTTGAAACAAATATGACAGGGTATCGTTGCTGCCTATGGCCGCAACAACGCCCATTCAAATTAGTTCCATACTATTCAACAGCATGTTTATTATGCATGTGGCAGCAACAGCGCCCAGTCAAATGCGTTTCATTTCAACAGCATGTGTACTAAATAGTAAAGACATACAATTCGTACAACAGCGCTTAGTCCGTCATCAATCATGCGCTCGTGACGAACTTATCTAGGTCATCCATGACGCTATTGATTATGACGCCATCCTAAACGTCACGTAACTGAATATGACGTCAATAATGGATGGGTAAACAGGAAAGGTCCATGTCCAGGATTTGATGTGTTACTTAGTGACTCTTGCCATCATTGTTTAAAGTGTTCGATTAATGTTTGTTTAATATTATATATTATGCTTATCTTCTGTTTTGTAGAATTCCGCTTGACGTCCATATGTAGATATACCATGTTCTGTGCAATACTGATTCTATATATTTGCTCCCTTTGTATTGAACGCCCTTGTCTGTGTCTTTTCTTTATTTAAAAAAACATTGTATTTATTGTCTTTTGGTGAGAGAACAGTTTTGTGTAGATCTTCTTTGTGGTTAGCCATTATTATGACGTCGTCTACATAAAGCAAGGCTAGTATTCTTGGGTATGCTGTTAAGTAATGTCCGATTGTTATTTCATTGCATTTTTTAATTTATAAGTATTCCACTAGCTCAATAAGATATACCATAATAAAGACGGGCCGTATAGAATCATTTATGACGTAATTATTATGACGTCATACAACACGCCGCTTAGCTGATTATGGCGTGATATGACGTCATTACTCTGGAAAGGTCCATTAAACCGTCTGTCCAAACTGTGAATATCGGATTCTAGGATTAGCTACCCTCAGATCCGCCGAGTACGATATTGTATAATATTTAGTACTTGGAAAATACTGGCATATGAGCTTCAACACTGTGCGTTTGGAATCAAAGCGTTAATTTCTCAATGGTGAATATTTATTACAGTATCATCACATTACGTCATTTGGGGATTCCAAGTTAGCAGGAAATATAAGCCGTTATGGACAGGACGAATGCGAGATACTGAAGAGCGTGAATAATGCGTGGTATTATTACATTGCTAGGGTAAACCCGATAACTGTTTTGATAATGATCTACAACGGGTACAAACAAATATGTAGACTGAATGTCAGAATGACTGTTTGAATATTTTGTAGAGAAGTGTTTTGCAAACGAATGGCTGGTAATTACGATCACTATGGACAGACAAATTATGCTAGGCATATTTGAAATCAGTCTGATCGAGTTGGGTGTGATTATCACCAACCAATCTAGTTGTGTCATTTCAGATATTTTAATAGCCGTTTTGGGTTTGTGTTTAAGCACAGCTATGAATTACTAGAAATAAGGAGGCGAAGTTTACCCGTGTTAGACCATAGAACCGGTTCTGCAATGTTAATACAAGTACGGCACGGTGTGACCGTAAGACAGTGATGGATTAAATACTGAGAAGATTTAAGGAGACATTCTCGAGACCACTATGTAAGATAAGATTATGATGGTGGACAAGGAAGATTGTCGAATAACGGGAACGGTCGTAACAGAGTGTTAAGGAAACCAGTTCTATGATTCACTACCGCGTGATGCCTGAGGCTGACTGCACAACTTGTAATCATCCTGGAATAACCCCACTGGGTTAAGGAGCAGGGACTAATACGCCATGGCGAGTGATAACCATCCATTTTCGTGACTAAATGAAAAGTGTTCCATTGTGAAAGTAATTATAGCAGTATCCTACTTGGTTGGTTAACGCTCTTGTCACAATACACCAAAAGGAGTGGGAGCACAACGTATGCGAGTTATGGCTGAAGCAATGTTTACATTAACTGTCATGCGCCATCTCGCCCAACCTGGTTCCTACCAGTTCCAAGATTGCACAACTGGGGAGAAAAGGGACCAATCAGAGTGCGAGTTTTAGTGGGAAATCCTTGGGATAGCCTAAAAATGACGTCAGAGCAGAGGAACCACTTTATTTGTATATAAGATGGTGTCTGCTCTGTTTTCGGTTATCTTTATTCCAACTAGAGATCAGCAAGGTAATCTTTACACCATCGTAGATCAGTGTGGTAATATCTCTATACCTTTATTTGACGAGTAGTCTTTGTTAGAAGTTGTACTTAGAATATATACGTTTGCAAGTATTAAACGTGAAAGGTACCTTATTGTACAGGCCTTTGATGTGACTATGGTACAGTTATAGTATTGGAATAAAATTTTACAAGTTTTATATTAATTTTTACAACGTGTTTGGATATTATCTGTAAAGAGGAAGGAAGACCACCTTTCCCGAACCCACGAGAAGTTAGATAAATTAAGTTTAGAAAATAGATTAATGCAACTAGACATCGTGAATTCTCACTGGCGACCACGACGAGAAATTATTTTCATCAGACAACGATACGATTCAGCAACAGCAACATAAGTGAGTAACAATTAATGACAGACACGCAATTTATCACCGACGCATAGACAGCACTACGAAGCCCTGACACACAAGATTATTGAACATTTAGACATTGCAATATCAACACCGAGTGTAGCAAACACGTTACACACAGAATACAAACGTGACGGTTATGCGAAAGTTACGATAGAAATTCCGAACCACAAGACTGACGACAGACAGACAGGCACGATAGCTCATATCAACATACAATTATATATTGTTTAAAAGCCAAATAGAGTAGCGACGATAATAGTAGAGTAACGACTGTAGCTCGCAGGGGTACGCGTTGGTCCGTCCTGCTGCTCCGCTCTATTGCAACGCATGTGCAGGATGCGTGGGAGGGTTGGTTAGCTGCATTTCTAGGGGTTACGGATCCCATATCGTGAATCTAGGAAAGGTACAAAGACAGACTTCTAGAGCCGGTGGAACGATAATGTCCCAGAGGGGCCGTGCGACCATTGCCGCCGAGATTTAACATCACCGTCTCGTCCCAGCTATTTATGTCACCGGTATGGTGGTCCATAGCTCAATTTAGGATCCTAGACATGATAATTAAAACTATACTATAGTGCCTCGAGTTGGCCTCCGTCACAGGAAAATGGCTTTAACGCCGAAGCGGAGGAAGAGAGCTGGCAAAAAGTGCCACTCTTATGTTCAAACCTATGCTAAGCATAGTGTGAGGCAACCTAGTGAAATTATAATTAATGTGATGCACGCTGTATTACGTGAAGATGGGGTGGATGATTTCCATAGAATTCAAAACCGTCATATTATGTAAGATACTGTATTGGCAGTTGCCACTTTTATTTATGCGGTCCTTCTGCTAAATCCTAAACTACCAGATAATTGTTAGATTTATATCCAAGCTTTGGCCGCAAGTGCCAGGTATTTCTACCTATCTTTGATACATGAGCCTGACTGGCGAAGATGTTCGGTTTCCCTGAGGTCAACCTCTAGAGTGTCTCCTAAGAAAGGTATCGAGCGGACACGTTACAGAGTAACAGCTTCAGAATCAAATAGCGGTCCGGTTACATATCACACCACAAGCATACATAACATCATTAGGACAAGTCAATGTTACACAAGCAATTAGAAAAGTGCATAAACGTTTATGGCGGGGAGTGAGAGCCAGATATCCATCTCTAGTGACCTTCCTGTGAGGGCGTGGTGTGTTCCAAGACAGCAACCAGTCACTGTACGGAGATAGATGGAGATCTGCATCCTATCCATCACATGGTGTGTCGGGGGGCGGATCATCTAAGATCCAGCTCTGCGGACTAACGTTTGCCTGCCATTAGGTTTAAGATTCAGGATGCCCAGAGATGCACTGTTGTCCGGTTAAAATAATATATTTGAGAAGTGCTTCCTACTTGGCAGGGTTATATATGCTAACTTGTATCCGAAGGTACAGAGGAGGTGTATGCGAAATTGACACATTGGTCTTCACTGCTTGGAAACCCCAATAGTTTCCCAAGTCGGCTCATGCCAGCGTGGCGAGAGAAGTTCCAGACAATTGATAAGCCTGGACGAGCGTAGAAAGAGACAATCACTCAATATAATAAGAGGCCCTAACGTATCAGGCCAATTTTATACAATCTAGCTGGTGTGCGATGTTAAATATCCACTACATCCGGAAAAGAGGCCTACACAAACGTCTCCTAAGGCGTGGTTGTCCCTAATTTCTTTTAAACCTGTTCTATCGAGCTAGAACAGAACGGTTTAGTCGATCCCATGTCAGGTTCGTGCAATGAGAACATGAACAGTGACCTCAGTGTAAAATTGATGCTGGGGGGAAAGTGATCTATAGTATAGTATAGCCTAGTGTACTGCGGCCCTAGAATTTTATGCAAAATAAACAAAACAAGTAACTAGGATGGCTGCTGCCATGTATATAAACTAACTATCCCAGTATTGGCAATAAATCAGGTCATAGGACTTTGCGGTGCCCATTAGTCATAAGCAGAAAAACAAGGATAATATATACATTAAAGGTATAAATTATAAAATGCGGTCTCAGACGACCGGTCGGTACCTATTAGTCATCAGTACCTGTAAAGAAACAAATGAATACAAAAATACAAAGATATAGCTAAATGAGTACCTATTAGTCATCGGTATGGAAAAGGTTCATAATTCACTGTAGATGCTGCATCACAGATGAGGAACACGAGATGGCAAGATTCTGGAGTTGCTGGGAAATCTCTGCAGGCGAACTGTTGATGCAGCTCATTCTCAAAGATGGTGAAGAAGAACAACGGTCGTTGTGGATGTCCACTAGATAGTCATAATAGCTTATACAAATAATTTAAGCAGATTAATAAAATTCTGTACTGTATCGGAAGGTTGAAAGCTGCCCGTAACATGAAGGGCTACAGTTGAAAGATGTAATTATACAATGTATGTACATTCCTGGATACACCATACCTGGTACACCGCATAGCTCTTGCGGCATACCAGGCTGAGACCCACCATTTAATTAACACATGACATGCTGCGCAGATGTTTGATCGCCAATTTTCAGCGTGGTTCGGCAGATCTGACGAATTGTCCACAAAGATTCACCATTCGTTCTACATACTGGACAACTTACATCGGGGCCGTGAGGCCCATCCGCAGGAAGGCTCCTCTGAAGTGTTGGAAGTGAGGGACTCTTCTATTCAATTAGTTGCCCCAGAAGGCCATCCGAGGGCTTACAAAAACTAGATGTGCGTGTTCGATTGCAGGCCAGAGTCTAAGAACTGAAATCCGAGAGGCACTGCAGCGGTTAAAGAGGAACCACAGTCAGCAAGCAGTTGCCCATGTCTTGCACTGCTCTGGTCACACAACCTGCCACTTGTTCTCTCTCGACGAATTGTGTTGTCCCGATTCTTGGTTTTGACGTCAAAGGCAGGACACCCAGCCAATCAGCGAACGATCTGTAGCCAATCAGTGTGCAGATAGGAGGGATGAGGATGCTATCACGTGATAGACATCTTCCACATTCACTTAGTACTTACATGTGTTTACGACGTCCTTGTAATATTTTGAACATAATTTCAACGAGCTAAATTATGATAACTCGGCCATTTCTGGTCCGATTTTAAAAAGGTCAATAGTTTTAGAATCCTCGTCCCATTCTAGTCCTGGCAGGAATGAAAAGAATAGTGTAATTTTAAGAAATTACTTACACCAACGCGGTAGACCTTAGTATGCATTCTCTCTCAATGCTGATACGTGTTGTTAGGGAAGCTCAGTCTAATCTCATAGACTTAGATGTTTCACAGAAAGCTCTCCCATATGGCTTTATACATGCGTACTATCCTACTCAATCCTATCATGGGGGCATTATTGGAATGTACCCGGAGCAGTCCTTCTGTACTCAGCTGAGCTGGGACGGTCCGTACCCGTCTGGCCGATCAGCACTACACCACGATATGGCAGTACCCACAGTTAGATCAGATACCCATATGGAACCACATAGCATGATTTTCTAGGCCTTTAATCAGTTAAAGGCTGATTTAAAATCCTCTATGCAGGCGTTTCACACCTCTTCTATAAGTAGGGAGGATGATAGGATTTGGAGGGATTTGCTGCACGATCATGTGAGGCAAATCCACCCGTGCAATGCGCATATTCCTGCCAAAGTACTTGGAAGCCTGTCGGTGTGCATTAGGGGCAATTAAGCCTACTCAAACTGGAGATCCGGTGTATTTGGTATGGTATATGACTTAGGGACAATTGCTCCGAGAAGTGGAAAATGGCATGGGTACTCGTGACCCATTACCAATGACATAGGATGAACTACATGGCCATGTGATCAAGTACTTTGTGTCCGCCAATGAGTCAGAACGACTCAAATGCGAGGTCGAAAACCTGAGACAGAAACAGAGAGAACGTATAAATACTTTCAATAGGAGATTTCAGAACCTGGCAAATAGGGCTTACCCTGATACGAACCAGGACAGTAAGCGAATTATAGTTCATGCATATGTAAAGGCACTATGTGATGTGGCCTTAGACACGTCATAACTAAGGGGGAGGACACGATAGCTCAGTGCATTAGGCATACCTCTGAACAAGGGGATATGAATAGTTTACTTGAGGCCATGGACTTGAACCATGACAGAAGAGAGACACTGATGGAAGTGGATGCATTTGATAGAGCTTCTTATAACATCAGCGCTACCAATTGGCAGCAACAATTGATGAGTTTGGAGAAACGAATGATAGATCGGCAAGAAAAGATGATGAAGGATGTGTTTAAATTGATTAAACGTATGCAAGACGACTTGATGGACAGATTGAGCCATAACCCATCAACGACCGACAGGCCAAGACAAGCAGTGGCCCTGAAGAATGAGCTGAAATCAGTTACTTGCTACGGATGTGGTAAGGAGGGACATACAAAGCGCAAATGTCCCAGTCATGAGGCAAGTCGACCACAGGTGCATAAGTCATGTACATTTTATAATTGTGACAAAACTGGTCACATAGCATGTGATTTCCGAAGCAGAAATGTGAATTGACCTAGTGGACAACAACAGAATACATGACCATGAACAGTCAATTCAAGTTATATTCCACAGTGTTGGAATTGTGGTGCCACACGCCACCATGCAGATCAGTGCCCAGTGCATGGCAACTTCCAGAGACCAGAGAAGATGGAAGTGAATGCGGTAATTTAACCGGTGTGGGGATCCAGAAACATCAGAGGGGGCAATCAGAATAGATTGAATTCAGAACCGTATGAAGATCGTGATGGTTTCGTGTTGACTGATAGAAACATGGATGCCTATGGACGATATATGATGACCAATTGAGAAGCGGTTGATGGCAATGGTTGCAATACTCGAGAAGAGTGCCGCTATCATTACGGGAGCAGCTATGATGGGAGATGCTGTTCATATGCTGTTGTGGTATCCGGAAGAGATAGGGCGTATCAACAGGCTCGCGTGTTAAACTGCGATGGAGGGACGTGCAACTGATCATTTCCTGGTCTGACTTGTGCTAGATAGTGTTACTGGTTGAAACATTGGTAACGGTACGAATAGTGTCGATATTTTAATATATACTGGTGCGAGTACATCTCTTATTAGAACTGATATATGGAAGACCTTGTTAGGTGCTAGACCACTAAGGAAAGCGCAGGTCTTATTAGCAGTAAACAGCTCACCCATAGGTATACTAGGTGAAATGCAGGTCAAGTTTCAAAGTGCTAGGTCCATACCCATTATAATTGTAAAGAAAATGAATCATGAGGGATTAATTGGGGCTGATACATTAAATGCAGATAGATAGAGAGAGAGAGAGAGAGAGAGAGAGAGAGAGAGAGAGAAAGAGAGAGAGAGAGAGAGAGTGAGAGAGCGAGAGAGAGAGAGAGAGAGAGAGAGAGAGAGATAGAGAGAGCAGTAATTCATTATAGGAAAACTGAAATGGAGTGGTTTGGTAACACATACAAATTCCCCCTACCCTATAGGCACCAGAATCGACACTATGCAGAGGCCAGTATCACGGAGACGATAAGTTACAAAATTATTGACAAAGTGCTTAGTAATTTTGCTGATAATTGTGACAATGCTCATCCCAAAGAGCTGGAAAGGATGTACCATACTCACTAATGCTCCTCCCGTTAGAAAACGTCCATATAGTATGCCTTTGTTGAAAGCGCATGTTGTTAGGGATCAGGTTACAGAAATGCTAGAAGCCAGTGTGATTTGACAGTCATCATCACTTTGGGTGTCACCGATCACCCTGGTGCCCAAAAGAATGGGACAACCCACTTTTGCATTGATTACAGACGTTTAAGTGAAGTAGTTCCAGGAGATAATTACCCATTACTGAACATCTCAGATATTTTTGATAGTGTGGAAGGCGCTATCCTATTTTCTACTAAGGACTTGAAGTCTGTATATTGGCAGATACAAATGGTGAGCCAAGACATCGAGAAGATGAGGTTCATCTGTTCCAAAGATTTTTTTCAATGGGTCCCTGTGGCTTTTGGTTATCGGAACTCAGGAGCAGTCTTCCAGAGGGCGATGAACTCAGTTTTTCAAGGTTATGTCAATAACTTCATGCACGTATTTTTCGATGATGTAGTTGTATTTTCTCGATCTCCTAAAGAACATGTGCACCATTTGATGTTTGTCATGGAGCAATTATGTGAGCATAATTTGCAGCTAAACGGAAGAAGTGTTATTTCATGAGTAAATCAGTTGATTGGCTTGGTTATCACATTTCTGTGGCAGGTATTTCACCTCAGAAGCAGAAGGTGAACGTATTTCGTGTTATGACACCTCCGCAGAGTGCAGGTGAAGTCAGAACAATATTAGACGCCACTGGCTATTATCGGTCATGTGTATCGATTTATGCAGAGTAGCAAAACCGCTGATAGATCTGACAAAGAAGTATAGATGATTCGATAGAGGCATGGAGCAGCAGCTGGCATTTGATGGGTTCAAGAACTTATTATGCAGCAAAACCGTGTTAGCTTACCCCACAATCTGCAAACGACGTATCGTCTATATGCCAACGTTTCTTCGTATGCGATAGGTGCAATATTGGTGCAGGAGGATAATCACAGAACTGAAAAAGTTGTTCAGTACGTGAGTAGTACCCTCAAGGAAAGTCAGTTGAATTGGCCCGTCATTGAAAAGGAGACATACACATTCGGTTTTTTCCTGAATAAATTGCGACCCTATCTGTTTGGAGCTGAGTTTACCATGTATACCAACCATACACCTCTAAAGAGTTTGTTTGTGGGAGAAGTATGGAACATGAAGGTCCACCATTGGGCAGTGCCTATAGCTGAGCATGGGTGCAAGATAGAGTATATTAAAGGTGACCATAATGCCCGAGTAGACATGTTGTCACATCTGAGGCAACCTCAAGAAGCGGCCACATTCGACACTGGTGATTACGTGATTCCTTTAGTGGAAGACCGTATCCTTCCGTAAATACCATTAGAGGTGTATGATATACCATACCAGGAGTTACATGTTAATCAACTTGAAGTTTTCGGAATTGTTTAAAGACGTTCCAGAATACTATATGGTGCATAATGGTGTATTCCACTTGTGCACCGTTGGCGTTAGACACTGAATATCTCTGATTAGTATTGCCTTCTAAGTACTGTAAACAAGTACTAGAGGAAGTGTACACACGTGCGGGACATGTCTGCAGAAAACTGTAGCATTAGTCAGAGACTCGTTTCTGCGGAAGTCCTTGGGAAGGGATGTAATAGAAATGGTCAGAGGAACGACTTTATTTGTATATAAGTTGGTGTCTGCTCTGTTTTCGGTTATCTTTATTCCAACTGGAGATCCGAAAGGTATTCTTTACATCATCGTTAGATCAGTGTGGTAATATCTTTATACCTTTATTGGATGAGTACTCTTCGTTAGAAGTTATGTAGTTATAATATATATGTTTGCAAGTATTATAATTAAAAGTTACCTTATTGTACAAGCCTTCAATGTGAATATGGTAAAGTTATAGTAAGAGAATACAGTTTTACACCATTTATATTAACTTTTACAACGTGTTTGGATATTATCTGTACAGAGGAAGGAAGCCCACCTTTCCTGAATGCGTTAGATACATTTAGCCTAGAAAATAGATTAATTCAACTCGACATCGTGACTTCTCCATCACGTCTAATGCGTTGCCTGTGTGAACTATTTTATTAACCCTTTAACAACGAAGTTGGCCAAAACTGGTCTCTGCAGTGGTGATGACGAATGTCTATTTGCAGGCCGAGTGAAGACTATTTTCGAAATTTTACTACTGAAATGACTGGCCCAGCAACCGAACCATCCATTCCAGTGATAACATTTAAAAAATAGTCTTAACCTGGCCTGCAAATGACACTCAATATGTTATTAATTAGATTGTTTGACAACATTTAGTCATGAAAGTGTTAAAAAGAGGACACAAAATTTGCATAACATTACTGTCAGTAGATGTGATATATTCATTAAAGACATCATCAACTTTTATCGCTTTGAATTTTTACAAACGAAATTTCTTGTTCTATTATTTCCAAATTTAAAGGACAATTCAGGGATGATAAAAAGTGTGCTTTATTTGAAAGATTATTACATGTTTAATGACATTGCGACAGAATAATAACCAGATAGAAATAGCGTAACCAACTATTGCTAGATAAAGTTGGTAAAATTGAAAAATGTTCGCACATCGGGGTGCTGCCATTTTATCGCATCTAGCGACGTCAGCCCCACACCACTGCTATTGCTATGACTGGAGGAGCAAGGCGAATAGATGCGGGTATATATTTTAAGGAGATATGCGTAAATGATAATAGCAAACGTATCACCAAAGCAATTCCAATGATTCTAGGATCTCTAAATAGGTGGCAACCTTGGTAGTAATATGCTATAATGGATGTCAATATCGGACAAGCAGTTCAAAAGACTGGGATATATAAAAGAATTATTCATCTACGATACGATCTAAGAATATGTTATCATTTTTTGGTAAAATTCATCATGAGATGGTTTTTGTCTCGCAGACCGTATCTTTGCATATTGTCATTAAATTGGAGTGTGCTCAAAGCTGAAAGAAATGGCTATTTGCCTGACCAATTGAAAATTTGCTCACCTGAATATTGCCAGAGATATCGCCAAATGAATTACAATTTTGACATAAAATCTGGGAATTTTCATCGCCCATCGATTTTTCCCGGCAAGCTGTAGTAATTTTAATAATTAAGATATTTAGATATAATTTTTACCATTATGTGATAACATTGTACAGCTTCGGCCCGGCAAATTTTGTCATCGTAGCTGTAAAACTCATTCTAATATGTGATGATGGATAGAGCGTATCCTGAAATTTATGTTTGAAATTTTGCTGGCTTAGTTTTCTCTGCAGAGTGTATCTTTTGAACCACTAGGCCGATTCAAACATCCCTAGCATTGGGTAAATCTTCGAATTTGCAGCTACAGGTAGCTATCACAATTATTACAACTGGTTTTGTGGTTCTGGAAATATTATCATATCATATGTTTTCTTGGAATATATATTTACACTGCCTGCGACACACGCTATAACGTTATCTTGAGTCGGCTGAGTAATTTGAAAATATTCACGTGTCAAGTATGCCGCTTCATTTAACCCTTATCGCATGGTGTAAAATGCATAATAGCCTACTTACAGAGATAGTGCCGAGGTACATTTTGAAAAAGGAAATGTTGCTGAAACATGTTGTTGTTGTGTACAGCAATGATTTACAGCAGGATTGTTACCAAAATGAACACATTCTGATAGGATAGGGAAAATGGAATCTATGCTTCAGCGGTCTAGGGATTAAAGATTCCCCACTGACTTTGGATACTAGAATTACTTGAAGACTTACTAGCTTAACTGGACCATGTCCTAAGGATTACAAATTAGCACATGTTAGGCATCCATGCATATACATATTTACTGTACAGCCTTCGTGCTCTGCAAAGATGGCTTTGGTGTGGGGATAATGTCAGGATCTCGTGAAATCTCGCTCTCGTTGCAAGAAAATAGTGCCGCGCGGTAGATAAAATAATACCATGTTTACAATGGTATAATTACTCATATTATGTGTCTATTGTTTTCATTTATGATTCAATATGTTAGTCATATAATAGTCTTTCAAATAAAATACACCAATCCCGGAATTGTTCTTTAAAATATCATTTTCTTGTATGGAATGTGCATCACATTCATTATTCATGAGTATGGTTTCCGTTTTACGTATTCCTCTAAAGTAGTTAAACATGTCCTCTATAGTTATTGGTCATTTATCCCCTTTGGGGTCGCATTATTTATTAATTTCCACAATGATTCACCGTCTTTAATACTTACTTCCCTAATCGATTGATGACATTTATTTTAACCTGCTTTGTTCATTGTTTTCTTATATAACTTAATAGAGTGGATCCTGGTGTGTAATATTGCCTATGGGGGTGATTGCATCTAGTTCTATGGTAATCCCTCTTCATTTTATCACAATCTGGCTTAAGCCATGGGGGATTTGTCTTCACACACTTATGTTATTGCATACAGGACTAACTTTCTTTCTGGATCCGATAGTGGTAATAGCACCTTCTTTAAATACATCAGGCAATACCAATTTGTTTTGCAAACCTAACTTAATTTTTCGATATCTAGGAAAAGAATAATTCGTGGATTATAATGCATTATTTTCAGCATTCTTCCCATGTAACACTTTTTGTTAGTAAACCCCTTTTCACTCGGAAATCCTCAGAATTTTCCTAAACTCATTTTGTTTTCTGTAAATGTGTTTGCACGTTAATGGTGAATGCGATCAAAATGGCTTTGCAATGGTCATGAGAAAAATATGTTTGCAGACCAAGAGAAGAATATTTTTGAAATGTTACCACTGGAATGGCTGGCTTGTTTAACGAGCCAGCCATTGCAGTATTATATTTTCAACAATACTCTTCTCTTGGCCTGTAAAATATGGACACTTCCTGAGAAAATGTTTTGGATTTTCTTGATCAAACTATATAATCAACATGATCAAAGGATTACATGCTACCCCAAACCTGTACTCATAATAATTTAAAACCTCTACGCTTGAAATTATGCATTAGTTTTAATAGTTTCCCCATCTCCGATCTTGGGATTTGGGAGGGAATTTTCATAAAGCAAAATATTAAAATGGTCTGGTCTCATTAATATTTAATACGATCCGATCCACTGTTTATCCATAGTGGACGTTTTAGCTCCTCGAGTGTTGGACTACTGATGACACAGCTCATAAATTCACAAATTGTACCTGCTTTCCATCGTCTAGTTGCTGTTTTGCAAATGCAATTTTTACAATGTTAGTGTCTGTATTGTGTTGTGGGTGCATATTGCGAACAGGCCTTGTGTGAAATATATATATATATATATAAATATATATATATATATATATATATATATATATATATATATATATATATATATATATATATATACTTCTTTACGTTTCGGCCGGTATAGTAAAGATGTGCTGTGTCTGCGTTTCGGACAAAGGGGGAGCATATTTCATGCATGATTGCACAATGCAATGGACCGGCATTGGTTACCATGTAGCTGTTAAACTCATTCTAATGTTAGCCACCACAGGGTATACCTCGATTTCTCATTGTTTTTAAGTTAGTATTATAGGAATTATGTTATTGTGGTTGGGTGTTTCTGGAGCATATACTGTGAAATAATTATTGATGCAGTTTGTCATCCTACTGTAGGTGTACTATGATAATAATTGCTACAGATACAGGTTTCAGGAAACAGCCATCCGGTTTTCCTAGCCGTCTAGTTACACCGGTGATGGCTTATTTGGTTACATTTGTAAAAAGTATTTCTTCTGAAGTAAAATGTGGCTACGGCAGCTGACCACATAGGCAAAATTAATGTTTTGATTTTCTGTCCATATGTATGGAGTAGCCTATAGAACTGATGTAAGACTAAGGAGCGCATGTATATCTGAGAGCTAGAGCGAGATGTTTTGAATAGCAAAGTCCTTTAAAATGTTAGAGTAACTTATATGATGAGTTTGCTTAATTAGCGATGCATTTGTATGTGCATGTCAAGTTGCCCTTTGTTTTATCATTGTCCAGCCTCCCCGATCACTGATAAGATTAGCCTATTGTATTTACAGATGTCTGTCAATTTGCGCCCAAACGGATATACTTTGTTTTTATTATCTTATGTGGTCAGCATCTTTGATCAGAGACATGATTTCGTTATCTGGGAGAATAAATAAATGTTCACTGGATAACTTAGGGTCTGCAGGGTGTATATAAACCATTCTTATTAAGTTTGTTTTGGTACATGCGACACGCCTGCTCAATGTTATCTATAGCTTGTGGGGGTACGCACCTGTTCATTCAGCTGCTCCACTTCATTACACCGCATGTACAGGATGTGAGGAAGGGCTGGTTAGCTGCGGTTCTCGGGGTTACGGATCCCATTTTGCGACTCTCTGAAAAGTACAAAGACTGACTTCTAGAGCCAGTGGAATGATAGCATTCCAGTGGGGCCGTGTGACCATTGCCGCCGAGATTGAACCTCACCGTCTCGTCCCAAATATTTGTGTCACCAGTATGATGGTCCATATCACAATTTAGGAGCCTAGATATAATAATTAAAATAAAACCATACAAACAATGGTACTCGTTTGTTAGTATGAGACAGAAAATATACAGTACATAGAACTAAGTTGGTGTCTTGTTAACATGGATTCGTCAGAGGTACATCACAGATTCGTATATATCCGTAAGGTATCCTGGCAAGGGAGCATCATAACGAGGCTACTTATGTAGTTTAATATACACCATTACAGCGCTAGCAAAATATTATTATTGCGAGTGCCTCACGCATGCCTCCATCACAGGAAAATGCCTTCAATGCCGAAGCAGAGGAAGAATGTTGGCAAAAAGGGCCACCCTCTTGTTCAAACATGTACTAAATGTGTGGTGTGAGTCAAACTAGTGAAATTATAAGTAATGTGATGCACGCTGTATTACGTGAAGATGGGGTGGATGATTTCCGTAGAATTCAACACTGCCATCTTATGTAAGTACAAGATACTGTATTGGTAGTTGCTGCTTTATTTATGCGATCCTTCTGCTATATCCCAAACTATTGTTTAGTTGTTAGGTTCATGTCCAAGCTTTTGGCCACAAGTGGCAGGGATTTCTACCTATCTTTACTACATGAGCATGACTGGCGAAGATGCTTGGTTGCTGTATGGTCACCATACGGAGCATCTCCCTCAGAAAGGCAGCGTGTGGACATGTTATGGAGTGACAGATTCAGAATCATATATCGATCCTGTTACATATCACACTGCAACCACATATAACATCACTAGGACAAGTCGTTATTACATAAGCAAATAAAAAGCACATACATGTTTATGGTGTGGAGTAAGAGACTGATATCCAACTAAAGTGATCTTCCCGAGAGGGCGTGCTGGGTTCCAAGACCGCATACAGTCACTGTGCAGAGTTAAATGAACATCTGCGTCCCATCCGTCACCTGGTGTGGCGGGGGCGGACCATGTGAGATTCGATTCCAGGGACTAACGTTTGCCTGTCGTTAGGGTTAAGCCCAGAATGCCCAGAGAAGCACTGCTGGCCGATTAAAATGAATATAATGTTTTTGCAGTGCAGCCTACTTTGGTGGGGTTATCTACCCTAACTAGTATCCGGAGATACGGGTGGTTGGATGTATGTGAAATCGACACTTTGGTTTTCACCGCTTGGAAACCCCAATAGTTTCCAAAGTCTGATCATGCCAACGTGGTGATGGGAGATCCAGACAATTAATACGGCTTGCGGCTGGAGGAGCGTAGAAAGAGGCAATCACTCAGAATAATAATAAGAGGCCCTAAGGTAACTGTCCAATTTTACACAATCTAGCCGGTGTGCGTTGTTACATATCCGCTACATCCGGAAAAGAGGCTTACACAAATGACTCATAAGGAGCCGTTGCCCCTAACTACTTTTAAACATATCCTATCGAACTAGAATAGGCAGGTTTAGTCGATCACATATCAGGTTCACACAATGATAACATGAGCAGTGACCTCAGTGTAAAATTGATGCTAGTGGAAACGTGGTGCGGATTTATTGTTGCTGTATAGTATATCCTAGCATTCTGCGGGCATAGTATTTTATATAAAATAAACAAAACAAGTAACTAGGATGACTACTGTGATATATATAACCAACTATCACAGTATTGACAATAAATCAGGTCATAGGACCGTGTGGTGCTCGTTAGTCATAAGAACAAAAATAAGGTTAATATGTACATTAAAAATATAAACTATAAAATGCAGTCTCAGATGACCGATCGGTACCTATTACTCATCAGTACCTGTAAGGAAAGGAATAAATACAATAATACAAAGACATAGCTAAATGAGTAGCTATCAGTCATTGGCCTGGAAAAAGTTCATAAATCACTGTAGATGATGCGTCACAGATGAGGAACGCGAGGGGGGTGGGGGCACGATTCTGGAGTTGCTGGGAAATCTCCGCAGGTGAACTGTTGATATGGCGTACGTTTAAAGATGGTGAACAGGAACGATTGTAGTTGCGGATGTCCACTAGAGAGTCATAATAGCCTATATAAATAATTTAAGCAGATTGAGCTAAAGTTCCATACTGTATCAGAAGTTTGAAAGCTGCCCGTAACATGAAGTGCTACAGTTGAAAGTTATAATTATGAAATACATGTGCAACTTCTGTGTACACAATGCATGGTGCACCGCATGGCTCTTGCGGTATACCAGGCAATGTCCCACCAAACTGTGGCTTAAAAGATAATTATCACACATGATATGCTGCGTGGAAATTTGATTACCACTTATCAGCGTGGTGCAGCAGATCTGATGAGTTGTCCACCAAGATTCACCACTTGTTCTACAAACTGGAGAGGTTACATTTGGGCTGCGAGGCCCATCCGCAGGAAGGCTCCTCTAAAGGTGCGATATGAGGGACGATTCGCCTATTCAATTAGTTGCCCCAGGATGGCCATCAAAGAGCTTACAAAACTGAGAAGTGAATGCTGCGATTGTGAGCCATAGACTTAAGAACTGCAGTTGTAGGTAACCAACAGTCAGTAAGCAGTTGGCCACGCCTTGTACTGCTCTGGCCACACGACCTACCACTTGCCCTCTCTCGTCGAAGTGTGGTCTCGATTCTTGGTTCTATGCTCCTTATATGCTACTCTTGACGTCACAGGCAGAACGACCAGGCAATCAGAGAGTGATCTGTAGCCAATCAGCGTGCGGCTAGAAAGGGCGAGGACGCTATCACGTGATGGAATTCCTCCACATTCATTTAGTACATACACGCGTTTATGACGTTTTCACTATTTTGAAAATAATTTCTAAGGATCAAACATGAATAACTCGGCCATTTCTAGTCCGATTTTAAAAAAGGTTAACAGTTTTAGAATTCTCATTTCATTCCGGTCCTGATAGATATCAAGAACGATGAGAATAGTGTAATTTAAAGAAATTACGTGCACCAACCCGGTACACGTTAGTATGTATTCCCTCCAAAATGCTGACACGTGCTGTCAGGGAAGTTCTGATGCACGCGCATGTGCGCTACGCTATCTTACTGACTTTTTACAGAAATCTCTCTCATATGGCTTTATGCACACATACTATTTTACTCAGGGTGGTGTGCTTGAAATGTACCCGGAGCGGTCGTCCCGTACCCAGCTGGACTGGGACGGTCCGTACCCGTCAGGCCGATCCGCGCTGCATATCCACAAAGTTATTTCGTTATTCGATTTTATTTTATCAACACATTAGATTAACGAATTACGTATGATTATAGCGATGCCTTAAGATTGTATATCAGTGTGTGTTCTTGTTATGCGCAAAATTGTGTAATCATGTATGCTAATATTGACTTGTTTCCAATGCGTCGAGTCAACAATACCGAATGTATAGGTTCGTTGGCTAGCGCATTATATTTGGCAAGATCGCTTGAGTGAGTGGATTTAATTCCTTTGTCATTTGTAAGTGCAAGCCTAGTACTTTGATTTTATAAATCTTTATAGTCAGTTGGCTGTTCCCGGTCAACTCGAACAGACTAACAAATATATGACTGTAATATGTTAGTATGCTTTAGGAAACCAATTTAATCGATTAGGTGTTAGTGAACCACTTAGAAAGTGGTTCAAACTAACAAATATACGACTGTACTATCTGTTCGTATATTTGTTGGCAGGTGTCAGGGTTTCAAAAGGGGACACTATTTATTTAGTGTTTAGCTCTTTCACTGACGTCTTGGTATTATATATTTGTATTAACCCTTATATATTGTAGTAGTATGGGTTTCCTCTTTTATTAAGACACCATGGCAGCCTCCTATAAGCGTACCCTGATTCTTAAAATCACGACAAAGGCTTGGGGTGTTTCGGCAATTGAGGTGTATCGTGGGTTGAAGGATGTAGGTGGGGCAGGGCCACGGGCTCTTCAAGGTCTCATTAACGTTTCCAAATCTGTATGGAATGTCACTGTAGTTAATGAAAGTGTGAAGGAAATGTTGGTCCACGAGGTCCTTGTCGTGAATGGTGAGGTGTGTAATGTGGAGGAAATAGATTCGGATCGTCTATTAGTCAAGATAAAGGTTCCATTAGAGATCCCAGATGAAGGGGTTATCAATGAATTGATCAGGTATGGCAAAGTGGACAAAGTGGAACACGAGACCTATCCATTTGATCGAACCTTAGAAAATACCATCAGAAGTATTTGGGTTGAAAAGGTAGAACAACCTCTCCCAAGTAAGGTCATGGTAGATGGTCGATTTGTCTTGCCATTATGGTACAGGGGCAAATGAAAGAGTGTAGAATCTGTTTAAGCACATAACATCTTGCAACAGATTGCCCTAACAAAAACAAATGTTTAGTTTGTGGATCATCTGATCATTTTAGGTGGCGATGCCCGCCGAACAAATATGTCAAAAAGGGTGCTGTTAAAAGTGCAGAGCAAGTTGTCTCTAAAGAGAATGTCATAGAACCGGTAGCTGCTGAGATTGTAGCTGAAATCCATATTAATGGGAAGCACGTTGCTAAAGAAAATGTCATCAAGCCAGTAGTTGCTGAGATTGTAGCTGAAGTCCATGTTAATGAGAAGCATGGTGACAAACCTAAGAATCCAACCCCTGTAGTTGCAGGCGATGAAATAGAGATTCTAGATGAGGGGCTAAGTCTTACTCCAGTAACAAGTCAATCCAAGTCTGATGTCAGAGAGGCTAATTCCACACAAGTTGAAGATGATGATCAATACCCTCTGGAAGAGAGTTTTAATTTAGGACAAGTAAAATTCAGGTCGCAAGATACTGAAACTAACTTTGATTTTCCACTGAGTACACACAATCTAGACGATTTAAATAATATAGAGAAAGATTGAGTGGAATAAAGCGACAGAAAGATGGATATAGTTCTGAATCAGAAATAGAGGAAAGTGATATAGAAGACGATAATATGTCAGTCGCTAAATCCGATATATCCATTCAACACAGAGTTCTAAATCACCCGATGAAATGGTCATGTACAGGTCAGAGGCAGGAGAGGTGTTAGTTCCATATGTGCAACATTGGATTAATAGGAAAGCATCATATAAGAGCACATTGCAATGGTGGGAGGATGTAAAACTGGATTTAATGTATGTTTCCCGAAAGTATGCTATTAGAAAAGCATGGGAAATACGCAAGCGCAAGAAAACACTTCATCGATCACTGAAGAAAATTAATGCTAAAGTAAATAATGGTGAAGATAATTATTATGAATTACTGGTTAAAAGCAAAAGTAAAATAAGAGACATAGGACAATATGAGTTTGAGGGTGCCAAAAATTAGAGCAAGAGCCCCAATGCACGCAGAAGGGGAAAAGCCAACCCGATATTTTTGCACATTAGAAAAAGCACGGGCAATAGATAAGGTGATGTGCTCATTAAACATGCCGGATGGTTCAACTGTCTTTACCAACAGTGAAATGAGTACTATTGTATGCAATTACTATGAGTCATTGGACAAGTCAGAGGGAATTGATGAAGATCCAAAGTTGGATTTGTTAGCAAATATAGAACAAAAGGTGTCAGACACAGGCAGTGAATTTTGTGATCAACCCTTAACACTAAAAGATTTAACTAAATCCCTTAAAGTTATGAAACTTGAAACATCTCCGGGGTGTAATGGCCTTCCAGTTGAATTTTACAAACCGTTTGGGCATCTTGTAGGTCCAATAATGGAAAGAATTAGCCACTGCAATTTTTTAGAAAGGCCATTTACCACCAACTATGGCTAGGGCATACGTAAGGTTAATATATAAACGAAATGACAGACGTCTAATTCAGAATTACAGACCGATTTCTCTACTATGTGTAGACTACAAAATAATATCCTGAGCACTAACATTGAACTAGGTGGTGTTTTAGGAGAAATCATTGGAACAGAGCAGACATGTGCTGTACCTAGGAGGACAATTTTAACCAATACCATGTTAATAAGAGACCTTATACAATTGGTTGAGAAGGATAGCATCCCTTCAGCTGTGATTGCATTGGACAACGAAAAGGCATTTGACCAGGTGGAATGGGATTTTCTTTTTAATTCTTTGCAATCGTTTGGGTTAGGCTCAAACTTTATTAAATGGGTTAAGATTTTATACACGGATATCAAGAGTAGCTATTTAGTGAACAATCAATTATCCAGAGAAATTGTCTTAGAACGTGGTGTTAGACAGGGGCGTTCCCTATCGCCATTATTATTTGTTATTGTGATGGAATCCCTTGGCATAGCATTGAGGCAAAATAATAACTTTCAAGGCATATGTATTCGTGGCATAGAAAGACCACTTAAGCTGTCACAATATGCTGATGACACAACTGTGTTTGCAAGTTCAAACAATGATTTTGCAATTTTAAACCACGTACTAGAAAAGTTCCAAAATGCATCTGGTTTGAAAATCAATAAAGGAAAATCCAAAGGATTTTTTTGGGGCCATGGAAAGAACGGAATAACCAGCCACTTGAAATCAATGGGTCTAATGATACCATTAAGATTTTAGGCATCTATTTTAGCAGGAAACCGAATACAACACAAAATTGGAATGAAAGCGTATCTAAGCTTAAGAGAATATTAGCAAATTGGAAGCGTCGTCGTCTTTCAATTTTTGGTAGAGTGTTTGCTGTCAACAACTTGGCATTATCTGAGCTATGGTATACAGCATCCGTTGTACACATGCCAAAACATGTAGAAAAGGAGGTTAATGAGTTGATATTGTCATTCATATGGGAAGAAAATAATCATTTAGTTTCCCATCATGTTCTCAATAATGCTAAGTTAGAAGGAGGACTTGATTTAATTGATATTAAAGTGAAATGTGTTTCTTTAAGGTTAAAATTGTGTAATGATCTTATTACATCAGATCAGACGTGGGCATGTGTTTCACGAGCTCTCATAGAGAGAATTGTAGGACCATTTCTGACGGAGCATGTTTTTACCTTAAAGAAGCCACCTCCGAATAGCCAAATGATACCAGATGTGTTTAAAGATCAAGTTAAGGAAGGAAGTACTAGAACAGCAATTGTCGGGCAATAGTAATATATGTTATAACAATGCAGTACTTTATCTACCATCCTTTGCAAAATATGGCATTCAACATTTATCTGATATGATACACCCTCAAACACGTAGATGGATTTCAATGCTAGAAGTAGCTAGAAAAACACATATGAGGCATATAGATGTCCAGCGGTTGCTAAATAAAATACAACATGCTGTACCAATTGAATGGTTTCGTTTGCCAAATGTAAATAATAATAGTTTGACTCCACAACCTGCATTGGTTCTTGATGATGAGATGTTAAAATACAAGATGAGATCCAAGGAATGGTACCACATTATGAGACGAAAACACGTAACACCTCCCATAGCAATTAGGAGATGGGATGACTCAAGCTATAAACCATCCAGTTGGAAACATGTATGGAAAATCTTACATTCTCCATACATACCAAATATGGCTCGTGATTTATTGTGGCGATTACTACATCGACGGCTATGGGTGGGACACTTGACATACAAGTGCAATATTACGACTTCTGATAGGTGTTACTTATGTCAAACAGACGAGGAAACAATCGATCATTTATTTGTGGAATGTCCAATATCGTCACAATTTTGGGACTATATCAGTCAAATCTTGGCACAATTTGGAGCGAAGCCCATTGTTCTAGGAACGCATTTAGTCTTATTTAGGGAATTTGGATCAAGCGGTGTAAATATCATAAAGTCTGAAAGGACTATTTTAATAACAATGCTAATCATAGGTGTTTGGGTCATTTGGAAACATCGGTGTGCTCAGACGAAAAATCCATCTATGGGCACTCACAATAGAGCAATAAAGGCAATAATTCGTTCATTGCTGCTGAATCATATTCCTTGCGAATATTTTAGATTAAAGCAGCATGGTAAAGAAAAAGTATTCAAGGACATATGGTGCAAAACAAACATAGTTTCAATAGAGTTGGGAACTGTAAAAATAAATGAGCCTGCACTAACTTAAATCATTTAATTACTACAGCTGATTTATCTGTGTCTTTTAATTAATCTGTGTCCTGTGATTGATTTTAGTCTGCACTTTGATATTGTTATGTTTAGTAATTCATGTTAGCAAATAAACAGACTGGGCTAATTTAATAATCAATCGATAAAGTAAGTTGCCATTGACTTATAAATCGTCCCAGGTAATTTAGAAACTTGCACAGGGCTTTATAGGGTTATTTGTTCCCGGGTAATTTACAAAACCTTACAACAAAGTAAATCAAGAATGTAAACCAGAGCGCCATCTATTTCCATCTATTTTACTGTAATTTTCCAGCTGACTATATATGTTATGCTACCCAAATGCTACTACGCCCGATGAGCTTTAAAGAATCAGCCCACTGGCGTTAATGATTGACTTATTTGTCATTGATTGACGAGTCACTTTTCATTTGTTGAATAGTTGCACTCGCCACACGGGCCTACTACCACACATGGATCGAATGGTAATTTATAAAACCTTACAATAAAGTAAATTGAAAATGTAAACAAGAGCGCCATCTATTTTTCTGGAATTTTTCTGCCGACTATATGTATTATAATACCCAAATGCTACTACGCCCGCTGATCTTTAAAGAATCAGCCCACCAGCGTCAATGATTGACTTATTTGTCATTGATTGACGAGGCACTTTTCATTTGTTGGATAGTTGCACTTGCGACACGGGTCTACTACTACATCTGGGTTGAATAGTAATGCTACCGTTAACTTTTGTTTTGCTATCGGATCTTTATCAGCCTATTGTTTTGTATCTACACTATTTAAGCCATATGTATTTATAGATTGTATTAATGCTCATTATTTATCTTTTGATTTGGTGTAATATTAATGAGGCTTACTAGTTCACCAGGGTTTTTTCTGGGGGTTTGCAAGCCTTTTTAAAGGAGTTACTCCGTGAAGTTTGTCCGACTGCGTCAGCGTCGGATTTTCAAAAAAAAACACAAAAAAAGTAGTAGTAGTAGTAGTATTAGTAGTAGTAATAGTAGTAGTAGTAGTAGTAGTAGTAGTAGTAGTAGTAGTAGTAGTAGTAGTAGTAGTAGTAGTAGTAGTAGTGGTAGAAGTAGTGGTAGTAGTAGTCGAAGTGAACGCACACATTTATTTAGCTCTGCAATTGCTGCCCGAATTTGCTAGTTTCTAGCGCGATTTTGTAGATAAATTTTATACATATATTTCGTATTAATATTTCCTTTCAAACTTTATATTTAATTTGTAAATTCTTGTCTTGGTTGGAGCGCATTTTGTGTCTCCATTTTCTCCTCTTAGCTGGCGGTTTCAGCCATTTAATAGGGCTCCTCCTACTGTGGTCAATGCAACACTGTTCTCCCCACGCCAGTATGCTATTTCTATAGTTCGTTGGCTAGCACATAATATTTGGCAAGATCGCTTGAGTGAGTGGATTTAATTCCTTTGTCATTTGTAAGCGCAAGCCTAGTAGTTTGATTATATACATCTGTATAATCAGTTGGCTGTCCCCGGTGAACTCGAACGGACTAACAAATATATGTCTGTAATATGATAGTATGTATTAGGGAACCACTTTAATCGGTTAGGTGTTAGTGAACCACTTAGAAAGTGGTTCAAACTAACAAATATACGACTGTACTCTCTATTCGTATATTTGTTGGTAGACGTCAGGGTTTCAAAAGGGGACACTATTTATTTAGTGTTTAGCTCTTTCCCCGACGTGTTGGTGTTATATTTTTGTATTATATATTGTAGTAGTCTGGGGTTCCTCTTTTTGTAAAACACCATGGCAACCTATAAGCGTACCCTAAGCCTTAAGATAACAACTAAGGTGTGGGGTGTCACGGCTATTGACGTGTATCAAGGGTTAAAGGACGTCGTTGGCGCGGGACCTTCTGCTTTGCAGGGGCTTATCAATGTTTCCAAAACTGTATGGAATGTAACTGTGTCAAATGAGGGGTTACAGGAAAAGCTTCTAAAGGATGTTCTTGATGTAAAAGGCGAAGTGTGTAATGTAGAGGAAATCGAGTCAGATAGGTTGCTAGTGAAAATGAAAGTTCCACTAGAAATTCCAGATGACAGAATCATGAATGAACTCAAGAAGTATGGCAAAGTGCAAAAGATTGAATGGGAAACATATCCCTTTGACAGAACGCTAGAAAACTGTGTAAGACGCATCTGGTTTGATAAAGTGGATAGCCCGTTACTAAGAAGATTGACGCTTGATGGCAGCTTTGTCCTGCCCTTATGGTATAGAGGGCAAATTAAAGAGTGCCAGATCTTGTTAAGAACTGACTATTTGGCAACAAATTGTCCCAATTGAAAAAAATGTTTGCTCTCTGGTTCAGTTGACCATTTTAAATGGCGATGCCCAAAAAATCAAAACAAGCCCTCAGTATCAGGAGATAATCGCCCATTAAAGGATGCAACTGAGTCAAATTCTTCTGGAGCAATCACTACGGAAGCTGTTGCTGTGGTTCATGCCACTGAAAATGGCACAAACAAATCATCAAATCCTGTTAAAGTAACTACAGTTGATGAAATTCAAGTATTAGAGGAGGGTATAACCTTCAGTCAAGAAAATAATCAGAATTCTGTGGGCCAAACGTGGCTGTTAAAGACACGCAGGAAAATGATGATCTTACAGAAGAGCCAGTTTACAATTCCTTAGAAGACGAATTAAAATTAGGACAGGATAAGTTTAGGACTCAGAAGACGGAATGTTCAGTAGATTTTCCGCTAAGCCCACTTGATTTAAGTTAGCTTGAAGATATGGTAAATGACGGTCCTGCCAAATGTAACTTAAGTAGCAATAAGCGTCATAAAGAAGATAATAGCTCAGAATATGGATGATGATACAATGTCAGTTGCAGAATCAGAGGTGTCTCTTCAAACACAGAGTTCACAGATGAAAGATGAAATGGTAATGTACCGATCAGAAGGGCGTGAAGTGTTAGTGCCATATGTAACAGCGAGAGGCGTGAAATCTCGTCTACTGTGCCATGATTCTCATATTTCCAAATATGAATATTTGTCTGTGGTAGAACTAGGAAACATTGAATTCGCAGGAAAATTATGTAGATGGCCTAAGAAACGAGGTAAAAAACCCAAATCAAGTTAATCTAATGATGGTGGTTGTAAACATCATTTTACAAATTATGATTATCTGCACCATCAATTGCAAAGGATTAAATACCGAATTCAAGCAGCGCCACTTGCTTGAAGAATTAGCAAATGAGAGAGTTGATATTGCTTTTCTACAAGAGACCAAAATTAAAAAAATTGAAGTGTATGAATCTCTCAAATATATTTACAAGATTTTTTATTCTTTTTCACTAGATAATAGCGCGGGAGTGGCCATTCTTATCCTGTCACGCAGTCTCAACTATGTTGATGATATATCCTCGTCATCAGATACAAATGGACGATGGATTTGTGCATCAATTGATGTACCCTAACACAAGTTTAAATTTGATGTGCCTTTATGCGCCAACCTCTCATCAATTGCTCCATGAATTTCTAAATGATGTTTCCACAATAATTCAAGACAGAACGCCTGAAAACCTAATTATGGGCGGTGACTTTAATTGCATATTGGATGAAGTTAAAGACAGAAACGCTTGGTCTAATTTTAATGACACATCTCATAATATTTTGAAACATTTGTGAATATAAAAGCTTGTTAGACACTTATCAAGTTGAAAACTTAGAGAGCAGGGACTTTATTTGGTTTTCAGCCGATGGAAAGAATGCATCCAGATTGGACAGGATCTATATAGAATGATCATTGAAAGGTTACATGTGCAAAACTAACATACAACCAGTAGCTTTCTTGGAACACAATATGTTTTCCATCACATTAGACAATGCTGACTGGATCAAACGTGGAGATAGATTTTGGAAACTCAATGTAGCGTTGTTACGAGATAGTTGCTATCGCAAATGTGTACAAAGTTGTTGGAGGCATTGGGATGAAAAGAGAAGTTTGTAGAATGTATAACAGCCTTGTGGGAGGATCTCAGAGTCGGACTGGCCATAGTGCCATTGTGCCAATGGCACAAGGGCCCTCTGTCCTGAACATCCTGGGCCCCATCCGCGGAAAATGTGTATAGCGCCAGTGTGGATCAGACTAATAGCAAATGTAGCAGATGGTATGGCCCACACTGTGGGCCCTATAGCCCCTATCATCTGCTACAGCCCCATAGTATAGTTGAGGGCCCATCACCAATAGAGAAAAATGTTTATAAAGCATATTCAAATTCAATATGAGTCTTAGAAATATCAAACGTATGCTGTAACTATCACAAACGCATATGTCAAAACAGCTGTGTAATGCCATTTTTAGTTTAGTTTTAGCTTTCCAGTGAAAGTTTTGCCAACAAATCGAATTTCCTATAATAAACCAGTGGCTGCGGTGGCATATCCATTTATCCTGGCTGTACGTGCAAAGAGCACCCAATTAACAGCCCAAGGCCTAGTGCCAAGGAAAGGACGCTTTATCAGCTATGGTATGTTATGTTGGACAGTTAGATATGGCCCCCACCCACCCCTCCCAAGAAATAAGACCTAGTTCTGACTAAAATTATTTAAAAAAATGAAACCTATAAATATGATGGCATCCGATGATCCGAGTGCCTTAAAAAATAAATACATGCCTGGACCAACTGGTTGACTTGAAATCAAACTACAGTTTTACTACTATTTATTCATGGTTTAATTATTAAAAGGGTTTATTAAGGCTTTATTAAAATGTTGCAAAGGAAAACAACACCACGTCACTGCGTGACCATCGTAGTCGTACCGCTCATGGGGTGGGATTAGGGCCACTTTCGTGATGGATGTTATGGGCCCCACGTGACGTAAGCTTGACCCGACACTGTATACTGCTAGCGTGTGTAAATATGGGGTAATTATTAAATTAACAACTGTTTTGAAATTTGAACAATGAACATACATGTAATTGTACAGAAGAGTATATCTGCCCAAGGAATTGTTAGCAGAATTCTGTACATATTAAAGTATTTTCAGAAAGTATTTTTAACCGTTTCACCCTGCCTAACTGACGTTACTGAGCTTAGTCCAGTATCATGTATGAAACGTATTATGTCAATTGTCATTATGCTGCTTATGCAATACCATTACGCCGTCGCCTTATAGGAGTGGCACGTTCTCCTCTTTGTTCTAGTATTTCTGGTAAAAACTTTGATCTACAGTCCAATTATAATGATGATGAAACAAACCAATGTATATATGTACCAATACTCGAGCAGTAACACAGACAAGTTTTACTTTTACTGTTGAAGTGAATGAAGTTCAATGAACAGATCAACTTCAAGCAACTTGTAATCGTAGTAGGTAAGATTTATTGATTTAATGTGCACGTGTGTGTGCGTGCGTGCGTGCGTGCGTGCGTGCGTGCGTGCGTGCGTGTGTGTGTAATGAGTGGGCTGGGGCCCTGGCCCAAGTACTGCTGCTCCTGCTACTGCTCTAACTTCAAATACATTTAACCCTTAGAGCTCTGAAATTTCAAATTTTGAAATTTAATTTAATTTCATATTATAGCTGGTGTTCGTTTCGGAAACAATGTTGCTGAAAGCTCAAAGCTGTTACTGTCTAAGACAGCAACAGGTTTCGGCAACAGTTGTTTTCAAAATCTGCACCAATCCTTCTTTACTAGACTCTGAAACTATCTACTTTTCGGCATCATGTTGCTACGGGTTAATATTCCAAGGTCAGCGTTATTATTTTTGCCACCACATCAGCAGAGTTGAGAGAGGGTGTCACAGATGTGTCCGTCTATCACTCCTCTTCACTGACCACCCACCCCCAGGCCCCAGCAAACTTGCGGTAGACTTGGTAGAGTTGAATCATCTTGTGCAACTATCCGTCTGTCTGTCCATCCATGTGCCCACTGTCCAGTATTTTACCTGGAGATTCATTTGTTTCTTTGAAACATTGTAGACTTACTCCCCCAACATGCGAACATGTGCACCAGCTCCCATGTGGCATATGTAATTGTCAATCTATCATGATGACTGAGCCTAATATCAGAGTTATCTCCAATGCAAAACACATTTTCAGGTACATGTGCGTGGGGTGGCAGAGTCGTATGTGCATGTGGGAGGGGACTCAGGGGGTGTCATTGGTGAGGGATGAGTGCCATTTGATGGGTGGGTGGTGGTGTAAATATAGTGGTCGCTTCCATTAGTCCATCTATCTGTCTGTTTGTCTGTTTCTTTGTCTGTCAGTAGCGGCCATGTATTAAAATCCCCAGAAAGCTAAAACTTTCACCAATATCCTTTCAGTGTAACACTGATTGATGTCTTGTTGACTGATCGATGTCTTGTTGACTGATCATTCTTCCTTTGCTTGCCTTTCAGCAGCCAGTCAACTGCAGAAATGAACCAGAAGGAAAAGAGTGGGGCAGAAAAGAGAAAGGACAAGGCACGTTGGGATCTGCTGGATGTGGAAAACCAGCCTGGACAAAAGAAAATATGTTTTCCACAAATACATTCTGGATATCCAGCACATGATTCTGTAGAGGACCAGTCATTAGATCCAAACAATGCATCAGTGACTACTAGTGTAACTAAATGTTCACAGGACGTGCCAATTGATCCAAATGACCGAAACGACGTACAACTGGATCTTTCTTCAATAGAGCCTCATCATCAGAAAAAACTGGATTCACCAGATGCAGAAGATGACCAATTAATGGAGTCTCAGGAGCCCACAACTGAAATACCAAATACTTCTTGTGTTATAGAATGGCCCAAAGAACGTCAGGCAAAACTTGATCATCTTTCACTGCAACCTCATCAGCCAACACATCATATTCCATTCTCAGTGGACATTTATCATCTGAAAGAAACTGATGGCAGTATTATACAGCGTAAATTCCTGACATATATTGACAGTTGCAGAATATGTTGTTGTTTTTCTGTTAATCGCGAAAATGATTTTGTGCTAGGTGTTGGTGAAGACCATTTCCGCAGAGCTAGTCAGTTAGTCAAACGACATGAAGTTTCCCAGAATCACCGAGAAGCTTCAGATTGCTATTTTCGAAACCTTCGTGGAGGTGACATTGATTCATTGATTCCTGGATGGAGATGTGCTTCAGAAACTGCTGCCTATCGTAAAGTGGAACACAACCGACAAGTACTTGCTCATATAATAGATGTGGTCAAGCTAGTCGCAGGCCAAGGATTGCCTTACCGAGGTGAATCCGAAAGTGCACGTGATCTGTTAGACACAAACAAGCATCATGGGAACTTTCTTGAAACAGTGTTGCTTCTTAGCAAGTATGACTCCGTCCGTAGCAATCATGTGGCACAGTGTTTTGAGAAAGGACAGAAACAAGGTAAAGGTCGGGGCAACACTACTACTTTCCTTAGTAAAACAACTGTTAACAACATTATCAAAGCTCTGGCTGAACTCATTCAGGAGAAAATTGTAATGACAATCAATGAGGAATCTAATCGAAAGTATGGCATCATGATGGACGGGACTGTGGATATCTCTGGAACAGATCAACTGAACATTGTTGCAAGGTTTGTTGGCAATGATGGCAAAGTTCAAGAACGTCTGTTGGGCTTTGAAGTGATTACTTCTGGCAAAGGGAAGGACCTCTGGAAACTTCTTGTTGGAAAGCTTGAGGGACTTGGGATTGACATTAAAACACTTATTGTCCTTTCTCTTGATGGAGCATCTGCGAATACATCAGAAAACGTTGGCGTGGTGAAATACTACAATGATGAAGTCCCAGGGGGTTACTTTGTATGGGGAATCGCTCATCAACAGAATTTAGTAGTTTCGCCAGTTTTGTCTGAAATCAAGGAACCAAGGAATCTCATGGGGCTTCTTCAGCAAACATGTAGTTTTTTCAATGAAAGTTCGAGACGAATGGACGTGTGGAAAAAGTGGGTTGAAGCTCACTCTCGTGGATCCAAGAAGCTGACAAAAATGATGAAACTTGGAAAAACCCGTTGGTGGTCGGCTTACAAGGCTATTTTACAACTCTGTGATGATCCACAACGTTATTTCATTCTCTTAGGTTCACTATGGGATCTTAGCACGTCTGAACAAAGTAGTTCTGCAACAAAGCGTCTGAGTGACGGTCTTCTTTCAAGCTATCTAAATTTCAACTCACTCCTTACTGCAACAGTTCTCAAAAAGGTGCTCGCACTCTTCAATCCAGTTACTAAATACCTCCAGACACGCGGAATGCATCTAAATCAGGCAATTCAAATGGTGGAGTATGAACAGAATGTATTGTTAGGTGATCGTTCCAAATTTGATCGGATTTTCGAAGAACCAAGCACATTTCGTCTAGAAGTGCAGGAACTTGTCGATGCTAACAGCAATCAGGATTTTGATATTACTCTACAGGAAACCCTTCCAAAATCGGCAATTACACGTAAAAGGCGACGTTTTTTTTATGAAGCCACGACGAGCGTGTGACAACTGATCCAAAAGAACAGTTTCGATTAAATGCATTTCTGCCCATAGTGGATCGTCTGAATGCAGAAATATCAACCAGATTCAATGAAAGAAACACTGAACTCTATTCTGAACTATCATGTCTTAACCCTTGCAATTATGAAAAACTGACTGATAGCAGTGCTTTCTCAATACGATGTCTTGCTCAACTGTCAGATGTAGATGAGCAAGAATTGAAAGAGGAGCTCATCCATTTTGCACAATGCCACAGGTACCTTGGCGAGCCAGTAAGTTCCACAGTAGCAGATGACAGTGACAGTGATGAAGATCCAGATGATCCGTCATTATGTAAAGGAAACTGTTCTCGCTGCCTCGCATGTATTCTCATGTTACTAGTTGGCTACCGCTTCCACTGCAGAAGATACAATAAACTGTATAGTTGCATCAAAGTTGCACTTACCCTCCCTTGCACAGTGGTATCTTGTGAACGGATCTTTTCAAAACTGAGATATGTTAAGAGCCGACTGAGATCTCTGCTTGGACAAGATCTGCTAGAGGCACTCCTGTTGTGCACGGTTGAAGTCGATATTCTGAAATCACTTGATAATGAGTGTGTATATAAAAAACTCTCAGTATTGTCAACTGAACTAAAAACACTTCTCATATACCCATAGCTGATGTACGTATACGGTCATTACAGTGTACCCTTTAACTGTGTATTTCTTTGTTTGCGCAAACTGGATAGTTAGATCTTGTAACATGTTCACTTATGTTATTACATAACATATTACATTACTCAGGTTCCTGTTAGTTTTTGAAAGTTATTCATGGTTTCATTGGTTTGGAATTCAATAGGATATATGGTCATATTTTTCCGATACTTTTAGCATCTCTTAACTCTAGGCCCTTTCCAGTCAATTGATGGCACGGCCCCTAAAGCACCCACAGTCCGACTCTGGAGGATCTTAAATCCGACCTGAAACATATTTCAAGGCAGTATTCCATCAGGAATGCACGAGAAATGCGAAAGCGTATAAAGGCGCTTCAGCGGTAGGTGCGTAATTTAATAAGAAAATTAATGATGGAGAATATATTTATTACACACTATTAGTTAAATTAAAAGGTAGACTAAATGAAATAGAGCAATATCAGTTTGATGGGGCCAAAATAAGGACAAGAGCACAAATGCACACCGAGGGTGAAAAGCCTACACGTTATTTTTGTAACTTGAAAAAACCAAGAGGTATAGTGAAATTGATGCGCTCACTGAAGACGATGATATTGTATAGGTGTCCTCAAATGCAGAGATGATGGAAACAGTAACCAAATTTTACAAATCATTGTATAAATCTGAGGGAAGTGATGAAACTACAACTAGAGATATTTTAGCTAATATAACGCAAAGACTTCCAGATGCATGTAGCGAAAGTTGTGACCAATCACCAACAATTGATCATTTGACAAAATCCCTCAAATGTATGAAGTTAGAAAAGTCTCCTGGCTGCGACAGATTTCCAGTCGAATTTTATCAAACATTCTGGCACATATTTGGTCCAGTATTAGAAGAAATAACAGCTAGCATTTTTAAGCAAGGGCATCTCCCTCCATCAATTGCCCAAGCATATGTTCGCCTTATATACAAGAGGGGTGACATAAATAAAATACAGAATTATAGACCAATCTCTCTACTCTGTGTAGACTATAAGATTATTACGCGGGCACTAACATTAAAACTTGGCGCTGTCCTAGGCGAAGTAATTGATGATGATCAAATGTGCTCCGTACCAGGAAGAACGATAGTAAACAACACATTCCTCATACGAGACTTTATTCAATTAGTTGTACATGATTGCATTCCAGCAGCAATAATAGCACTTGATAACGAGAAGCCGTATGACAGACTTGAATGGGATTTCTTGTTTAAGTCTTTAGACCATATTGGCTTTGGTTCCAGATTTATTAAATGGGTCAATAGTTTGTGTACTGATATAACAAGTTGCTATTTAGTAATTAATCATCTATCTGAACCTGTAGTGTTGGAACGAGGTGTCAGACAGGCTTGCTCATTGTCTCCGCTTCTATTCGTCATAGCTATGGAATCGTTGGGGACCACATTGAGGCAACGTAATGATTTTCAAGGACTATGTATACGTGGCGTAGCAAGACCACTAAAGGTGTCTCAATATGCAGATGATACGACCGTGTTTGTTGGTGAAAAATCAGATTTTTGAATTGTAAATGGATTATTATCAGATTTCAAAAGGCATCAGGGCTTAAAGTCAATAGAGACAAATGCAGGGGATTATTTTTGGGCGCTTGGAAGGACAGAACTGACAATGTTATGAATATTAACTGGTCAGATGATGTCATAAAGATTGTGGGTATTTACTTTAGTAGAGAACAGGATGTAATAATAAACTGGGAAGAAAGGCTATCCAAGCTAAAGTGTGCATTAGTAAATTGGAAACGACGTCGCCTAACTGTATTTAGCAGGAAATGTGTCCTTACTAATTAAATTTTATCTGGACTGTGGTATACAGCTTCTGTAGGTCATATGCCCAAACCAAATCAGTAGAGTCAGAGATCAACACGTTACTTTTGTCTTTCCTATGGGAGGACAAAGCCCATTTAGTTTCGCAGTCAATCCTCACCAATGAAAAGCATGATGGAGGCCTGGATTTGGTTTATATTTTAGCAAAGTGTGCTTCGCTAAAACTGGAATTCTTGAATAGGTTACTCATTTCAAACCCATCTTGGTCAAGTGTTGCAATGTCACTTCTACAAAGGTGCGTAGATCCATTTCCAGTAGAATGGGGTTTTTTGTGCAATAACTGCCACCTAACCATCAGAAGATACCAAACGTATATAAAGAACAGCTCGAGGCTTTAAAGATATGTACACGATCAATGCCACAACCCAGTTGTTGGGAAGATGCCTTAGAGCAATGTCTTTGGGGCAACGAGTTGATTCGTGATAATGATGCTGTATTATATTTGCCTTCTATGGCCAAAAATGGCATTCAATATTTACGTGATTTAGTTAATCCAAAATCTCGCAAATGGATTACGATGCAGGATGTAGCAAGAGCAACATCAATGAGGCATATTGATGTCCAACGCATATTTAGTAGAATAAAGAATGCAATACCTGGTGAATGGTTCAAATTACCGAAAGCACGTGGCAACAGAGATATGTTGCAACCAACATTAGTATTTAGGTAAGGGCATATAAATTACAACATGGCATCTAGAGTCTGGTATGGAATGCTAATGCAATGTCGGAGACAGACTCCTGTTGCAGTTAGGCATTGGAACACTTTAGGATGCGCGCCAAAGAACTGGAAAAATGCGTGGAAAACAAAACAACTACCTTGTCTACCAGCAAACGCACGGGACCTGGCATGGCGATTACTCCATCGAAGGCTATGGGTCGGCCATCTGACTTATATGTGCAAAATAACAAGTACAGACCGGTGTTTATTATGTAATACTGAGGAGGAAACAATAGACCATCTGTTTACACAGTGTTGTATAGCTACAGGCTTTTGGGTATATATCAATATGCTCCTTGCTAAATTTGGAATCAAATATGTGAAATTAATGGCTGAAACAATTATGTTCAAATCTTGCTCAACTATCGGACGAATCATTAATAGCAAGGAGAAAGAATTGTTAGTAACCCTGTTATCTGTAGGAGTGTGGGCCATTTGGAAGCATCGGTGTTCAGAGGCCAGAGATAACACAGGAAACAACCACCTAAGAGCCATACAAGCTATATTTCGATCATTGTTGATACACTGCATTCGTTGTGAATTTTACAGGCTAGTGGAACATGGAAAAGAAAGTAGATTGGAAAATATGTGGTGCAAAACTGGCCTAGTATCAATTGAACATGGATATCTAAAAATAGCAGAAGCAGAACTTGTATAAGCTAGCACACTCGCTGCTTGTTGTATATTGATATATGGTATTTTATTTTATTTAATTGACTTTATTTTAAAATTGTAATGCCTTAGGAGATGATAATTTTAACGAATAACCTAACCTTGGGAATCGGTATATTTAAATATCAAATGAGCATCGCGTCAATATTCTGGAGGTGATCCGACTTTCAAGTTCATTAGGTTAACAGAGTATGACATCTTACATATATACTATTAGCATCCTGTTGTACATGTTTACTGTAGGTGTAATTGTTCCAGGATAATTTACAAAAACCTACAATGAAGTAAATTTGAAATGTGAACCCAGAGCCCCATCTATGTAGTCATAGTTTGTATACTTTTGCGTTGTGCATTTCAACTACGCCTGCTCGGTATTTAAGAATCGGCCAACTGGCGTCAAAGAGTGACCTTTTGTTACTTATTGACGAGTCACCTCGCCACTTGTTGGCGAGCTGCACTCGCCATTTTGGCCCAATACTATACGGTGTGCTACGTTAAACTACATATGATATACTGCCGGTCATGAATCGGCTCAATGGCGTCAATGAGTAGCAGTAACTTACTGCTAACTATTGATGAGTCGCTTTACCACTTACTGGGTAATTATGCTCGCCATTTGGGCCTACTACTACACGGTGTGCAAATAGTAATGGCTTTGTTGAATTATATGATGTTATCAGCTCTTTATTAATTTTGTTTTCTATGTGTTTATGCCATGGGTGTGGTATATGGTAATAAATTATTTTAGCTTGCACTGTTTTGATATGTTAAGTGTGTATTGTTATTCATATACTATTAATAAAGCCTGCTATTTCACCCGATTTATTATGGGGGTTTGCAAGCCTTTTTTAAATGAGTTCCTCTGCGTCAGCATCGGATTTTCAAAAGAAAGGAGGAGTAGTTGTAGTAGTAGTGGTATTAGTAGTATTAGTAGTAGTAGTAGTAGTAGTAGTAGTAGTAGTAGTAGTAGTAGTATTTTTTTAAAGTTGTTATCGCACTGGCAACACGATGACTTTAATTTCCACCCTAACCCCGCCTACGGAGTACACCACTTAGTTTACTTTGTTGATCATCATTTCCCCGGTCTGGGATCGAACTGCCATCTTGCAATGCCGCATAGCATCAGCAACCATACATCTTTCCACTGGCCCACCGCGCCAATAGTAGTAGTAGTAGTAGTAGTAGTAGTAGTAGTAGTAGTAGTAGTAGTAGTAGTAGTATTAGCTGAAGGAGGAGGATGATGAGGAGAGGGAGGAGAAGGAGGAGCATCTGGAGCAGAAGGTGCAGGAGCAGAGGCATGAGAAGCGGGAGCAGGAGGTCGAGGGAGAGGCGGAGGAGGAGGCGGATGAGAAGAAGACGACTGAAGAGGAAGTGGAGGATGTGGAATAGGCGGTGGGATGAGGAGGAGGAGGAGGGGGAGGATGCGGAGGAGAAGGAAGATGAAAAGGACAAGAGGTGGAGGAGGAGCATCAGAAGCGGGAGCAGGAGGTCGAGGGAGAGGCGGAGGCGGAGGAGGAGGAGGAGAAGGAGGAGGAGGAGAAAAAGAAGAAGAAGAAGAAGAATGAAGAGGAAGTTGATCATGTGGAAGAGGCGGTGGGATGAGGAGTAGGAGTAGGATGAGGCGAAGGAGAAGGAAGAGGAGAAGGACAAGAGGTGGAGGAGAAGCAGGAGTAGGAAGAGGAGTGATAAGTATTTGCAGCATCAGCAGCAATATTATTACTAGAGGTAGTAACAGCAACAATAGCATGGCTATTATCCTAGGATCAGGATGAGAAGGAGATGGAGCAGAAGGAGAAAGAGGACCAGGAGCAGGAGTGGCATGAACAGGAGCGGGTGGAGGAGGAGTATGCGGAGGAGGAAGGTGAGGATCTGGAGAGGGAGGATGAGCGGAAGGAGCAGCAAGTTGAGCAGGAGAAGCAGGATCAGGAGGAAGAGCAGAAGTATGAGGAGGGGGGTGACTACGAGGAGTAGGAAACGAATGAGCTGGAGAAGAATAAGAAGATGAGTAGGGGCAGGAGCAGACGCTGAAGGAGGAGGGGAACAGGAGGAGGAGGAGGAGGAGCAGGAGACGCAAAATCAGGGGCACGAGGCGCAAGAGCAGAGGGAGTGGAGGAGGAGCTGGAGGAGCATGAAGAAGTGTGAGAAGCATTTGCAGCAGCAGCAGCAGCGGTAATAATGCTAGCAACAATAGCGGCAATATTAGAATAGAACCAGGAGGAGAAGGAGTTGGAGCATGAGCAGGCGGCGAAGGATGAGGATGAAGGGGGTGGGGTGGTAGTGTGAGGAGGAGGAGTGTGAGGACGAGGCGGAGCGAGAAGATGAGGGGAAGCATTGCCAGCAGCAACAGTAGTATTAGAGGTAGTAGCAGCAACGATAGCGGCACTATTATGATCGCCATCTGCTACACTCTTAATTGTGGTGATAACACAGTGTTACATATACAGCAGTCTGTAGTGCTGTTGTGGTGTGATTTGTATGATAGTATCTGTAATTGTACACGGGTTCTTGGAAGTTCAAGGTTGTGTAATGTGGATACTATTGGTGTTATTATGCGTAGCCGTTAATATCCTGTACACGCGTAGTGGTTGATCTGGTGGAATCTGCACCGGTTGCTGGCACCGGATAATAGAATTAGTTTGCGTTATGACACCTGTACTTTGTGATGGCCCGGCTGGCCTGGTTTAAGGCTATATTTTTCTTTTGGGTAGACGAGGTGGTCGTCGATAAAGAGTATGTCGGCAACGACGCTAGGTATCTGCGTACTGTCCTTGGCTGCTCTAAACTCTGGTATCAGAATTTTACATGTGTCCGCGATTCCTTTCGGGTAATGTACGTTTGGGTGTCGAATGTCGAATTGTGGTTATTCATCATGCCGAGGTGGTGTGGTGGGTGTGATAAGTCTTGGCGCTGGGTTCTTACCACCATCATTTTAAAAGAAATACAATCATCCTCTGGACATCATTAATCCTTACCACTCTAATGTCAAACGTTTAAATTTCCAAATTAAATTAAAAGATGAACTGGTGTTCATTTTTCAACAAATTTGGTGGGAAATGGTGCTGTCGAAGCCTGTATTGCCACAAGAAAAGATAGAATATTGACATCAGAGTGGTAAGGGTTAAGCGCAGCAGTCTGTTGATGCCGTATAGATTACGGCCACAGTTCACGGTCTCAATACCATGCCGTGCTTCAGTTACTCTCCAATTACCAACACTTCGCCATTTTATATTCAGAGATCAATACCAGACTTACAACGCGGTCATTGGAGACCAGTGCATAATCTATTGCTTTTTGTCAGGATATAAGGAATGTGCATTGTCACTCAGTCTAAATATACACATAATACATGCCTGATGCGATGTTTCAAAGAGGATTTAGCTCCAATCCATTTACTCGTCGACAGCTATATAAATAGTTTCTTTAATCTATCGTTTTGTGGGTTTAACAGATCAATATTCAAATTTAAAGGGCTAGTACTCTCCTATCTAGTACTGTATTTTACTGCTAGAATATCGCATGTAAATTCCGTATCATTCACCTTTCGGCACATGTCATTTTCTACGTCACAGTGGAGAAGTCCAGTTTATCTATCAACCATATGACGTCATAATCTACTACGTGACGTGTATACTATCGTCATAATCACTGAGGACATGCATTACGTAGATAAGTTAGACACGAACACTTAATTGATGACGGACTAAGCGTTTTTGAACGAATCGTATGTCTTTACGACTGACTAAACAGGCTGTTGAATAGTTTGAAACTAACTTAACTGAGCGTTATTGCTGCCATAGGTAGCAACAGCACCCAGTAAAATTAATTTCAAAATATTCAACAGCCTACCCGTATAGTTGTCTAGAAATTGATAGCCAGTGAGTTCAGCGATCGCTCGATACCAACACAGGTGAAATGTGGGTGGGGCTTAGCTAGAGATGGGCGGGGCATAGCTAAAACTGGAATCCTCCCGTATTTCCTGTATAGCACAACATTAATTTTGAGCAGTGATCGCCTCCATTTTGTCTCCTCAATGGAGAATGAGTGATATCGTGCTGTTGCCAATGACACACACTATTGTATACGCAATTATTATCGTGTTTGAACTTTTGAAATTCATTTGACTGGCAGCGGATGCTGCTTTATGACCTCAGTTAAATTAGTTTCACAATATTTAACAGAATGTGTATTAAATAGTAAGGGCATATAATTCGTACAACAACGCTTAGTAAGTGATCAATTAAGCGCTCGTGACGAACTTATTTACGTCATTCAGCACGACGCAATTGATTATGGCGTCAGCATACGCGCCGTGTAGTTGATTAGGACTATAATTCTGGAAATTGATAGTCGGGTAGTTTAGGGATCGATCCCAACACTGGCAAAGCGTGCTAAAACTGCATTCGTCTAGTTTAATACCAAGCTTTGAAATTAAAACGATCAATTAAAAATAATGTAAGACCTGAGATAATACTAGGATGTTGCGTTTGTAACTAAGCCTATATTTTGTTGAGCATTTATCAGAACGCTCGATAGTGAAGCGCTACAGTGATATAACATGTTCAACGACGAGGAACTAGCTTGAAGATTCAGAATGGGCCGAGGTATCAGTAGACACCCTGAAACCGCGGGTTACTGTGCCACTACTGGGCCAATAGCGGGTCGTATTGGTCCGATATTGATCCATTACCGACCCAGTAGGCCTAATCTGCGTTAACCCTTTAGATTCAGGATGGTGACATGATAGTGAACCAATCAAGAATAGATATCACCCTGTTAATACACAGCTTACTTGGCCGATACTTGGCCGATACCGTGCCGATACTTTCAGCATCGGCCCGGTATCGGCCCAGCATCGGCCCAGTATGCTGCGTTCTCAAGGCATGTATTCTCATGTTCCAAATGCATAACTGCAATCTCCACTTTCATTGAGCGAGCAACTCTCAATTATTACAATGAGTTCATTTGCGATCGAATAACATTGCATATGATATATTGGCAATTGTAAGCAAAACCAATTTGTGGCGCGTTATTGCTGCTGCGGTCATTACAATAATGGATGAGCAAAATTTGACAATATGACGTTATGCTATTGATTAAACAGTTACTCTCTTTTCGGGATGAAGAAAGGGCAATGACCGATATTCAGTGAGACTCTCCCATGGCACTCACATGGAGAGTTTAGAGACACGCGGGCTAGTGTAGTACCGGCGCCAGTGTGTGCGTGTATGCATGCGTGCATACGTGCCGGTGTGCGCGTCTTTGCGCGCGCGTGTGCGTGCGTGCGTGCGTGCGTGCGTGTGTGCGTGCGTGAAGTGTGTGTGTGTGTCCGTGACGTGTGTGTGCGTCCGTGTTCGCGCGCGTGCGCTCATTCGTGCGTGCGTATGTGCGTCTGTGAGTGGTTGCGTACGTGCAGGCATGCATGCGTGTCTATGCGTCCTCGCGCGCATGTGCGTACATGTGTCCGATCATATATTTCTTGTTATTAATCGATTCGCCTCTCTGACCGCTACGAAAGTCTGTTCAGTATAATGGATATTTTCAGTCTCAAATGTCAGAACACGACATCAGAGAATAACAACATGAGATAATTATAGTTATTGATTGTCATGTGATAAGCGATTTTATTGTCACAGAAGGAAATAGGACACTGGTGACAAAGATAAGATAGGGAATGATTTATTGGTGCATTCCAATTACATTTAGAGACTTGTCCTCGGTAGTTCACAAATATCTTCACATGCGGCTGACCCAGGAACATAATTACAATAGATGATTACAGTTTATCCATCAACCATATGATGTCATAATCAACTACGTGACATGTAGGATGATGTCAAAATCAATTACATCATGAATGACGTAGGTGAGTTCGTCACGAACGCTTAATTGATGGCGGACTAAGCGTAGTTGTCACGAATTCTATGTTTTTACTATTTAATACACATGCTGCGGAATTTTTTGAAAGTAATTTGACTGGGCACTGTTGCTGCCATAGGCCTGTATAGTTTTCTGGAAATTGAGAATCAGGGAGTGCAGGGGTCGATGGCTTCCAACGCGGACGAAGTATGGGTGAAACTTAACTTGAGATGAGTGGGGAATAGCTAAAACTGGAGTCATCCATTGTCAAAACTGGTCGAATACAATCTCTGCAGTGGTAATATGAAAACCCATTTTGCAGGCTAACAGAAAGTTACTTTTGTCAGTTCCAGTTTGAAATTTTCAAAAAGTTGTTCTTTCTCGACATGTAAATGGATATTCACTGAGGAAAACCTTTTTTACATATTGAACCCGTGTGGGCTATTTATCGCTTTAGTACGCTGTTGGCACGGGATAATATAAAAGGACGTGTTACGTAAGCATGTGAATAACTTATAAATATGCATGTTGTGAACTAATTCATTTGTAGATGCCATATGTTCTCAGTATGTAGATTAAAAATAGATGGTGCGAAATTATTAACAAAAACCTGATACTTTCCTTCATCCAGATGTTGAATCGACAAATATCTAACCGATTGATTTAATTTATGTTTCCTTGAATAAAGTGAGAGATTTCTTTTGCTGTGAAAACCATTTACTAAACAAAGGTCAAATCACAACCAGTGCAAAGAATGGCCATTCTGAAATTCTGAAGCAGCGACTGAGAAGAGTGCCATATGACACACATGGCGTTTTCTAAAAAAGGAATTGTAACACTACTTGCGTCATGGCAGATGGTCTCTCTTCAGACGGGCGGGGATCTAACCCACAACTGGAGGAAGAGCCAAACAGCATAGCTCACAAACACATCCACCACACCAACGCCACAGGACAGATCCCGCGGCGTTGGTGTGGTGAAAGCGTGTGTGGGCTATGAAGCTAGGTGCTGCCTCCATTTGTGGGCTCGATTCCCGGGAAACTGGGATGTCACGAATACGTGTATCATTCCTCAGATGAGGGTCTGCTTTATTATTTTAGCGGAAGGCATGGCGATAATTGGCATATCAAGTAATATAAGTGGATACCACGCCGTTGTCCTTCAAATCATATCGTTGAAAACTAGGCTGTCCATCATCTTTGTTCTTCCTTGCCGTTCCATTCCTTGCCCATACTCGACCAACACATTTCGCCCTATTTCAAATATTGAGACACTAGATAAACATACCATTCATTTTCAATACTGCATTGGCCTTCCATGTCCTTGCACGTCCAAGTCTGCCCTGGTCTGATGTACACTAATTTACTCTACCGGTCAAGTTCAAATCACGTTATTTACATTCATGCATATTACAAACAATTAAGGTATTAATATATATCCCCACCAACACCAACACCACGACCACGACCACGACCACGACCACGACCACCACCACCACCACCACCACCACCACCACCACCACCGCCGCCACCACCACCACCACCACCACCACCATGAAGCAGTTAAATTAAAAAGACTACGTGGTGAAGTCATCTCCGTGATTGGATAACAAGTCAAGTAGAATAAAATAAAATATAGATTGACACAGACACAGATACGGATTGACCAGAAAATCCTCAAATAGTTATCCAGACAAATTGAAGAGTCTCCTTAAGCCAGTTCCTGATGACACGCCATTTATGTAGATATAAGCGCTTTATAGATTGTCCCCATGCGAGAACAGTCAACACTGCTTAATCTGGACACTCACATTTGATGACACAAAATGGCGGTTCTTTAAGACTGGTGGTCGTAAGACCACTTTACGACCACCAGTCTTAAATAACTACCATCTTGTGGCCATAAAACTATTTTCTATAGCACTGGACATATACTAAGCGTGCATGTGCTTCTCCAGGAACACATCTAAATGGTCCATAAAGTGGCCCTTGTATACAGATTGGGTTGCGTTAAGTCCGTCTCGCGTGTGACTGCGACAATATAATTCTGATTGAACTATCGACCATAATAGTTAGCTGGATGTCTCAAGATGGCAAGCTGGTCGGGAGAGAATTCTCCAGACGAACAGATAGAAAAAATAACTAGTTGCTGTTTATTCTAATTCCCAATCAGCGTCAGTTATTTCAAATCGATGGTTGAAGGTCCGGTCTCGGGAAATGCAGTGCTGGGCGGGTGAAGTTATTGATAGACATTGAGTGCTGGCTATTATCTATGTCATCTCCAGGTCATAGTAGCTCATTGGATATTGATGGGGGTATATGTGGTGCTATGGATGAATCCGAACTGTCGCTCAAGTATATCGCGTCATAATCAATCACGTCACATACATGCTGACGTCACAATCACATTTGACATAGAATTCCCCATCATAAACCTGGAATACCCCGTCAAGTGAACCAGTTGTATCATAATGGATGTAATGAACTTAGTATTTAATAAATAGTCTGTTGGATATCGTGAAACTAATTTAATTGGCCGCTGTTACTGACATAAGCAGAAACAACAACCAGTCAAATTAGGTTCAAAATATTCATCAGATTACCTGTAAAATTACTTTGAAACTAGGATTCTGAGAATTCATGGTTCAAGGTATATCAATATATCCCAACACCCACAAAATGTGGACGGGGCATAGCTAGAAAATGGACGGGGCATAGCGAGAAATGGACCGCACATTAGTATGCTTCAAGGTGTGTCGTTGACTATCACCATGCTTGTAGTTTGTATCCACGCCTTCGCTGAGTGTCCCTGTCTTTTGAGAACACACATATTCATATGTCATGCTACGAAAAAGTGCACACGCTCGACACTACAAGTAGAATCCACGATTCCGCAAACCTTGATACGTGGGCGGTTCACGTAAATCTACCAGAAATTTTTTGACCGGGCGAGGTGTTTCATGTCACAATGCCACGAGTGTGGCATTTCTGTAGGATGTGGTCTGCAATCGTGTGCTCTGTTTCTGGAGCAGATGCATTTCATCATGTTGTAGATAATGCGTAGTCTGTTGATGATTGCCCGCGCTGATCTTGTAAGATGTCGGTAGATGTGGATTCCTTTATAATGTTGGCCGTTGTGTAACCATTTTCGCGCGTTTGCAGTCTTTACTTGGCATTTGGCATCTTTGTAGGAGATGGCTATGTCCGTTTGTTATACTTGTTTCTCCATTTTGCCCTTTTGTCGCCTCTCTCGGTTTTTCGCTATACAGCAGGGGATTCAGACCTATTGGAGTACAACATTATGGGTAGCCAGGGGGTAATATGAGCTGCTTAAGATTCTGCATCTGATTTCTTAATGCTGGGAGTACGTTACGCCGTCAATACTAATCCCTAGAATATGCGTGTGAAGTCTCAGCAATATTTGATATGGCCTGCATGTGTAGTATAAGGAGAAAAGATGACCATAGCATCTAGACCAAGATCAGGAACATGACCCAGATTTAGAGATCCGTTCTGGATCTAAATTGTGTTTCACATGAAACTAGTGTTGCCCATGACAAAGTCGTCCAGTCAAGTTAATGCCGAAACATTCAATAGAATATCAATGATATTGCATCGGAGCAAATTAATATATAATGCCTGGAAAATTGATCATTTTAAGGAAAGTCCGAATTATTCTTCACTTATCGCGTTATTTGCAGAATAAAAGCTAGTGCAGCTGTACTCTATCAAGCATATGCTGTATAGCTGTCACCAGCATGCTGTACGCATGCGTGTTCTAACATGCATCGTCCATTCTCTTAGGCTAATTAATAACGGTGGTTCTGTCATGCGATGCCAATTGTGTATTTGATTGAGTGTTTAAACAGATACCGGTTTGTTATTACAACGAGGATCATTTCTGGCTTTGATGTTTACAGATAATTGATGCACCTCGTGCTGGTCATCGATTGTCCATCTATGCACACCAATATTATGAACACTAGTCTTATCTGCTATAATGGCTATTTCAGGTCTTAAATGACGAAAACAAGAACCCCGTTTATAACACCATTTGTTAAAGAATTTTTAAAGATACTGAAGGAGCCAAAGCCTGATTAAGCCTATTTAGGGCCAAAAGCAAATTAATTGTATGGTCCGTTTTCGGGTCAGTCAATGAGGGAATGACTACTACTACTACTACTACTACTACTACTACTACTACTACTACTACTACTACTACTACTACTACTACTACTACTACTACTACTACTACTGCTGCTGCTGCTGCTGCTGCTGCTACTGCTACTACTAGTACTACTACTACTACTACTACTACTACTACTACTACTACTACTACTACTACTACTACTACTACTACTACTACTACTACTACTACTACTACCACTACCACCACCACTACTACTACTACTACTACTACTACTACTACTACTACTACTACTACTACTACTACTACTACTACTACTACCGCTAATACTACTACTACTACTACTACTACTACTACTACTACTACTACTACTACTACTACTACTACTACTACTACTACTACACAATATTGACTACTAATAATAATAATAATAATAATAATAATAATAATAATAATACCGGGTGAGGGCATAGAATACACACCATACGGTGTGCATCCAAAAGCTAGTCTCATATGCATTCGACAGTGTATCAGTATACTCGCCATGTGAAAGCTGTGGCCCAAAGATGTCTGGGTGATGATGCTATGTGGAATTGCAGGATGGCGGTCCGATCCCCGACCATGGAAATGATGATCAGCAAATTAAACTAATGGGTGCACTCCGTAGACTGGATTAGCACGGAAATTGAAGTCATCACTTTGCCAGTGCGTTAAAAACTAAGCAAATCTACTACTACTACTACTACTGCTGCTGCTACTACTACTACTACTACTACTACTACTACTACTACTACTACTACTACTACTACTACTACTACTACTACTACTACTACTACTACTACTACTACTACTACTACTACTACTACTACTACTACTACTACTACTTTTTTTCTTTTTTTTTAAATCCGACGCTGGCGCAGTCGAACACACCTCACGGAGGAACTCCTTTAAAAAAGGCTTGCAAACCTCCATAAAAAATCGGGTGAAATAGCAGGCTTTATTAATAGTATATAGATAACAATACAAACTTAGCATATCAAAACAGTGCAAGCTAAAATACTCTATTACCATATGCCACACCCATGGCATAACTGCATAAAAAAACACTTAATAAAGAGCTGATAACATAATTTAATTCAACAAAGCCATTACTATTTGGACACCGTGTAGTAGTAGGCCCAAATGCCGAGCATAGTTACCCAATAAGTGGTAAAGCGACTCAGCAATAATTAGCAGTAAGTTACTGCTACTCATTGACGTCATTGAGCCGATTCATGACCAGCAGGCTAAGTATATCATATGTAGTTTAACGTAGCACACCGTATAGTATAGGGCCCAAATGGGGAGTGCAGCTCGCCAACAAGTGGCGAGGTGACTCGTCAATAAGTAACAAAAGGTCACTCTTTGACGCCAGTTGGCCGATTCTTAAATACCGACCAGACCTTTATATCGTAAAATGCACAAAGCAAAAGTATACAAACTATGACTACATAGATAGCGCTCTTGGTTCACATTTTAAATTTACTTCATTGTGGGTTTTTGTAAATTACTCTGGAACAAATACACCTACAGTAAACATTTACAACAGGATGCAAATAGTATATATGTAAGATGCCATACTCTGTTAACTTAATGAACTCGAAAGTCGGATCACCTCGAGAATATTGACGCGATGCTCATTTGATATTTAAATATACCTATTCCTAAGGTTATGTTATTCGTTAAAATTATCATCTCCTAAGGCATTAAAATTTTAAAATAAAGTCAATTAAATAAAATAAAATACCATATATCAATATACAACAAGCAGCGAGTGTGCTAGCTTATACAAGTTCTGCTTCTGCTATTTTTAGATATCCATGTTCAATTGATACTAGGCCAGTTTTGCACCACATATCTTTAAATCTACTTTCTTTTCCATGTTCCACTAGCCTGTAAAATTCACAATGAATGCAGTTTATCAACAATGATCGAAATATACCTTGTATGGCTCTTTGGTGGTTGTTTCCTGTTTCATCTCTGGCCTCTGAACACCGATGCTTCCAAATGGCCCACACTCCTACAGATAACAGGGTTACTAACAATTCTTTCTCCTTGCTATTAATGATTCGTCCGATAGTTGAGCAAGATTTGAACATAATTGTTTCAGCCATTAATTTCACATATTTGATTCCAAATTTAGCAAGGAGCATATTGATATATACCCAACAGCCTGTAGCTATACAACACTGTGTAAACAGATGGGTTATTGTTTCCTCCTCAGTATTACATAATAAACACCGGTCTGTACTTGTTATTTTGCACATATAAGTCAGATGGCCGACCCATAGCCTTCGATGGAGTAATCGCCATGACAGGTCCCGTGCGTTTGCTGGTATTGTCGGTAAATGTATTGTTTTCTACGCATTTTTCCAGTTCTTTGCCGTGCATCCCAAAGTGTTCCAATGCCTAACTGCAATAGGGGTTTGTCTCCGACTTTGCATTAGCATTCCATACCAGGCTCTAGATGCCATGTTATATTTTATATGCTCTGACTTAAATACTAATGTTGGTTGCAACATATCTCTGTTGCCACGTGCTTTCGGCAATTTTAACCATTCACCAGGTATTGCATTCTTTATTCTAAGAAATACGCGTTGGACATCAATATGCTCTCATTGATGTTGCTCTTGCTACATCCTGCATCGCAATCCATTTGCGAGATTTTGGATTAACTAAATCACGTAAATATTGAATGCCATTTTTGGCCATAGAAGGCAAATATAATACAGCATCACGAATCAACTCGTTGCCCCAAAGACGTTGCTCTAAGGCATCTTCCCAACAACTGGGTTGTGGCATTGATCGTGTAAATATCTTTAAAGCTTCGAGCTGTTCTTTATATACGTTTGATATCTTATGATGGTTAGGTGGCAGCTTATTGCACAAAAATAAACATTCTACTGGAAATGGATCTACTTACCTTTGTAGAAGTGACCTTGCAACACTTGACCATGATGAGTTTGAAGTGAGTGACTTATTCAAGAATTTCACTTTGCTAAAACAGTAACCAAATCCAGGCCTCCATCATGCTTTTCATTGGTGATGATTGACTGCGATACTAAATGGGCTTTGTCCTCCCATAAGAAGGACAAAAGTAACGTGTTGATCTTTGACTCTACTGATTTGGGCATATGAACTACATAAGCTGTATACCCCAGCCCAGATAAAATTAAATTATTAAGGGCAAATGTCCTGCCAAATACAGTTAGGCGACGTAGTTTCCAATTTTCTAATGCACACTTTAGCTTATATAGCCTTTCTTCCCAGTTCATTATTACATCCTGTTCTCTACTAATGTATATAAATACCCAAAATCTGTATGACATCAGCTGACCAGTTAATATCCATAACATTGTCAGTTCTGTCCTTCCAAGCGCCCAAAAACAATCCCTTAGATTTGTCTCTATCGACTTTAAGCCCTGATGCATTTTGAAAATCTGATAATACTTCAGTTAAAATATTAAAATCTGAATTTTTACCTGCAAACACAGTCGTATCATCTGCATATTGGGACACATGTAATGGCCTTTCTACACCGCGTATACATATTCCTTGAAAATCATTACATTGCCTCAATGTGGCCCCCAATGATTCCATAGCTACGACGAATAGAAGCGGAGACAATGAGCAAGCCTGTCTGACACCTCGTTCCAACACTACAGGTTCAGATAGATGATTTTTTACTAAATAGCAACTTGTTATATCAGTATATAAAATATTGACCCGTTTAATAAATCTGGAACCAAAGCCAATATGGTCTAAAGTCTTAAAAAAGAAATCCCATTCAAGTCTGTCAAACGCCCTCTCGTTATCAAGTGCTATTATTGCTGCTGGGATGCAATCCTGTTCAACTAATTGAATAAGGTCTCGTATAAGCAATGTGTTGTTTAATATCGTTCTTCCCGGTACAGAGCACGTTTGATCATCATCAATTACTTCGCCTAGGACTGCGCCAAGTTGTAATGTTAGTGCCCGAGTAATAATCGTATAGTCTACACAGGGTAGAGAGATTCGTCTATAATTCTGTATTTTATTTCTGTCACCCCTCTTATATATAAGCCGAACATATGCGTGGGCCATCGATGGAGGGAGATGCCCTTGTTTACAAATGCTAGCTGCTATTTCTTCTAATACTGGACCAAATATGTGCCAGTATGTTTGATAAATTTCGACTGGAAGTCCGTCGCAGCCAGGAGACTTTTCTAACTTCATACCTTTGAGGGATTTTGTCAAATCATCAATTGTTAGTGATTGTTCACAACTTTCGCTACATGCATCTGGAAATCTTTGCATTATATTAGCTAAAACATATTTCTAGTTGCAGCTACATCACTTCCCTAAGATTTGTACAATGATTTGTGAAATTTGGATACTGTTTCCATCATCTCTGCATTTGAGGGCACTGATAGACCATCATTAGTCTTCAGTGAGCGCATTAATTTCTCTATACCTCTTGCTTTTTCCAAGTTACAAAAGTAACGTGTAGGCTTTTCACCCTCGGTGTGCATTTGTGCTCTTGACCTTATTTTGGCCCCATCAAACTGATATTGCTCTATTTAATTTAGTCTACCTTTTAATTTAACTAATAGTTCATAATAATTATATTCTCCATCATTGATTTTCTTATTAATTTTACACACCGACCGCTGAAGCGCCTTTTTACGCTTTCGCATTTCTCGTGCTTTCCTGGTGGAATGCTGCCTTGAAATATGTTTCAGGTCGGATTTAACATCCTCCCACCAGTCTGTTATACATTCATACAAACATCTCTTTTCATCCCAATGCCTCCAACATCTTTCTACACATTTGCGATAGCAACTGTCTCGTAACAACGCTACATTGAGTTTCCAAAATCCATCTCCTCGTTTGATCCAGTCAGCATTGTCTAATGTGATGGAAACCATATTGTGATCAGAGAAAGCTACTGCTTTTATGTTAGGTTTACACATGTAACCTTTCACTGATCGTTCTACATAGATTCTTCCAATCTGGATGCTTTCTTGCCATCGGTTGAAAACCAAGTAAAGTACCCGCCCTCTGGATTTTCAACCCGATAAGTGTCTAACAAGCTTTTATATTCACACATGTGTTTCAAAATATTTTGAGATGTGTCATTAAAATTGGACCTAGCGTTTCTGTCTTTAACTTCATCTAATATGCAATTAAAGTCACCGCCCATAATTAGGTTTTCAGGTGTTCTGTCTTGAATTATTGTGGAAACCTCATTTAGAAATTCACCACGCAATTGATGAGAGGGTGGCACATAAAGGCACATCAAATTTAAACTTGTGTTTAGTACATCAATTGATACACAAATCCATCGTCCATTTGAATCTGATGACGACGATATAACATCAACATAGTTGAGACAGCGGGGCAGGATAAGAATGGCTACTCCAGCGCTATCATCTTGTGATAACGAATAAAACATCTGCCCGTTTGAAATATGATTGAGAGATTCATACACTTCAACTTTTTGAATTTTTGGTCTCTTGTAGCAAAGCAATATCAACTCTCTCATTTGCTAATTCTTCAAGCAAGTGGCGCTGCTTGAATACGGTATTTAATCCTCTGAAATTGATGGTGCAGATAATCATAATTTGTAAAATGATGTTTACAGCCGCCATCATTAGATTAACATGATTTGTATTTTAGCTCGTTTCTTAGCCCATTTACCTAGTTTTCCTGCGAATTCAATGTTCCTAGTTCTACCACAGACAAATATTCATATTTGGAAATATCAGAATCATGGCGCAGTAGACATATGGCACTAACACTTCATGCCCTTCTGATCGGTACATTACCATTTCATCTTTCATTTGTGAACTCTGTGTTTGAATGGACCCATCTGATTCTGCAACTGAGATTGTATCATCATCCATATCATTTACTTCAATCTCAGATTCTGAGCAATTGTCTTCTTTATGACGCTTATTGCTACTTAAGTTACATTGGGCAGGAGCGTCATTTACCATATCTTCAAGCTGACTTAAATCAAGTGGGCTTAGCGGAAAATCGACTGAATCTGTCTTCTGAGTCCTAAGCTCATACTGTCCTAATTTTAATTCATCTTCTAAGGAATTGTAAACTGGCTCTTCTGTAAGATCATCATTTTCCTGCGTGTCTTTAACAGCCACGTTTGGCCCCACAGAATTTTGATTATTTTCTTGACTGAAGGTTATACCCTCCTCTAATACCTGAATTTCATCAACTGTAGTTACTTTAACAGGATTTGATGATTTGTTTGTGTCATTTTCAGTGCATGAACCACAACAACATCTTCCATAGTGATTGCTTCAGAAGCATTTGACTCAGTTGCATCCTTTAATGGGCGATTTTCTCCTGAGACTGAGGGCTTGTTGTGATTTTTTGGACAGTGCCATTTAAAACTGAAACACAGAGCAAACATGTGTTTCGATTGGGACAATCTGTTGCCAAATGGTCAGTACTTAGGCAGTTCCGGCACTCTTTAATTTGCCCTCTATACCATACGTGCAGGACAAAGCTGCCATCAAGCATCAATCTGCTTGGAAAAGGGCTATCCACTTTATCAAACCAGATGCGTCTTACACCGTTTTCTAGCGTTCTGTCAAATGTATACGTTTCCCGTTCAATCTTTTGCACCTTGCCATACTTCTTGAGTTCATTCATGATTCTGTCATCTGGAATTTCGAGTGGAACTTTATTCTTCACTAGCAATCTATCTAACTCGATTTCATCCACGTTACAAACTTCGCCTTTTACAATAAGAATATGTTCTAGAATCTTTTCCTTGACCCTCTCATGTGACACTGTTACATTTCATACAGATTTAGAAACATTGATAAGCCACTGCAAAGCAGCAGGTCCCGCGCCAACGACGTCCGTTAGCCCATGATACACGTCGATAGCCGTGACACACCCCACCCCTTAGTTGTTATCTTAAGGCCTTAGGGTACGCTTATAGGTTGCTATGGTGTTTTATAAAAAGAGGAAATCCATACTACTACAATATATAATACAAAAATATAACACCAAGACGTCGGGGAAAGAGCTAAACACTCAATAATTAGTGTCCCCTTTTGAAACCCTGACGTCTACCAACAATATATGAATAGAGAGTACAGTCAAACATTTGTTAGTTTGAACCACTTTCTTGTATACAAGCATATTACAGACATATATTTGTTAGTCTGTTCTTGTTGACCGGGGACAGCCAACTGCCTATAAAGATTTATATAGTCAAAGTACTAGGCTTGCGCTTACAAATGACAAAGGAATTAAATCCACTCACTTAAGCAATCTTGCCAAATATAATGCGCTAGCCAACGAACTATCGAAATAGCATGCTGGCGCGAAAAGTATTGCATTGACCACAGTAAGAGGAGACATATTAAATGGCGGAAACCGACAGCTTAGAGGAGTGCCTTTAGAAAATGGAGACACAAAATGCGCTTCAACCAAGACAAGAATTTACAAATTAAACATAAGGTTTGAAAGGAAATACTAATACGAAATATATGTATAAGATCTATCTACAAAATCGCTCTAGAATCTAGCAAATTCGGGCAGTAATTGCAGAGCTAAATAAACGCGTGCGTTCACTTCGACTACTACTACTACTACTACTACTACTACTACTACTACTACTACTACTACTACTACTACTACTACTACTACTACTACTACTACTACTACTTCTACTACTACTACTACTACCACTACTACTACTACTACTACTACTACTACAACTACTACTACTACTACTACTACTACTACTACTACTACTACTACTAGTGCTGTCGCTGCTCCCAGTCAAATAAGTTTCAAAATATTCAATTGCATGTTTATTAAATAGTAGAGACATACAATTTGTACAGCGTGTCGGACCATTAAGAGTTAAAGATGGGCTGGGCCGTATAGAATCATTTATGATATAATGATTATGACGTCATCCTAGATGCCGCTTAGCTGATTATGACGTCAAATCACGTCATTACTCTGGAAAGGTCCATTCTCCATGTTTCAAGATGATGGCCGGTGGCGAGTATGACGAATTTTAATTGCATGCCATTACGTAATTTTAGATACTTTCTACTGCTCATGTATTGTTAACTCCGGCCTATCCTTGGGCGAGCAGGGGGATTGAGGTATGGCAGTACATCAAAGCATGAACGGGCGGATATGGGATAGCAAACAATGGATGCACACCCATGCCCACACTCTCGCACGCACGCACTCCCGCACGCACTCATACACCCGCACGCACGTACACACACACGCATGCATGCAGGCACGCACGCGCCCACGCACGCACGCACACACATGTGATAGATACAGATGCACTAGAAGATATGGAACAGCGTGAACATGGGACGGAAGAAACGTATTTACAATTATGGAACAACATGGATTTACACAGATTATACATGAGTAGAGATGCGGCGAGCTGGGCCCCCGTTTTTACACCTTTAAAGTAGTTGCTGTGTCAGAGAAACCAACTAATTTGCATCATTATCACCTTCTTTCCTTTGAGTGTTAATGAGTGTGTTTATGGATGATCTCGTGGAGCCATGTCGAACACTCAAGGGTTAATGTATTACATAATGAGGGATGACCAGGAGCGTGTCTGGACACGTCTTTTCCTGCGAACTCAGTCATTGCTGAAGCCTCGCCCCCTCATTAAATCACGGTTCTCCAGGTATCAAATGAGGCTTGCTTAAAGGGCCAATTAGCATAATGACACGTGATGAGCATTAATCAATCGGCATTAGAGTATTAAAGGAGCATTTTAAAATCTGATACCTTAAGAATTAACAGTTTTTTATTTTTGTTTAAACAGTTTGTTCAACGTTTATTATAAGTATGAATACAGTCTATTTTATGGGTTGTGACGTGCCCATAGTGCTCGGTAGCAATGTACATGTGCACGTTCTGAAACATAATGAGGAATTTGTCGCAGACATACTCACCATGAGTTTAGTGGTAGTGTTTACCCCACCAAGCGAGGAGTGTTTATGTATGGTATATGTTTAGAAAGTTCGCTGCTATGAGGCCGGCATTCGAAAAAACTGTGCTTAGAGCTAGGTGTTCCGACAGAGTAGGCCAGATTAATTACATACATGAATTAGAAACTCAATTAAAGGTCACTATCAGCACTAAATATCCCTAAGTCAGGCTAACTTGGTACTTTACTCCGCCAGGTCAAACCGAGCAGAAGCCATCGTTCAGGGGCGTAATATTCCATAACAATTCATGGAGAATTCTGAAGAACTTGCACGAAATTCTCAGAGCTATAACAAATTCTATGCTAGTGTAAGAATTTTTATACCCCAAAAAATAAACCGAAGATTGCTATTACATTTCTAACCAGCCTTACTGCGGCAGCACACTATTGATAAAGAATCTACACCCGATCATCGATATCTAGACAAAAAAACAAAAATGCTTAATGGTGGACATGATGCTCTCCAAAGATTACAGTGATCAGCTATTAAGCATTAGGTTAATGGCTGATTCGTGTCACTCGGATAATGGTCAGAGACAAATAGGCATATACAGTAATGTACATTTGCTCTCTATCTCTAGAGTCAGCTTAAAGTTAATGGTCAGCGAAGCTGCTTGGTTTGAAATAGTCAGAATTCTGCACAGCGATGTAAATGTTAACCCAAAGTTAATATTGGATGGATTTTACATTACTAATATGGCTGAAGAACTTAAACTACAGACAGTTTTAGAGGGTGACACAGTAAAGACTAAGAATTACATATTCTCAAGAGTCTACATGACTCGATTGCTAGGAGTAACGGCTAAGCAACCGTGTACTGTTACCGATGTAAATGATGCCAATGCTGAAATAAACAGAGCAATTCAGGCACGTATCCCCAGAGTTTGCGGGATAGTTAGATCATGCTATTCCACATGTGTCTACGATTATAGAGGAAGAAATACCATCGGGATTCGAACCCTTACCTGATACATTGGATTCTAATGATTTACAGAATTACAAAGAAGACGAGTGTTTTACATCACCCGACTTGCACATCACTGTAGAAACATGCACTCACACGACTGCTATGCAGGACACCACCGATACATGTCATCAAGACATATAGGAGTGTGAATATCTGAGTTTTGCCTACGAAAGCATTCCACAATCTACCATAGCCAATTCTACAGCTATTTTCGCAAATTTGTTCAATTTAGCGATCAGTAGACTAGCGATTCGGGACTGTTATAGGTATCAGCATGACATGTATGGGTATCGATTATTTCTTAAGACCTATTGACAATGTAGAATGACATTTCTTAAGCTCATTGGAATGCGTACCTAAACACTCTTTCTTTTGGGCACTGTCTACAGATCCGGATTTATATTGGAATGTATGCGGGTTTTACAAAGCCTGTAAGATGGTATGGCTGAACTATGTAATCCATGCTGTTTACAAGCTGTGGCAATAATATACATATATATATATATATATATATATATATATATATATATATATATATATATATATATATATATATATATATATATATATATATATATATATATATATATATATATAGAGACAATGTCAAGAATGATTCTGTAAAATTATAGACAGCAGCCATGAAATTTACTACTTGCTCATTATCCATATGACACGAAACGTGATGAGCATCACAGTGTTGAAAATTATATAGATTTGTATCGAAATCTCTGTTATAAGCTCTATTGCTAATTATGCCAAATATAACCCTAATCGGTAGTTCCCTGCTGGAATGGTGAATGATTTGGCGATAACTCTTTTAATAGGGTATCGAGTAGGTGACTTTAGCAATGTCAAGGTGTGAGTGTTAATTACTTCTGGAATAGGTTTTACCTTGCGTAAATTTAATGCAGACGTAATTTGTAAGTGTGAGCATCACCACAAATTAGGTTAAAATCAGGTTTACTCGACGTAAAACGGACCTTTAAGGAAACTCCATTGATTAAATATTTTTCCAGAAGAAAAATGTCAGAATGAATTCTACCGATCATTTCCACTGGGTTACATAGGGCAACGTTGAGTTTTCTATGAGTATAACCTGCATTATTAGCTGTCTTATTATCCATATGTCCAGCTGTATCCTTAACCCATAATGCAGATGTTAATTGACTCGACCTATCCTCTGTCGAATAAGTAAATAAGCTTCCAAAATAACTGTGAAAGGCGTACATGTCATTAGCATCAGAGATACATTTTCCATTTAAAAATACATCAACTTGAGAAAACATAGACCTGACCCATAGGTTAACTGGCACAAAATTGTTGCTCACCATTAAAGGAGTTTCGAACCCCGCAACAACCTGTATGACGCTAGCCATAGCATAAATGTAACTTTGAGCTAACCCCATGTATTCGTCACCGCTTCCAGAGATGAAAAACTCCGAACTTCCTCCAGAGTTAGATAGACTCGTAATGGGTTGATAACTTTGTCAATGAGCTTGATCCATCATAGTCATTACAGGTCTCACAGTAAACAAATGTAATTCACTTTCGGTGCACTGACAAGCAGCCATCTTATTAGGTAACTAAATATATTCACTCGTTTAGCGTTTCTGATGTGTTTCCCTCTACGGTCATGCTTCGAATGACTTCTGCAAGTGTTAGTTAATCATTGAACACTCTTAGCATTTTTGCGTCTAGGTTGTGAAATAGCTCCAGAGATAGTGTTAAAAGCTAACGCTATGGCGTTTGGTACATTCGCTCTACCGACATTCAAAGCCCTATTTTTCACAGATTTTTTTCAATTTTTTACTTGCTAAAACATCTTCAGCCACACCTAAACCTAATAGAGTGCTTACGCATAAATTCTTAGATTTTAGGTTTAAAATGAAAACAAACTACACTCGGTGACGCGCCGTCTTCAAATCGGATGTTCTCTCCAGTCCTATTACTTATAACCACGCCTATCATGTCGATGTAATTCTTACATACAGTTCTATATTGAATGTCAGGAAATGTCCATCTGACAAATATCTTCACCGCCACGGCTGCTAGCTAATGGCATAACTCTTAACAGAGGTGCTGTAGTGTCTCCGACTACATTATGGTTTACGATATCACAATATACATAAGCTGTAGTTAATGTAATTTTATTACTTTTACACATTGATAGAACTCCACCAGCAGGAGTAGGGTCACTAATGATATGATCGGTATGCCTAAGAATTTACCTAGGTAAGCATCAAATTCAATGGCGAACATTCGCTTAATGTTTAATGTTATGAGATTGATTCGATCTGTGAAATAGTTGAATCTAATGGTATTTTTATAATGTTTGTGGCTATTAATCTACTTATTTATAAACTCTACTATAGTTTTAATGGCATAGAAGCCTTTGAGTATTTCTATTCATTGGATGTAGAGAGGAAATTCTGCAGCTTTACGTCGAGCCTCTGAATTCACTGGCTCTACTAGTAAATTATTAGTCTGACTAAATTTATCAAAAATTTCATTGATAGCTGCCTCTGCACTTTTTGGTTTCTTCTTAGGCTAAACTTTAGGCTTCAAGGGGGCATAAGAATGTAGTAGGCTCATTGAAGGCTTTGCTAATGTTAACCATCTTCTTGAATACAATATGGATGACAAGCCGACTTCCCATTACCCAGAGAATCTTAAAGGCATTTGAAAATGCGCCCTGAATTCTGAAATCTTATTATCAGGATAGTAATCCATGCTACTGTTACTTGGTAGCGTAATATAAAACTGCTCCATGTTTCTAGCTATTCTTTCTAAACTGGTGACAGGGTCAATCGATCAACTTTGGGAGTTTTTATACTCAGCGCAGGTAATATATATCCCAAACACCCAGATGCTAACGCTATCCAAACCCATTTATCTCCATTTTGAATGATCTAATTTATTAAACACATTACTATTATAATACAAATAATTATAACCTGAGCGAGATATCTTATCTCGTCTCTGGCTACTTTTTCACCACAAAATGGCCAACGAGAATCATTATTACGTATTTCTAGACTGTTTAGATACTCAAATTATTTCGGCTTAATTTTAATTTTTTTAAATTATATATTTTTAATTTTTTTTAATTTTAACCTTAGTATAGCGTGACAATGCTCGACCCTCTTCATACCTTATTAATTAATATATAATTTTTGTCATCCAGGTAGTTTTATGGGTGTATATATTCAAATTCATGATTTTGGTAACAAGAATGTACAATTTGAAATTGAGTTGCATAAAATAGAGTCTGTACATATGCAGACCAATGCATTAGAGAAATTTACATGGTACCTAGCACCCTGTTATTGCTAGCTACACACTGGTTAGAGTTGTGACGTTGTGGCAATAACACTATGTTATGATAGACGTGTATCAACGTTGTTACCCGATGAATATGCTGAGCAATAACACTATGTCTAACTAATCTCGTAGTAATTACATAACTTACCAGGTATACAATATATATTGTATACCTGGTAAGTTACGTAATTACTACGAGATTAGTTAGACATAGTGTTATTTCTTAGCGTACTCATCGGGTAACAACGTTGATACACGTCTATCGTTAATTTAATTTTTATTGTTTTGTAGGGATTTTACTCATTTAGGTAATGTGGCTCAATTCGCTCAATGAGTCTCACTTAAAGAAGTAAATAAAACAGAGCAAAATAATAATTCTAATAACGATAATGCCGATAATAACGCTAATAACCTCAATAATGCTACTAATAATAATACCAATAATTACCTCAAGTGCAACAGGTGAGTCGTCTATCAGTATGGGATACTCAGGTATAACTCCATAGTCTATGAATCCGTTAAGCCTAGGTGGTGACACAATTACTTCAACTTCAGCTCCTGTGTGATGCTCTGGGTGGATCTGGCTAATAGACTAGGGTGGGTGGGGAGGTTGTGGTTGAGGTGTGCAGTGGGAGTTTGAGGATTTTGTGGGTTGGTGTTTGTTGAGGGCTGATGTGTTTTTTAGGGTTATGGGGTGTGCTATGGGTATGCTAGGATTAGGAATTCAGTGTCGGGGGTGGGGGTTTGATGATGATTTTGCGACATAGGTGGGACTTATGACAGTGCCTTATGACAGTGGCTTATGACAGCGGTTTATGACAGCAACTTATGACAGCGACTTATGACTATAACATCTGTAGAAATGTTGAGAGATATTTTTAATTTTCATAGCTTTGAAGAGCAAAATATCGCCCAACATTTCCACAGATGTTCTAATTTTGAAGATGACGATATATTGCAACGTAATATAGATATTTTAATGTACTGTCTAAGTGATAGTGAACTCATAACCAGTGTTCACCATTATCAACCTGTAATGCCATACCCCCACCCCACACACCCGCCCCATTACGGCCCCGCAACCCCATCAAACTCTAAATTCCAACCCAAACTCTACACACTCCAATTGCGTAGTAAGATTTTGGAGACCATTCGAGTCCCTGATCTCCAACAATGCTAGGGCACCCACCCCACCCCCAACACCCAGGCTGCCCTAAACACCCCAACCTCGACAGCTACCAACCCCCACCCAGCCTCTACCAACTATGTTAGTGCACCCCATATACCCGTTAAGAAAACCAGTAAAAATAATTACAACAATTGCAAAAATAAATCGGCTCAAGCCCGCAGAGTTAATTTATTTGAAACTAATGATATGAATGTAGAGGGGGGAATTCTGGGGTGTGTGGGGGTGACAGACATTCTGATGATGTTGTAACAGCTATGCCTAGACCCGGCACACCTGACATCGATGATATGCACGATATAACTCTCACGTGCACCTTTCAGTCCAGGCGTTTTAATATTACAGAAAATTCTTATTCTGTCAACTTTAATGCAGATGACATTATTACAGAGAATTTGGTTGAAGTTTCGGAGCGTGTGTACTCTATATTCGAAAGAATATTAGACAGTTTTTACACTAGCATGAATGCATTGCCTCAAGATTACAGCAGAGTTATGATAAATCATCCGGCTTTAAACACCCCGATCCACGGGGACTTTGCCCAAGTCCGAGATCTGCTGGCTACAGAAATAGCGAATGCAATTTCTGAAGTGAGTCAATCTCAAAGAGATGTATGTCTCGATGGCGACTTTTCTATGGAGATTTTTCGTGTAGAAATGCCGAGCAGATTGGGGTGGAATAGTAATCTTGCCAAATTATATCTCGATGAGCTGGAGTTCGAAGCCACGCTGAAAAAAAGCTGAATCACTGTTAGGAATCTTGATAATATGTGTATGGCCCGATGTATAGTGATCGGGTTATGTTATCTGGATTCGTCAGCATCAAAGGCCGAGCGCATGCGGATTAGAAAGCACCCTAAAACTCTAGCTAGTGGTGCCTTAGGTGATAATCGTCATCAATGGATGAAAGCTTGAGAACTGCATGCTGAGGCTGGTGTGTCTACTGATGTAGCTTGTGGGCCAGATGCTTGGAACGCATTCCAAGACATTTTGGCCCACATGGCATTTCCCTGAGAGTGTATAGCAAGGCAGAGAATAAAGACTGCATATACATGGGTGTGGATAATTGCGTTCAAATTCTTCCCCTATGTCTGTATAATGATCATTAAGCATTCATAACCAACGTTAAGACCTTGTAAGGTTGTAGTTGTTACTGCGGCAATTGTGACGTAGCTTACGATCACCACGATCAGCACTCTTGCATAAAACGCTGTCGTTTATGTCAAGCGATTCCACCCTGCAAGCAGATCACCAATCGCTATTGTGAAGCTTGTAGCAGATGGTTTAAGAGCGAGGGATGCTACAACAATTACGTCAACTCTGGATTGTGTGCTACGCATAAGTCTTGCTGGAACTGTGGCAAACTTCTAGACGTTGCGTCTCGTTCTAGACATCATTGTGGGCAGGGGAAATGTCCTAGTTGCAAGACTGAAGTTGATTTACGTGACCACGTTTGTTATGTGCAGAGTTATAATGAAGAACACATAAGCTTAGCTGCGAAGCATAAGGTACATGATGCTAAAAACATGAATAAGAACTTATCGTCCATCCCTCAATGTTTCATCTTTTATGATTTTAAAATACACCAAGTGACAACGCGTCACAAAGTTATTTATGTCGTGGCTCAGATAGCTTGCTCTGTATGCATTAGCAAACCCCATGATGAGTATTGCTCGGAATTGTGAGGAATGTCGAAGAGATGTTATCGTCAAAAGTTCTAATGCTCTAACCAATTTCATGCAATGGTTATTAGCTACGAAATTTGGGTGTACGGGTAAGCATATGGCTAATGCTCTACGTTTTCGGGACTACATCGCTATAGCTCATAACAGCTGAGGTTTTGACTTGCATATAGTGATGGAGTGGCTCCTTAGAAATACAGACCTTAAACCATCCAACGTAATAATTAATGGTAATAAAGTGGTGTATTTGAATGTCGGGGGAATTCATTTGAAGGACAGTCTAGTGATCCTTCTGTTTCAACTGTGTCAACTACTGGCAACATTCAATCTACCTAGCGAGAACTGATTTTTTCCATATCTCCTAGACAGTAATGCATTCTTTGATTATGTAGGCACGTACCCCTCGATTGATGCTTATGGCACTGACAGTATGTCTGTGTCAGTGCATAAGGAATATGACTCGTGGTATAACTCAGTTAAAGATGGTGTTTTCAATTGCAGGTCTGACGTAGATATTCTATGCATGGCTTGTGGTAAGTTTCATGAAATGTTCATCCAAGAAACAGGGATACCGCCTTTCATGTCATCCATGACATTAACATATTTGTGTAATAAGGTGTTTATGGCTAACTACTTAACCGAGCATAAGCTAGTAGCTCCGCCTGTTACGGGGTATGTTAATCTATGTAGCAAGAAATGTTACTCCGTGGAAACGTGTAAGTGGCTAGATTACCTGGCTTATTCTAAGAATGTCTTTATTAAACATGCTCTAATAGGTGGCGAACCTAAAGCATTTAACCGATCACTGGATGGTTACTGCCTGGACACAGATGAGTACTTCGAGTACTACAGCTGTTACGTGCATGCCTGCCCGAAATCTCTGCCTAGAAGGCATATGACTAACACGTCATTTTTTTAGCCTGATCTAACATTTGAAGAAGTGTATCAGAAGATGCTTTCTAAATCTAGTGAACTTAGACATATGGATTTAAAGGTAGTCGAAATGTGGGGTTGTGATTTTAAGGCCCAGAAGCTTAACGACCCTGGCATTAATGCTTTTCTGAATGCTAGAACGTATCATGAGCCACTTATTATGCACGATGCTCTGTACGGTGGCTGTACCAATGCCATATGTGTACATCACCAGGCCACAGCGTGCGAGTGCATAGCATACATGGATATCACTTCACTATATCCGTACGTTTGTAAGACCTGTGAGTACCCTCTAGGCAAACCAGAAGTAATCGTTAGAAATTTTAAACCAGTAGAGGAGCTAAGGTCTTACTTCGGTCTGATAAAGTGCATCTGTTTGCCTCCTAAAGATCTTTTCTTTCCTGTCCTCCCATACAGATGTAATGAACGGTTGTTCTTTCCATTGTGTAATAAATGCGCTCACGATTTGCAGAGTACTGAATGTGCTCATAGCGATCGTGAGCACACTCTACATGGTGTATGGACGTATGTAGAGTTGAAGGAGGTGGTACGTAGTGGGTACTGTATCTTAGAGTTTATTGAGATAGGGCACTATGAAGAACGTACTGATATGCCTTTCAAGGGATACATCGATAACTTTTTGAAAAGTAAACAAGAAGCATGGGGGTATCCCAAGGATACAGTCACAGATGCGCAGAAAGATGCGTATGTCCTGCAAAATTTTGAACGTGAAGGGATTCAATTAGATAAATCTTTGATCATTCAAAATAAGGGTCTTAGAACCCTGTCAAAACAGGTGCTGAATTCTTTGTGGGGTTATTTCACCCCAACCCCTACTCTAAGCACATAATACATCAATTTGTATAGTGTTATGTTGAAGTTGCTGATGGATAGAACTATTTCTGTCAGAGATAGCCAGGTATGCAATGACAGCACTCTCTTAATGTGCTATCATGAGTTGAACATATTCGTGCTGGCCAATAATCACATCAATGATGTGATCACCGTGTTTGTCGCGAGGCATGCCAGGGTTTATTTGTTATGAATCCCTGTAGCTGTAGGCTCGAGTTACATCTATCATGATACAGATTTTGTCATGTACGTTCAAAAACGTGATAAACCTTGCCTAATCCCTGTTGCTATGACAGACTCGGTTATTTCATGGACGAAGTTCCTTCCCGCAGTGAAATAACAGAGTTTGTCAGCACTGGCCTGAAGAGTTACACATACAGACAGCTAGATGGACAGACTGGGGATATCAAGACTGTCTGCAAAATTAAGGGCTTAACGTTGAATTACAGGAATAAGGGGTTTAGATTCGATACTCTGTTAGCCATGGTCAACGATCATATTCGCGAAATGTTCACTCAGTATTCTAATGCTATCATTTGGAATAACGATCATAGCCTCTTGAGTAAGGATCCTGGGAAACGTGTCAGATTCACTTACAAAAAATGTATAATTTTTAACGACTATCATACTAAACATTATGGGTTTAATACTAGGTATCCCTAGGATCTAATTTTACAATATCCTGGGGTGGTGGCACAAAAGTTGAGGGGTACGTAATCTGGGGGTTATGTGGGTTTGAGTGTGAGCGAATTGGAAAAACGTGCAGTGTGGGGAGGGGAAATGGTTGAGATGTCATGTTGGTACTATGTATAATGTTCTAACCCATAACGTAGAAGATCGCTAGCATACCCTTCATCGAGGGGGAGTAAGTAATCTTCTGCTTTCTTAATATTGGTTATATATGTGCAGAGGGTGATGCGTAGTTATAGGATATGGGTGTGGTGGGGAAACGGTTGAGATAACATGTTTGCACTGTGTAAAATGTTCCAACCCGTAACATAGAAGATTACTAGCATACCCTTCATCGAGGGGGAGTAAGTATTCTTCTACTTTATTATTATCGGTTAGAAATGTGCACGTGTGTGGAGGGCAATATGTGGTTATATTGTGCATGGGTTGGGGTGGGGGGAGGGGGGGGGGGACTCAAGTAAATTGTTATATATGTATACATTAAGCCGATTAAAAAAAACCCTGCATTATTTAACCCATTTAAATTATACCCTACACACTCCTCCCCACGCTTTGAAAGTTAATATCTCCAAAACCCTACATCTGTACAAAATCCCTACTCCATCTTTACACCCAACCTGTCAGGGGTTCAGTATCGCTTAGATTGGCTTCAAATTTATTTAAATAATAGCTCTAAAATCAGTTTCATGTAATACCTCAGTCGAATCATTCTCTATGTCTATCGCTTAATATTTACAGGTTACTGGATCCCACCCGAAACATTTGTAAATTTTATATTTTAATTAAATTATTATTGTTTGTATTCGTTTTACATATATTTAGTTTTTATATTTGTTCACTTATTCGTATGTATATTTTTATCATCTGTATCTTTAGCATCTGTATATTTTATCTGTTGAATAGAGCTACTGAAACTTAATTTTATTTAAAAAATTGTGAAATGTGAAATGACTCGTATTGTTTTTATTGAAAAAACACCCTGAAAGAATCCTTGCATATAACCCATCCAAACCCTGAATCAACTTAGACTGGAATTTTTTTCAAATCAGTTGCGTAGCCGCTCGAGGGCCTTTAAAAATGTAATAGGTTGTTGTTATTTCCCTAACTTGATTGAAAATTGATTTGCTGAAATTTGCACGATGATGACGATCGTTACACACAGTTGGAGTTGTTTCAAATCTCGACTAGTTAATTTTAATCTGTCAGGGTAATAACTAACCAATTGTCCTTATGCTATACATCGACCCTTGTACATTGACCCAGCTAAAAGAGCTAGGGTTCAGAAGTTTAATAATGATCAACCCATTAGACTAATGGAGACGTCTTCCGCAATTGACCATACTCTATAGCTCGACCACTTAGAATCTCCCATGATTGCACGAGTTCCCAGAGTCAGAAAAATATGTGTCCAGACATGTAGCCATGCAAACTACCATATGCCTATCGATTAATACTCGTCACACATCATTACACTAATTACCCCTCTAAGCGTGCCTCATTGGATACCTGGAGACCCATGATTTAATGAGGGGGCGGGACTTCGTCATCGATCGAGTTCCCAGGAAAGATGTGTCCAGACACGTAACCTGGTCGTCCCTCATTATGTAATACATTAACCCTTGAGCGTTTGGCATGACTCCAAGAGATCATCCTTAATTACACCCATTAACCCTCATCAATCAGCATTATGCTAATTACCCTTAAGCTCACAGCACTGGATGCCTGGAGGCACGTGACTTAACGAGGGAGCGGGGCTTCATGATCAAACGAGTCCTGATATGTAGCCTATCAATCATCCTTAATTACCCTCACTAACCCTTGTCAATCATTATGCTAATCACCTTTAAGCTCACCTCTTTGGACGACAGGAGGCACGTGATTTAATGAGGGGGAGGAGCTTATGGGCAACCTCTACATCTAACATCCAATCACAATGGAGGAGATCTGGGCGCCCGTTTTCACACCTTTTTCAATAGCCGGTGAGATCAAAAGAAAAAGGTGATAATGATGCAAATTAGTTGGTTGCTCTGACACAGCAACTACTTTAAAGATGTGAACACGGGACCCAGCTCGCCGTATCACTACTTACATGAACATACAGGGCCCATCATATATTACTTTGCTAAATGTAAACAGATTGTAATATACTATCGTGATATATTCGGAAAAAGTTCTGTGTGCGTGTGTGCGTGCATACGTGCGTGTGCGCGCGTGTGTGTGTATGTGCGCGTGCGCGCGCGTGCGCACGTGTGTGTGTACCGTTGTATGCATGCGTGAGCATGCTTGCATCACTAGGCGGTAGCATCATATATTTGTTGTAAGAATGTATATGGTCAGTTGAGTGTTGGTGGTCAGAACTATCGGGAGTGTGTTCTAATTCTATTAGTCAAAGCTGGATCATGGCGCGTCGACTTGGAGATACAGACTGAGAGCTGCGACTCAGCTTTGAAAAGATATATTCTAAGCAGAGACGTTTAGAAATAAAGCATAATATGTACGCCTACTGTGATTTGCGACCGTAGAAGTTGAAACACGCCACAGTTGCATTCAATCCTTTTTCTCATTTGACAACTGTGCCTCTTGTACTCAGCCAACTTCGTTAGCTTCTTCATATCCAGTCTTGATCTGAATGTAAAGAGTCCTATTTTCTTGAGGTCACTTCGCAGGAGGCTTAACGGATTTATGCAATCACGTCCTCCCCTGTGTTTATATTTATATCTCCCAGCAGGTTGACGTCAAGGCTCTCTAGTGTGTCTTCTGGCATCCTTAGCACATTGCCAAACATGGTCCATCTTTGCTGGGTGACGTTTACGAACAGCGGCAGTGCACTACACATCTTGTATAGTGCATTGTTGGAAATTATGCCGTTCGGCCATCGGTGTCCGTGGTACGGATGTGCTTACGGTGGCTGCCATCAAGTGTGTCGAACGCATCGGTTCGAGCTGCCCAGCTATTGCAGTTGTACAGCATCAATGATAAGCAGGTTGAGTTGTACAAACGTAGTTTTTATCAAGAGCATCTTTGTTCGACGAATCCATATCTTCCAGAAGAACACAAACTCTGTTTCCCACCGTGCAGCACTGCCAGTAGGACAAAAGAGCAATGAGCCCAGGATTGTTAGCATAGGTAATTATTACACCATAGGTTATGATTAAGGCACACGTTGTGTTTGCCATCTATATAGCCGGAGATAAGATCCCTCTGTGCCGCTGTATAGCTCAGGGTAGAATAAGCGTAGGAACAGGGGTTAATGTGGGGGAGGATCGAAGAGCCCCCACGCACCCAGTTTTTTCCGTCTCCCATAGGTTATCCTCATAACGGCCCCTAGGGTGTGGCCCCACCCATACTCAGACACCCTCCCCAGGTCAAAGTTTATTCCTACACCCCTGGATACGAAATTATCTACTTACATTGCATCAGCCGCATGAAGTTTTTGGTTTGATTGGCGTCTATCGAGTCCCGGATTCCAGGTCCCATTCACGCCATTCTAGGCGGGGTTTTATTTCAGCCTGTTATTGGTAACTTCCCCCAGCTTTTAACTGGCACCCATTTATACTCCTGGGTGGAGAGAGGCAACAAGGAGTGAAGGAGATTGCCTTTGTTTCCAGCGATCGTCAGTTGGCCGAACAGAGCCGGTTTCACAGCTTGGCTTGTTACCACCTGTGCCACCGCCCCCTCTCATCAGCTGCATGTTATGGCCATACGTTTTATATACGGATGCTTATACACATATTTGGATTGCAGTGTAGTAGCTTAGTATGCCTATTAATGCATACTAATTATTGTACACAAATTCTGACTATGTCACCCATATCTGCTATGTTATTGTTGGTCTAGATTAATAGATACGCGAACACGGGTTTCTTACATTTGTTTACTGATCACCCAGATTGGAAGGAACTCAGAAAATTGTAAAGACGTCTAGACAGTCACCGAAAATAGTGGCGCCAGTGTTCAGCAAACCCCATGCAGCCTCCAAGAACAACGTCTAACAGCGCCGAGCACTGATTAGCACTAATTTATTAAGCCGATATCAAACGAATTAATCAGTTGTTCACAACGCAATGATTACACAACGCATCAGCGCATGGTCCTAGTAAATACTCTGATATGTTTATGATTGCAATTTTATTATTTGTGAAATTCATTATTTGCATCTTTTTTACTATTACGTGGTCGTATTTATAAGAAACGCTGTTCAAGTGCGAGTACTTCCGCACGAGAACCGTTTTATCCACACACGTCTGTGTATTACATTTTGATATTTACCAGGTATTGTGTCTTTAAGTAATGTATCTAGGTGCGAAACATATAGAATATTTAAATCAGAAATCTGTTTGGAGCCATATTTCTTATAATTAAACGAAGCTAGTAGAACTCTTACAAAACTTAGAAATGCCAATCACCGCTTACCAATTGAAACAGGCCGCTGGACAAGAATAGCAAAAATCAACAGAACATGGCCATTATGCAACACTAATGAGATTGGTGACGAATACCATTACTTGTTTCTATAAATTATTCATACCTACTTAGTACTCTACACGCCTAAACAACTATAAATTGGAAACTATATTGACGACTCCCAACTTGACATTGAAAAGAAAATTATGTCAAGTTTCTGCAAAAGTTATAGTGCACTTTAGGCAGAAATAGAATAGTTTTTCTCATTTTGTTTGCCGAGGTGTGCTATACAATGAGAGCAGAGACACTAGTTATGACACTCTAAAATTTGTCCTTATCCCTGGCCTAGTACTGAACAACAACAATGACGACGACGACGACTACTACTACTACTACTACTACTACTACTACTACTACTACTACTACTACTACTACTACTACTACTACTACTACTACTACTACTACTACTACTACTACTACTACTACTACTACTACTACTACTACTAGCAGTAGTACTGTTATTGCTGCTAACCAAAAATATGCTATACACGTGTACACTTGTACACCACTAATGTTTATCTATATGAATGTAAATATGTTCCCCACATACTTTGTATAAAGGCTGGGAGTAATAAATTGAATTGAATCAAACATGATTCATCATTCAAAATGATCAATAAAACAGATTGCACAACGACGTTTATCCCGACATTGTACTGTGATAAACGATCCAACATAGTCAACAACAGCAACCCGAGTGAATGCACACATTGGTGTTTGTAAACGAATTCTAAAAAAGATGTCGTATTATCTGCGTAACCGCATTACGCTTTCGCAATCAACATTCAGCGCACTATCTTTCCCACATACGAATTTCCTATCGACCAGAGATAATCCAATATCGAGATGAATATCAGAAAAAATTCGATTTTTCCACTATTGTGTTTCTGTTTTTCACGATATTGCATAACGATCGATTTTGCTATATTGCATCTGCAAGGTACAATTTTAGCCTCCGGGCATGCGCACTGGTCCGCTGGACGTTCCCGTTCCGCGGCACGGCAGGTGTGCAGCGTGGCGGGTGGGATAGCTGATTAGCCGCGGATTTCTGGGTTGCGGAGCCGGTGTTGTGCGCAGCCGGATCGTACAGAAACCGACTTCGAGAGCCGGTGGAACATTCACATTCCAGTGGGAGCGACCATTGCCGCCAAAGTTGAACCTCACTGTCTCGTCCACGCTGTTGGTGCCACCGGTGTTACGGTTCCACTGCTCCATTTTACGGCAGGGAAATAATGTTAAATAATAAATAATTAAGGTGGTATAGTCAAACAATCGTACTCGTTTGCTGCTACCTGGTGGGGGTGGGGTGGGGTCTAGTACATGGGGCCGGGTTGACTACTCATAATCGTGGTCCTCGCCAGAGGTACCTCACAGAATGAGATCCGTGAGGTATCACCGCAAAGGAAGATCATAGCGCAGCTACTTAGATAGTTTAATATAAACCAAATTCTCCCCCACGAAACACTATTTTGTTGGGAGAGGAAAGTCTCTCGCGCGGGGCTCCATCACAGGAAAATGCCTCCAACGCCGAAGCGGAGGAAGAGCAATTGCAACTAGGGAAAAGTGAAAGATTTATGCCGTGCGGGTGGTGAGGGGGGTGGGGTGTGTGTGGGTGTTTGGTGGAGCTGATGCGGTTGTTGTTGCTGTAGTGTGTAACCTAGTGATACTGCTGTCCAAGAGCTTTTATAATAAACAAAACAATTTAACATGGATGGCTACTGCCATATCACTAACTTTAGAAACTTACAGTAAAGTAGAAGGTTACGACGTTACGGTGCTTATAGGCACGGAAAATGAGGATAATATATACATAATAATAATAAACTATACAAATTGCGGTCTCAAATGACCGGGAGCTACTTATTAGTCATCAGTACTTGTTACATAAAGGTAAGACAATAATAATATAATAAGACAGAGTACATGTTAGTCATCGGTACGGAAGAAGTCTCATATTCACGTTAGTTGACAGCGAAACACAATTTGGAACGCGAGATGGCACGATGCAGAAGTCAGCTGCTAGGAAACGACTGCAGTCATACTACCGACACGGCTCATTCTCAGGAAAAGGGAAGACGATCCCTCGCGGAGGAAGATGGCTAGTAGATAGTCACGTTCACATGAAAAGTTATTAATTTATCTGAATGGTCTAAAAAGTTCCATACCGGTGCAGAAGTTGGAAAATGCTCTACATTTCTTGATGGGCTACGGAAGAATGTTAGTTAACGCGGATGCATTCTGACGGTCCACAAGACGAGATGCATTAAATAGCTCACACGATGCATCAAGCAATGTTCCCATAACTTAGGCGGAACAAGCAAAAATGCTAACACATGATGTGCGGACCAATTTCCACCACTGGTTGTGTAGCATGTCAGATCTGGCGAGTCATTACCGAGTACGTCACTCGCCCCACATACTGAACGACGAGCTACATCGGGGCCAAAAGGCCCATCTGCTCGAAAGGTCCCTTTGCGGAAGTAGTGGCGTGGGCTACCTGACTTTACGTTGTTTATTTCCCCCGTGTGATATCTTCCCGGGAGCTTACAAAAACTGTGGTTGCCGATGTAGTGGCGTGTACCCTAGAGAGAACGAGTGTGAAAACCGAAATGATCCACAGCTGACGTTGGATATCTGCGTTACGGAATGCAGTCACTTGCGCTCGTCCTCTCAGACCAGGCACCTCACCACCACCTGAGTGCTCTCAAAACTGATTTTCGACCCCTTTTTACCGCCTGTAACGTCACAGATGGAGCGCCACAGCCAATCAGTGAGCGTGCTTCAGAGGGGGGGGGGGGGTGCGGGTCACGTGACGAGCTACAGTACCCATATACTGAGAGCATACGTGCGCTAAGCCTATGGGGTTCAATATTTTTAAAATAGAATAATTGGGCTCATTTAGCCATAACTCAGCCATTCTTAACCGATTAAAAAAATGGTAAAGAGTTTTGGAATCCTAGCTTCATTCTGGGCATGAAAGAGACCGAAAACGGCGTGAAAGATGCAATCTAAAAGGATTACGAGTACCAAATCTGTACTGTTTGAGATGCTTTTTCTGCCCAATGCTAACGCACGTTGTTAAGCGATCTCTGACGCCCGCGCATGCGCCCTACACGATCTTACGGACTTTTACGATCCTCTCGTAATCGGCTCTACACACGCGTATCGTCCTACCCCGGGGGGCGGGGGGGGGGGGGGTGTTGGGGGTGGCGTGCTCGGAACGCATCCGGCCCAGCCGTCCCACACCCAGCATGGCTGGTACGGTTCGTACCCGACCGGTCGATCCGCGCTGCACAATCTCTTGGAAGCGAACATTGTGTGACAAAAATCCAACATGTTTAACCATCCATTGGAGCACATACGTCTTTCTTGGTCGATCCGAGGATTCAAGGCGAGCAGTTTTAGGTCTAGGTAATCTCCTTTCCATGGACAATTATTTTGTTTATAATAATCACGAAATGCCGGCTTTTTGGAATATGTTATCATTTGTGTTTCTGAGTCGATATTTAATGCTCGATTCAGTCCTCCAGATCTTTGATCGGATTGCTGCGTGCGGCAATGGAGGATTCTAGGTTATCCATCAATCATATGACGTCATAATCCACTACGTGACGTATATGATGACGTCATAATACATTATGCCATGAATGAAGTGTCTAGGTTCGTCATGAATGCTTAATGGATGACGGACTAGGTGTTGTTGTACGATTCGTACAGTGCGTGCTAAATATGTTGTTGAATATGTTGAATTTAATTTGACTGGGTACTGGTGCACCCAGTCAAATTAGTTTCAAAATATTCATCAGCTAGTTTTCTGAAAATTGATAGTCAGTGAGTTCAGGGATCGATCTCAACACGGGCGAAGTGTGGGTGGAGCGTAGCTAAAATGGGCGGAGCATAGCTACAACTTGATTGTTCAATTTCCAACAAACCGAATAACGCACGCATTGAGTCGAACCACTGACTCGCACCAGGTGGCGCTGTCACCTAGGCACCCCAGTGCTGGCTGACACATCCAATTCACCTTTCCAAATTTACCATCGATCACATGACATAATATGACGTCATAATCAGCTAAGCGGCGTGTGGGATGACATCTTAATCATTACGTCTATTGGCCCGTTTTAGCTCTTAAGGGAAAGAAAAGGGAACTATAAAAGCCATTATGTAGACATTTTATATATTAATAAAGCGTTTGCGGAGTGAATCCTGAACAAACACATAACAAAGCTATCATTATGGGCTTTTAACCATTGCAAATTACACATTTTGGAGATTTCGGCATTGCGGCCATTAATCGCTCCTTCAGAAAGGAATGGGGAGTTTTGACCAATCAGAAATCGGCCCGTGACGTAGGCGATAACACGCCGTCTGTGAGCTGGTGCTCGGCTAAATAAAACCACAGTTTTTTCGCTACTATTTATCTAGTAAATTAGTCCCATTTTAAACGACAATCACGCTATTCCGTGGACGTCATTTGTCCTGTTGGATGGTTAGTCGAATACAAGGTATCAATATTTCAATAGTTGGCCAGTTGTCTAATTTTGCTATGGAATAGTACATTTTCTGATGGTCGCTACGCGTTTTCAGTCCGAGATCGAGCATATCTTACCAATGGCACAAATCCCCGGTAAAATTGACTGGGGAACTATGGGGCCGATAGCAATACATTTGAGTCTGCTCTATTCCTGGTTGTAAGCAACTGTAATACACGTATACACACCTTCAGGCGTTGAGTTTTCATTACATTTTTACTTTATTTTGTTTGTTTTTTATCATATTATAATTTGAAGCGACGAACATTTGTCAACACCGGCATTTTTGAAGAGCGGGAACTATGAAAGGCGGATTCGGTGTATTTGCTGAATTTGCTGGCATAAAAACGTGTTTGTGGACAGGGTCAAAGCAGGCAGTGGGATTTTTTTGCCACCAGCTGTACATAGATTAACTACTGATTACAATTATAAAAATTATATTAAATAAAATTAAATCATAAAAAATAAGACATAAAATAAATAAATATAATACCGCTAAGTAAATTAATAATTAATTATTAAAATTATTAATCAACTACTTGTTTGTTTATTCCTTCATTTAATATGTATTTATTTATTTATTTGACACGGCTAGCTAAGGTCTAGCCAATGCCTAGTCAAGCCTAGCTAAGACCAAACCACAGCCTAGGTAATGCCTACCCATGGCCTAGTTTTTACCTATACAAGCCTAGCTAAGGCCTAGTCAAGTCTATCTAAGGACTGGCTAATACCTAGTCAAGCCTGCAAAAGTGCTAGGCGCGGCCTAGGTAAGACTAGCTAAGGCCTAGCTAAAGCCTAGGTAAGTCAGGGGCTAGTCAAGATTGAAGATTTATCAGACTGCTACCTATAATTAATATTATTAACAGTTTATCAATTCAATTGTAATGTTATGCTATGTCAATGTATGAGAGCAGATTTATCTAGACGAGTTGTGTTGCTGATACAGAGAGAGAGAGAGAGAGAGAGAGAGAGAGAGAGAGAGAGGGCGAGCGAGGGAGAGAGAGGTGCGGAGAGAGAGAGAGAGATGCGGATCTGGAGTTATCTATCTCAACCACTTGCAACCACCCATTCCTGAAAAATGGACTTTTCCAGTTTATTCATTAATCATATGACGTCATGACCAATTATTTGACGTGTAGAATGACGTCATAATCAATTCCGTGACGAATGATGTAGCTAAGTTCGTCACAACCCCTTAATTGATGACGGATTAAACGATGTGGTACGAATTATAATTATGTCCTGGGTGGCAACTGCACTCATTGAAATTAGTTTCAAAATATTCAACAGATTACCTGTATAATTTTCTGAAAATTAATAGTCAGACAGTTTAGGGATCAATCGATCCCAAAACGGTGAAGTGTGGACGGGGCATAGCTAAAACTGGATTGCTCCATTAAGCTAGCTGCTATGAGTAGTGTAAGATAAATATTCATGAAAATTTAGAATAAATCTGGATACCAATCATATCCTCTTTCCGTTTAGTAATTGTACTGGGAATTACAATCGCCCTGGAGTCAGTGATAAAACTGGTTTATAGCTTCCGGAAGAAGATGATGTCTCGATGGTCTATGCCGTAATTTCAGTTGTTCCTTAGGATCACTGTCACCACTAGTGCGAGATGATCGCGTGATATTGATACATTTAGCGTTTGCGTCGAAAAAATCGATTCGAGAGTAAGCCATTTATTCGAACACCATTGATACCAGAGGCTGGGAAAACGTTATCACAGAGTAGTTCTACACACCTTCCTGTTTACGATTTTCCTTGAAAGTAGTTTGATCTTGGGAATGTCTAGAATCAACACAAACATGGCGGCAGGAGGGCAGTTAACCAACATTGGTGCAGAAACACTTTCTGCTGAAATATCCCGTATTCAGCACATTGAAATAACAGACGATTTTAATAATCTGTACCTTTGTGTTTCATTGATTTTAGGATATTTAGGATTCCAGTTTATCCATCAATTATATGATATCACTGTCAACTACGTGACATGGAGGATGACGGCATAATTAATTACGTCATGAATGCCGCAGATAGATTCGTCACGAATGTTTAATTGATGATGGACTAATTGTTGCTGTACGAATTGTATGTCTTTTCTGTTTAATAAACATGCTGTTGAATATTATGCAACTAATTTTATTGACTGGTGTTGCTGTGATGGGCAGCAACAGCGCCCAGTCAAATTGGTTGAAAAATAGTCAACAGTGTAACTGCATAGTTTTCTGAAAATTGATAATCAAGGAGTTCAAGTTCAAGTTCACTTTATTCACTCAGGCCTTACAAAGGCAAATGATTTTCAGAGGCCGATCGATCGATCCGAATACGAGCTAAGTGTAGGTGGAGCCTAACTAGAGATTTGCGAGCCATAACCAAAACTGGAATCCTCCATTCGCCCGCTATTCGTCCAGTGGCAGTTCAGCCCTAGTACCCGGCTTTATCGAGGTAGGTTTCACATGAGGATTTCAATCTTTACCTAGGAAACAATTGCCCAATATCGTTACTGCCGGTATTGATGATATTTTGAAACGCTTACAATAACGATATCAATATACGATATATACGATATATCACGGTTTTCTAAATAATATGAAGTGAGTGTGTGCAATTTTCGATCACATGTATATTCTATCAAGATTGTTTTATGTCCAGCTTTAATCCAGGTTTACTCCTTCCTGAGGGTTGATGCTCACATGTCCAGGCACTCTTCTACGGCAATTATATTATTTTTGTTTAGCATATTCCGCGCCTCCAAAAAGAGAGGAGTACCATACACCATAGAGGCTAAAGAATCGCATATGAATTGATGAATCGACTTTTCGCTATGCCCAGTCCATCTCTAGCCAAGCTCCGCCCTCGCCTTACCAGTATTTACCAGGATCGACGAAACCCTGGATTTTCAGAATCACAATATTAACCATACAGGTCAGCTGATGAGTATTTTGAAACAAATATGACTGGGTGACGTTGCTGCCTATGGAATGAAGTTTAACTAGTCAGAGTAGATGTTGCTGCTGCGTTAGGCAGAAATTACCTCCAGTCAATCTAGTCCCACTACATAAATGCATACATGCGTAAGCGTTCTGTTATACGTTCGCCTTCTTTGATATTCTAATATATTTACACAATTTAATCAAGACAGGCTTATTGTAACTGGATAATTGCCATTTTTTCAAGCCCAACAGAACATTAATTTTGTAAATTTTCCAGTCATTTACAAATTAATATTCCTCAAAACCAACTAATTAAGTTCCGCGCACGTTTTGCGCATGTTGGCATCGATGTGTATACTTTGAACCCTGAATTTACAGAATTCCCATTTAAAGATAACGATACAGGTAAGCTGTTGAAAATATGAAACACATTGATTTGGTGCTGTTGCTGGAGTCAAACTAGTTTCAAAACATTCGACAGTATGTTTATTACACCAACGCCATACTATTCGTACAGTCGATGGACTATTACAGCGTCGTGATGGAGTATTCTCTGTCAATTATAATTGTGAAGTCAACCTACATATGACGTAATTGATTATGACGCCATATACTTGTTGGATCTATTCATTGTATATAACCAGCTCGGTTTCCGCGTCTGTTCCGTCGATACCGGGCTGTGATAACGGTATTATGCCTCTACTTGTTAGTTTCATGGAGTAGCCCTGCCTAAATCATCTAACTGATGGCAGCATCTCTCATCAGCCGCCAACTCAGAAGAAACGGAACGCAATTATTTGTGATTCTGACAACTGACCTTAAATTTAACGAATTGTCCTGACAGGTAGGCAGCCAGGCAGGCAGGTAGGCAGCCATACCGTCGTCAAGTCAACCGCAGTTCTCTTTATTCTTCCTGGATACACAATAGCATAAGGAGGTAAATCTATTTACATCATATAGTGGCGGCAGAGTAATATTTTTTCAAAACTAACATGGAATGTACATTTCTCCTTAAGCCTATGACAGATGATCCAACATGTATGACCACACATGTATGATTTGACAAAGACGGACGATGTTTGATCATGTATACAAATGTATTATTATACATGTATACGTATACATGCCTGATCGCATGCTACTGGATTTGGAACACTGGTATCTATGCGTTTGTGTTCCAAAACCGGGATCAGATAAGCTGCTGGATGTATTTTAACTAGTCCGACCGTATGTTGCTGCTGCTTTAGGCAGCAATTACCTTCAGCCAATATGGTCCCACAACATAAATGCATACACGTGCAAGCTTTCTATTACACGTTCGTCTTCTTTGGTAATCTAATATATATCTTACATAATTTAATCAACACAGGTGTATTGCATTTGGATAATAAGCCTTTTGTCTTTTTATCAATGTTGTTTAGTGCATAATAATGGAATGTATTTTTGCCGTTCTGTGTTAAATATTTTGCAGTAAAATAATAAGTGAGTCAGCAGGAAGACATGCCGGAAAGCAGGAAGGCAGCCAGGCAAGCAGGCATGGCACTTATAATAGTGCCACGTCTCGTCGTGATCAGACGAACGATGGCTTGTCGTCTACGATGCCAGAGTTAATGACATATATGGGTGGAATACAAGTCTGAAAGCAATTCCATACGATGGTGAAATCTGAATGAATCGCGCGATGAACGCGTTGACAACGATCGTGATTACCTAGAAAGTATAGCTGGATATCATCTTCTTTCGGAAGTTCTAATCACGATTTATCTCTGCCTCTCGCGTTATTGTAATACTTACCGTAATCATTCACCAATGTCGGCTACGATTGCTATTCTAACCCAAGATTTACGTGCATTGAAGTCAACTGTCAAACAATATAGACGTTCATTCAGATAATACTTGAGTGCTGATTAGGAGAACAATGTGTGAATCCAGTTTAGTAGAAGAGCGACGATATGACCAGCACCCCATCCGCTAAAGAAATGGCCAACATGTGTGAAAATCCTTTGTTTAAGGTGTGAAAATGGTTTGTATAAATAGTTCTTTTGTTAAAAATCTTTGAGTAATGATTTATTTTGTGGAGCCATATCTTCTCTGTTCTGATTGGATGTTAGATGTAGAGGGTTGCCAGAAGTCCCCCCCCCCCACCCCCTCCACCCCCATTAAAATTCGTGACTCCTAGCGTCCTATTACATAATGATGATTGACAGGGTACATGTCTTTACTCGCCTTTTCCGGATTCTGGGAACTCACCGGCTTCACTCTCCGACTCCACTGGCTCATTATCTTCACTCTTCATCTCTGTTATTTCTTCTTCTTCACTGTCTAGATTTTCGCTATCCTTTAGTGCTATGGAATTTTCTCTTATGTCACGCCAGGCCATGTGACCTAGGACATGTTGAATCACATTCAAAATATTTAAGGCTTGGCATATTTATTATAGGATAAACCTATCATTTAATCTGAATTTATTGGTGAAGGTTTACTAGGTTGCAGTTGAAGAAATCCTCTATGCAGCTAAAATACACGTTCGACCCTTTGGGCTGTTTAATCTGTAGTGAAAAAAGGGATTGAATTTGAGACATTTTCTAGGACTGGATGTACGCTCGAACAGCACACTCGGCATGTGCGATCGCAAATCCATGTGGTTGCAGATGTGGATATAGGCTTGTATGTGTAGCTCGCTGGGTTGCGTCAAGCTATTCCTGTACGTGATGTCAGGTCGCCGCGCCACATGTGCATGACGAACGAGACGACTGGCTAGCTCACAGTCTCTGGGTTTCAGATCCCATGAGATGCAGACATGCGTTCAACAAAGACCGGCTCCTAAGGCCGGTGGAACTCAATTGTTCTGGTGGGGTCGTGCGACCATTGCCGCTAACATTAAATTGAATTGTGTCAGCCCACGAATTGGCGTCACCGGTATGCCTGTCCATAACAATTTTGAAACTATGGACTTACAAGGATTTGAGATAAGTCTGAAAATAGTAATTAAGAAAATATAACCTCTACAAACCGTTAAGTTCGCTAGATAACAATGAGCATTTGAATAATACATAACATAGAGACAGCTTATGAACTTTTACACGTGGAGACACCAGAGGTAACACACAGACGCTTGAGTCAACAGTGGTATCCCTGCAAAGGAGGCTCCCGCATACGAGATCACTAATTAACTTTATATAAGTTATAATACCTCTACGCTGAAAAAAAGATGACGAGATGAAAACTCCTGGCATGGCGAAAGGCATGGTGCCTCATGTGGGTATTACACCTAATGACAGGTCAATACTTAACTCCATAGCACTTGGTGACGGATGGGTATTACTTCTAGATGCTATAAAAATGTGTGGCGAGAAGTAGTAACCTCGCGTAGGCCGCCATCACTGGATATCTTTGCGAGAGGTGATGCCTCACTCGGGCCTCTGTTACAGAAAAACCCCACTGCCGAAGCGGAGGAAAAGTGTTGGCCAAAATGGGCCACTTTTATTCAACCAATGTGCTGTGAAATTGTCACAAGCAGATCTTTATAACTGATCCGTCGTTACAGTGGGGATAGAGAGACGAATATTCACCGCAAATGTCCTTCCCGTGAGGGCGTGGCAGATTCTAACATCTTGCCCAGACATTTTAATGAGATGGGTGGAGATGCGCATCTCATCCGTCACCAAGTGCTATGTAGTTAAGTATTGATCTGTCATTAGGTTTAAGCTCAAGTTGCCCAATATGCACTGTGGTGTGGGGTGCAATATTCTAAAGGAAATATGAAATAATAATTATAATGTGTTCACAGTGCTTCCTACATTGGCAAGGATAACTAACTACTAAGTATCCTAAAATACAGGGGGAGTGTATGTGACACCGTAGCTTGATCATCACTGCTTGGAAACCTCCGATAGTTTCCCAGAGTCAGATCAGCCCATGGTGTGGGTAGGGATATCCAAACAATTAAGAAGCCATCAGGCTTAGTGGAACATGAAAAGAGACAATAACTTATAGATATGAGGCCTTATAGGTATATTGGCCAATATAAGACAACCTTGCAGGGGTGCGGGGATAAATTACCACAACGACCGGAAAAGAGGCGTACACTATGTGTTTCCTAACGAGGAAATTGTCCCCAATCACATTAAACCTATCCTATCGACTTGAATAGTCAGGTTTAGTCGGTAGCATGCCGGGCTAAACAAAGCTATGGCACGGACCGCGACCTTAGTGTAAAATTGCTGGTGGCGGGAGAAAGTGATGCACATATAAATGTTGCTGTATGGTATTTCCTAATGCACTGCAGTCCTAAGTTTTCTACAAATGAGCAACACATATCAACAAGATGGCCGCTGGCCATATGCCTTATTAACCAAATACAAAACGGTAACAGTATATGATTAGATTAAAACAGTGGTAATACAGGTTAATAGAACTAATACGGTGCGGTTAGTTAAAGCACCTTACAGTAAACAAGGATAACAAAAACAGTAATAATAAGAAATTATATGATGCGGTCCGAGGACCGGTACCGTACCTATTGGTCATCGGTACCTTTTTGCGGTAATAAGTTATAAGAATTAAAGATGTAATTAAAGATGTCATATATAGTTACTTGAATACTCAGTAGCCATTTTTATAACGGTCCACTATGTTACTGAAATTGAGACGTCACTATACTTGTGACATGAGTTAACACGTTTTCTGGAAGCTGGATACGTCTCCACATGTAGTTTCCCGCAAGACAGGGTTCCCACATGCTGGTCCAGAACTGAAGCAGTACAAACTCAGGACAGTGAAACACGGTATAAGCAATGTCTACCGAATAGTTAGTAAGTTCTACATAATACTACTGTAGTGATCAAAGTTCCCGTTCGATGATGGTAAGTTAAGTAAGTTAATGATAACCCATTAACAGGAAGGGTTATTAATATAATTGTAATTATGCCTGTACATATTAAAGCTTAATGGTGCGGGGTGCGCCAAATAGCTCTAGTGGCACACCGGGCAAAGTTTACTTGGCTGCGGTCGAAACATAAAATCAGGACACACACGACATGCGGTGTGGTGGTTGAAGATCCACATTTCGGCGTGGCCGGCAGATCCGGTGAGTTATCCACCGAGGAACATTGCTGCTCCACGTCACGTAGAATTACATGACGGGCCCAGTAGGGCTCACCGCTAGACCTGTTCCTTATAGATGGTAATTAAAATAGGAACATATTTAAGATCTAAAGTTCTTAATGCGGTGAGACGGGAACTGCTTTGGTGTGGGCTGAACAAAAAACCTCTTGACACCGAGATGATGTATAAATCTGTCTTCGGTTGTTTCATCAGGTTCCCATACATTTGGCAGCTCCAACTGATTGGTCACCGGCCCACGATGCTCTCGATCTTCTGAAATCATCCCCTTTTATACTCATGGTGATGTCATAACTGGCTGCCTCAACCAATCAGAATCTGCTGAACCAGCCAATCAGCACGCTGTAATCCTGTGACGTGTATACAATTATCTAAATATCGTGATAGATATAGATGTGAAGATGACGTAGTGAGTCACGTGTTACACAAATCACTGATTATTTAGCTATATATATATATATATATATATATATATATATATATATATATATATATATATATATATATATATATATATATATATATATATATATATATATATAGACGCGATTAGAAATCCCATTTCTATATTTTGAGCATAATTTGCAGGGAGAAATCGACGATGACTCAACCATTTCTGTACCGATCGATGCACATTAAAAATTGATTGGAAACGTTGTTTTCCAGTATAAAACACTTACACGAATGAAGAGTTCATTTCATGCAAGTTCTCTTTCAAGAGATATATTTTGCTATGCCCAGAGCTGTACACACACACACGCACGTGCACGCTTGCACGCATGTGCACACACACACGCACACACACATGCACGCACACACACACGCACGCACTCACTCACGCACGCACGCACGCACGCACGCACGCACGCACGCACGCACGCACGCACGCACGCACGCACGCACGCACGCACGCACGCACGCACGCACGCACGCACGCACGCACGCACGCACGCACGCACGCACGCACGCACGCAGGCACATCACCCATAACACAAATGCCTAATGGCATGTCAAATTAAATCTGAGTCTGACAATGTAAAAGCATTGTCTTCATAATTAAAACTCAACGTATCTGGCAGTGGTCCGAATCCCGAAGGAATTTCTCCTTCTTCGTTTTCTTCTGCATCTGTAGATCCCAGTTGAATAGTGAGATCTAACGTCCTGAGGCCCTCTGGGGATTCATGATCGATAAGGTTCTGAAAGGCTCTGTATGTTTCAGAATCAGCTAACATAAAGTTGTTAGCATTGTCTGTCTGCTTAGGCATTAATCCCAGTAATCGAGTCATACATGGTCTTGAGAATATGTAATCTTTAGTCTTTAATGCAGCACCCGCTAAATCTGTAGTTAGTTTAAGCTCTTCAATCATAGTAGTAACGTATAGCCCATCAGATATTGACTGTGAGTTAATGTATGTGCAGCTGCTTAGAGTTCTGACTATTTCAAACTAAGAGTCTTCATCAACAATTAATTTAATCTGACTCTAGAGCCGGAGAGTAGAGGCGCGTTACACCATAGACCTATTTGACACTGCCCATTATGCGAACGGCATGAATCGGCCATTAATCTAATGCTTATAAGCTGGTCTCTGGAATCTTTGGAGATCATAGTTCAACCATCGTGAGTTTTTATCTATATATTGACGATCAGCTGTAGACATTTTTTTTTAGTATTGCGTGCCCTGATCGATGCACATTAAAAATTGATTGGAAACGTTGTTTTCCAGTATAAAACACTTACACGAATGAAGAGTTCATTTCATGCAAGTTCTCTTTCAAGATTCTCCATAATTCACTAGAGAATGTCATATTCCTGAAGGATGGTTTCATCTAAGTTTGACATGGTGGAGTAAAGTACCAAGTTATCTTGACGTACGCATATTTAGTGCTGATAGTGACTTTTAATTGAGGCTCTAATTCATATAGGTAATTAATCTGCTCTACTCCCTTGGAACACTTAGCACTAAACACAGTTTCTTCGAATGATGGAATCTTTGCGGTAAACTTTTGAAATGTGTTGCCATGCATAAACACCGTACACTTGGTGGAGTAAACACTACCAACACTAAACTCACGTATACCTACTACAAATTCGTCATTGCGTTTCATGACGTCACCGTACACATCGTTACCAAGTGCAACGGGCACACCACAACACATACAATTTGCAGAATTCATAATTATAATGAACCTTTAAGCTTTAACCGAACACATTTTTAAAACTCTTTCATATGATTTGCTGCCTGATTAAACCCAAGTCAATCATCATTATGCGATAGGATGCTGGGAGTCTCGTGAGTCCCGTGATTTAATCAGGGGGCATGGGTGGGCGGGAGGGTGGCTTCATGATTGAATGAGTTTCCACAGTCCAGAAAAGATGAGTCCAGACATGTAAATGCACTGTCAATCATCCTTACACAATACATTAACCATTGCGCATTCTACTCTCTCGAAGAGATCGGTGCCTTTAAAGTCACTTAATTACCATCATTAACCCTTGCTAATTATCATTACATGATAGGACGCTAGGAGGCACATGATTTAATGCTGGGCAGGGGCTTATGGCCCACCCTCAACATCAAACATCCAATCAGAACAGAGAGGATATGTCCCCACAAAAGAAATCACTACGCAAAAGACATTTTAACAAAAGAAATATTTACACAAAAGGTTTTCACATCTTAAACACAGGATTTTCACACCTATGAGTGAATTTCTCTTGAGGGCATATCGTCGCTATTCTACTCAGTTTTAGTCATGCCCCGCTCATCTCTAGCTAACCTCCGCCCCCACTTCGTCGGTGTTGGGATCCCTGAACTCCATGACCACAAATTTCCAAAAAACTGTATTGGTAAGCTGTTGAATGTTTTCAAACTAATTAGACTGGGTGCTGTTGTTGTCTATGGCAGCAACAGCGTCCGGTCAAATGTGTTTATTAAATGTACAATTCGTACAAAAAAAGCCTAGTCCGTTATTAATTAAGTGCTCGTGGCGAGCTTAGACTACGCCATTAATGACGTAATTGATTATGACGTCATTCTAAACGCCACGTAGTTCATTATGACGTCATATGATTGATGGAAAAAAGGAAATCCTCCATTTGACTAGAAGTGGCTGCAGTATTAACACACAAATTCCTTTCTCGAAATTAGATATTGCTAACTGACAATTTCGTACGAGAAATTGCCATAGCATTGACCCAACGGCAGGGCATCTCTGTGATAGATTGTAGACCAATCTTCCACCTCAGGCAGCAATTCATAAGCGATTCTCTAGCATCTCTGGATTATGGTACTGGTCCTTTGAAAAGCGTGAAGAGAAAAGCGGCTAATAGACCTAGAAGAGCGTTGGGTAATGAGATCTTAACCCATGTGCACATCAACCCTCTGGATGGTGGTAAAGCTGGCGTGTCACCGAACTGTGCTTGATCTAAAAAATCAATCTTAACAGAATCAGAGATTTCCCACACTCGCTTCATCTGTAGAGCCAATATTTTCTCAGTGTCTGCACCTTTCTCTGCATGCATACCAAGTGCTGGGCAATATCACGATATAGCTGAGGAAAACGAGCTACTTATACTGTATACCGATAACGTTACGGCAATCATTTCACTATATCATCACATCATATAACAATATTCGAAATTTTCATTTCCAGCTTTTCCATCACTCATATGACGTCATGAACAAATACGGTACGTGTATGATGACGTCATAATCAATTGCGTTATGAATGACGTAGATAAGTTCGTCAAGAACGCCTAATTGATGACAGACAACGCGTTCTTGTACAAATTGTATGTCTGTACAGGAAGAAACAGCACCAGATGGGCGGGGACCAGCTAAAACTGGATTCCTTCATTGGTTCCTAGATAACAAATAAAATGGCCAAGAGAAGCTTGAAAACGCATATTACTGGGCCGGTATTGGGACAATAGTGGGCCAAGACAGCTCTAAGAACAGCAAATTAACAACGTAAACAATATGACATTCAAATTGCTGGCAAAGTTAATATATATTGGCATTGGAAAGAATTTTCTGTATAATTTTCGTGCCTACATGAGCATCAAATAGCCAACGTATGCGATATGAGGTTATCGGTGATAATCATCGTTAATGAGGGTATAACGCGTTTCTGTGAATGCCAATTTAGTTTCAAACAATTTCGTCTTTATATATATGTTCTAGTTGATTGAGAAGTTTAAATATTTTCTGAAAGTTAAATATCCTAAAGGTGTAATATCTCAGCATAGAGTTTGTCCTGCACTAGAGTCTCTGGGTCACCGCCTGTTTACCTTCATGTTTGAGTTGGATTCTAGACGGTCACCAGCGCCAGACTACATACAATTACTAAATAATACTACAGAAAGCCGAGTACTCTGTGATAGCGTGGCAGTGCCTCTGGCGTCAATGTTGTTGGAATAAATACCTTACTCTCGAATCGATCTTTTCCACGCCAAAGTTAACCACTTTGGAGCAACTTGTGGTTTATAATGGTAAAACCGGCCACTATTTCATCTGCAATTGTCTTGGGGACTGTCAATGCAAAGGCCCGGAGGTGGGGGCACCTCAGCACCATTGAAGGTCAACTGCCCTCTTAACTTCATGTGTGTGTGCGTGCGTGCGTGCGTGCGTGCGTGCGTGCGTGCGTGCGTGCGTGCGTGCGTGCGTGCGTGCGTGCGTGCGTGCGTGCGTGCGTGCGTGCGTGCGTGCGTGCGTGCGTTCGCCGCGTGAGTTCGCCGCGTGCGTGCGTGCGTGCGTGCGTGCGTGCGTGCGTGTATAGATGTGTGTTGGTTTTTAGAGGACGTCGAATTACAAACTACCTCCAAGTTAAATAGTAAACAGAAAGCTGTGTACTCGATGATAACGGTTTCCCTACCTCTGCAGGTGTCAATGGTGTTTGAATAAAAGGGTTATTCTCGAAACGATCTTTCCACGCCAATGCTAAACGCATCAATGCCACGCGATTATCTCACTCTAGTGGTAACAGTGATCTGAAAAAAAACCCCAGCTGCAATTACGGCATAGACCATCGAGACAGCCTCTTCTTCCGGAAGCTATAAACCAGTTATATCATTGACTCTAGGGCAATTGTAATTCCCAGTAAAATTTCCGAAAGGAAAGTGTGTATGATTGGTATCGAGATTAATTCAAAACTAACAAGAATATCTGCATACGCTATAAGTTGTCGCTGAGTAGGCAGATTACTGGGCCAGTACTGGGTCAATGCCTTGTCGTATTGACTCGGTATTGATCCAGTATAGGCCCAGTAACATGTATTATAAAGACAATTTAATACTCATTGGCTGAACACACCTTTCCCAGATTGACGTCATTACGTAGGGTTTCCCATAAAGCAACGGGCAGCGCGTCTTTGCCGGATGTTAAATAGATCGGCCAACAGCTGGCCCACATTATTTTTGCGATAAAATACAATGCATTTTAAAGAGTTCCTATAGTAAACAATAATCACAATATTATTGGTGTAAACAGAATGTATTTTTAGTCGACGTGGGAGCACGAAAAGACATACGTCTTTGTCCGTGTCTCTCACATAATACAATTATCATACATGGAATATAATAACAAGTGGCGGATGCACACTATAGCATTAAAATTACTAATATAAGGGAGAGGACATGGAGGGAGGGAGAGAGAGAGAGAGAGAGGGGGGGGGGAGTGGAGGGAGTGGAGGGAGGGAGGGAGGGAGAGAAAGAGAGCGAGAGAGAGAGAGGTGGGGAGGTGGTGGGGTGGGCGTGGGGTAGCGGTGTGTGTGGGTCGGTGTGTGTGGAGAGAGAGAGAGAGAGAGAGAGAGAGAGAGAGAGAGAGAGAGAGAGAGAGAGAGAGGGAGAGAGAGAGAGAGAAAGAGAGAGAGAGAGAAAGAGAGGTGGGGAGGTTGTGGGGGTGGGCGTGGGGTAGGGCTGTGTGTGGGTCGATGTGTGGGGAGGGAGAGAGAGAGAGAGAGAGAGAGAGAGAGAGAGAGAGAGGGAGAGAGAGAGGGAGAACTCCGAGTGCTGTGTACTCACATGCATGTACAGTGTCCTATAATACAACTCATAAATAAGTCAACACGCCTCCAAACCAAAATCGGGACATGTTAGTTAATAAGAAATGATTTGTTGCGCATTTTGAACGCAATTGGACTGGGGGACATCAATACCTTAGGTAGCAATGTCCTCCAATTCAGCCGTGCCCGAAATATTCAACAGTGGTTTAATTTTGCTCTGGAAATGCGCCAAGTCGTGCCCGATCTGCGCCGTACTGAATGCATCCATATATGTACATTGTTGGCTCGAAGTTTTATATTATGTTTTATCTATTTCACCAGTTATATAAACACGAGTTCGAAAACGGTGTGCTTCAAATTTGGATAAGTAAGCGGGGTGTCGTTAAAAACGGTATGTATTGACAAGATATTGGCACATAATTTCTGATGTCTTGATATCTCTGTGTCTTAACGTGAGGGTATGAGGAATATCATTAGTCACTAATGCATTACGGAAAGCAAATGTTTGCTCCCTAAAAAGAGGGCAGTAGAAGATATAATATTCAACGGTGTCGGTATCAGGATGTCCACAAGAACAACTTGTGGAGTCCGTTAGATGATTGTCAAACTATATCACAATATTCTTGAAGTCATACACCACTGGACAACAGGTCCAGTTTTCTAAAGAGTTAAAATATGTAAATCAGGCGGACAATAGGTTGTATTTTTAATTTATAAATATCCTGTCAAAATAAAATAAATAAAATACAGACATCTTTAATAAATTGCATGAGCTTTTCCATGATGTATGGCTGTAATGATATTATGATCCGATTTCTTCATATATAGAGAATCTGGAACGAGGTCACTTTTCATATCACTATTATGGACCGAGTTGAAAATTATCAATTTTGATAATACTTGATAAAACAGATACTGAATGCGCAGCAAAATATAGTGACAAACACAAAATCTGGCGATGTCAGCCGTAAACTACACTTTTCTTCTAAGGCCATCGCAGAGCCACGGCCATCACTCGTTACTTCGCTGCCGACTGATAAACTGTCAAACGATGACATTTCGCGATGACGTTTCATGAATGACAAATCGTAGGAAACAAATCGTAGTAAAACAGTACCGCGTAGTAATCCCTACGCATCACGCTCGCATCAATCGAGGTTTTAATTAGTCGATTTAAATGGGTTGCACACCCAACAAGCCAATGAAAATACTCCGTTGAATATGGCACGTGTGCTCATATCGAAAATTATGGAACGGGCTAGAAGGCTTGTTTATATGATTAAAAGGTAATACCTAATAGCAAAGTAACGCTTTTCGAGAATCGCCTGACGGTGTTACAGGCAGAAGTGCTGCGAAAGATGCATTGTGGGAAGGTATTTTCGCAAAATATGTCAGCCTGGGAAAGTCGCATTCCTTACAAAATAATTTGAATAACGGTCGTGTCCAGGTGAGCTGTCACCTATTTTTAGGCTATACTCTGAATCCTGAATTACCAGTATCACAAATTCAAGGTAACCATATATGTAAACTGTTGGATATTTTGCAACTAATTTGACAATGTGGTGTTGCTGCCAATGGTAGAAACATCAAAATGCCAATTAGTTTCAAAAGGTTCAAAAGAATGTGTATTAAATAGTAAATTCATAAACGACATACAGTTCGTACACTTTAATAAACAGTCTGTTAACTATTTTGAAACTAATTTGAGTGGGCGCTGGTGCTGCCATAATTATGCAGCAACAGCATCGGGTCAAATAATTTCCAAATATTTAAAAGTGTACAGGTGTTAGGCTGTAACCATAGCTACCTTGAAATTGGGATTCTAGTAATTCAGAATTCAAATAAATGGTAACAATAATGAGATGATGATGATTATGATGATGATGAAAACGATGAAGACCATGACAACGAGGACGACGACGTCGACGACGACGACGTCGTCGACGACGACGACGACGACGATGACGACGACAACGACGGCGACGACGATGATAATGTCAAGCATTGGCGTCATCTGGAATCTTGTGGTCATTTTCTCTGAGAACAGAGTTCAAAGGCTTTCCTGTAAAGGTTACTAATGGAATTCGTAGGACATGCTGTATTTCTGAAAGCACCATAGCATAAAACATCATCAAAATTGTTTGGGACGTGAAGCTAATACTATTCTGAACAGGCTGGAACATCACGTGATTTAAGAAAAATATTTAATGCAAACCCCGATTCATAATAGCATGATGTTTGCACCAGCCACGGGTATACCGGGATTTCAAATGCTAGTCACATACACGCACGCACGCACACACACGCACACACACACACACACACACTGGTCATATGGTGTACATATCTTAAGCAACAAAACCTCGCACGAACTATAGATTCGGAAGTTTCTGTAGCTTGTATAATCCATGTTAAAATGTAAACGTGATATATGTGCAAGTCGCAGGCCCATCAGAATGTGTGAGTAGATCGACATTAAAGCCCCATTACGGTGTTCATAGTTAGCATTCGAATAACTTCCAGAAAATTACAAACACCCTGTAAGAAGTTATATCTAATGTCGGCCTCTGTTACGATGTTAAGATTCACCACCTCCCCCACCACCCCGCGTGAAATATCTGCCATAGATTTCCGTAAATCAATAACACGCAGGCGTAACGATTTCAAAATTTACTGGGTGCGCGGGGCAGGTTTGTCATTCAATAAACCAAAAAAGGCATAGGTCATGACACCGTTATAATGTCTTTTTCAACCTTGCTTACTAATGAAGGAATCATGTTTTAGTTATGCCCCGCCCATCTCTAAGTAAGGTTCACCCACGCTATTCCCGTGTAGACACTTTGATCAATCGAACGCTGAACTCCTGACTATCAATTTCCAGATAACCGTACAGGGAAGCTGTTGAATACTTTGAAATTAATTTGACTTGCTGCCTAAGGCAGCAATATGGCCCAATCAAATTAGTTTCAAAATATTCAACAGAATATTCAACAGAAGATTTATAAAATAGTAATTACATACAATTCTCACAACAACGCTTAGTCCGCCAGCAATTAAGCGTTCCTGGCGAACTTTGCTACGTTATTCATGACTTAATCATTTATGACGTCAACCTATACGTCACGTAGTTGATTATGACGGCGTATAATTTATGGATAAACTGGAATCCTTAACTTAGACATCTACTACATTAACGTTACTGAAAGGCATCCTTTGTTCGAGCTGATTTACACAGTCGTCGAGTTTACCCCCACGTGTATGACAATGTCACTGGTGCAGCATCCTAGGCGGGCGCGATTACGTGATTAAATTAATACTCACGATTATTATGTAAATCGTGAATTTAAATGATTAAACATTTAATAATCGAATAACTGTGAATGATTTCTACTGCATAAAATATTTTTAAATCGTCCTTTTAATTTACTCTTGTTTAATCAGTCAGGAACATTAGTATTTTCTTAGCGAATATATGTATGTATGTATGCTAATTTCGAGGCCAAGGGAAGACTAATTTTGAAAATCTATCACTGGAATGAATGACTTGGGCATCGAGCGATAGACTTTCAAAAATACTCTCCACTTGGCCGCAAATGGACATTTCTAGACACCCCTGCAGCTTTCGTCATTGATATGCCTTTGTTGATATGTTTGGGTAATTTGTAGCCAAGCTGATTAATCGACTAATCACGATTATTCTTAAATTATTGACGGTGATCACCAAAAGCAATAATCGCCGAAGCCCATGAGATCCCCGCAGGCAGTGTTCGGCTATCACGTGATCTGTTTATAGAGCAGGTGTCTATCATCATACAATGCGTTGTCTGAGGATAATGCACCCTTCCAGTTTATCCATCAATCATATGACGCCATAATCATCTATGTGAGGTGTACGATGCCACCATAATAAATTACGTCAATAATCACGTAGATACGCTCGTCACGAATGCTTAATTGTTGATGGACTACGCTTTGTTGCACGAATTGTATGTCTTTACTATTTAATAAAGATGCTACTGAATATTTTGAAAGTAATTTGACTGTTAAATTAGTTTCAAAATATTCAACAGCTTACCTGTAGACTTTTCTGGAAATTGATAGTCAGGTAGTTCATGGATCGATTTATCCCAATACGACGAAGTGATGGCGGGGCTTAGCTAGAGATGGTGGGGCATAGATAAAACTGGAATTCTCCATTACCTTTGCTGCTGTTGTGAGATGATGATAGCTGTGGATATCTTTATAATGCTGGTCGTTTGGTTAGCATTTCCTCATGTAGGCAGCCTTTATTTGGCATTTGGATTCTTCGCAAGCGATAGTTATGTCAGTTTGTTTTATTTTTCTTCTCCCTTTTGGCACTTGCCCCCCCCCCCCCACCCTCTATCGCTGCCCGGTATATGGCAGTGTGTTTCGATCCGCTGGAGTACAACGAGTATCCACACTCAGAGGTCACGTGTCCTGTAGGTTGCTCAAGATTCTACATCGGGTGTCTTAGTGAAGGTATTACCGTATTGTGCCAGCACTTATCCCCATAATATGTGTGTGAAGTCTCAGGTATGTTGGACATGAACTGCATGGGTATTATAAGGCAGAAAAAGGAGACCATAGCATAAAGACCAGGATCAGGAACATGACCAAGATCGAGTTTAGATATAAAACTGCGTTTTACAAGAGAACATTGTTGCCCTTGGCAAACTCTTCCATTCAAGTTAATGTCTAAACATTCAATACAATATTGACGTAACGGCACCAGAGCGAAATTAATATATCCCTTCTGGGAAATTGAACAGATTAACGAAGGCCAGCCTCGGTAAATTAGTCTGCACAACCCTCATTATTTGCAGCATATAAGCTAGTGCATCTGTACTGTACTATGCGTATTCGGTACAGCTGCCCTTAGCAGACTGTGCGCTCTAACATGCATCATCCATACTCTTAGCCTAATTACTAACAATGGTTCTGTCAAACGATGCCAATTGTGAATTTGATTGAGTGTTTAATCAGAAGTCTGCTTGTTATTAAAGCCGGTGTCATTTCTGGCTTTGATATCTATAATACTACAATGGATGCGCCTCGAGCTGGTGAGCAATTTGCCATTCATGCACGCCAATGTTAAGAAGACTTATCGGCGATAATGTAGATTTCATGTCTTTAATGACGAAACCCCGAGACCCGTTGAAAACAGCATTCTTTAGAATTATTAATGAGATCTAAGGACAATCTGGTGAAGTTGAAATGTGCATACATAAAGAGAGGTTGTCTCTTCAATGTAACGCAGGTAATATTGTTAAGTGAAAAATGTCCATGGTACGCACTCTCTTTCAGAAACCACTTAAACATGGCCGTCATAATGAAATACGGCACATGATAGATGACGTCACATTCAAAAAGGTGCATAGCCCTATCACGAAAATACGTGCTTGTCACTTGAAGTGTTAACAAATGTATGTCTTTTATGAGTTTACAATGCAATACACATTATATGCCATATTGTGGTACTAATTTGACTTGGAACTGCAGCAGTTTCCTGCTAAAACTAGTTTTAAAAAATCGGTGAAGGCTGCTAGGTTTATTTTTTTTAAAACAATTCCAGGGACAGGTCCTGACCGATGTGCTGTGTAGTGTAATTTGATTATGTGACCGCGCATTTATATGTTTTTTAATGAAAATAAACATGTATGTACTGCAGAACAATGCGCCCGCCGTGACATGCGTGGCACGTGTCGAGGGATTCTACCCCTTCTTGAATGTCTTTTGTAATTGTATTATTAAATTCCCTTTGAGAAGAGATTTCTTTCAGGTATATATCATTCCCCAAATGCCAAAGAGTAGATCTATCGGCTGATAGATGGACCAAGTTCTATCTAAACTCCACCCATTTCTATCTATCCTCCGCCCATGTTTTGTGGCTGTTTGGATCGATTTCTATGCGTTTAATTCCGAATTACCAGAATCCCAATTTCAAGGTAACTATATAGGTAACCTGTTGAATAATATGAAACTAGTTTAGCTCGGCGATGTTGCGACCAATGGTAGCGACAGCGCCCAGTTACATTAGTTTCAAAGTATTCAACCGGATGTTTATTAAATAATAAAGACATACAATTGGTACACTTAGAGGCCTACTCAATGCCCCCCACCCCCACCCTTCCGGACCTAGATATATGATTCATTATGCAGTTTGATTGTTACGTCAGCCTATATATGATGCAATTGATTATGACATCATATACTTGTGTGACCGGCTGGATTTATCCATTTGCAATCTATTTACGTGGGAATCTAGTACCCGGAGGCCATGCTTTGGGTGAAATATAAATGTGTACTTTCCGATTCGACTTGCGCAGTCCAATGGCATGTTTGCAAGACCAGATGGACGTGGAACGGAAGACGCGCTAATACGGGGAAGATGCTCCTGCACGGGAGACACGCATACACCGACGCTAATGACATATTTGCCATGTGAATAGGGATTGCACTGGAAGCTATGTGCTTGATGTAGTTATTCATGCATACAAATAGTTTACTTCATATTGAGGATTAGATAAGGGCAATTGCAAATTAATTTACCTCGGTAAAACAGGATGCCTTGAAACAAAAGTAGACCAGCCGAGAGAATATTAACATATATCGACATGGCATTAGAAGAATTTGTATCAAGATGCATTATCGAATCTATGTAAATATATACATTGAATGATATTTTCCAGAAGCAGGGGCGAGTGGACAGGCGGATTGACAGGTGAATGAACGGATGAATGAACAAAAGAACGAACGAATGAAAGAACGAATGAAAGAATGAGCTAACATACAAACGATTGAACGAAAGTCGGACCGAAGGAACAAGCGAAAGAACAAACGAAACCACGAACGAACGAACGAACGAACGAACGAGCGAGCGAACGAACGAAAGAACGAACGAACGAACGAACCAACCAACCAACAAATCAACCAACGAAACAGACAACCAACCAGCCAACCAACCAACCAACCAACCAACCAACCAACCAACCATCCAACCATCCAACTAACCAATGAACGAATGCGTGAACGGAATGAACGAATGAACAAAGGAACAATTGAACGAACGAATGAACGAACGACCGAAAGTGTGAATGTGAGTTGGTCGATAATCTACATGTCTAAATGTATTGTCACCGCGTGACAACAAATCGCAGATTCTGGCTAAAATAGATTTCATTGCGGTTTAAATTGAATTCTCAGACATCAATACCGACGCATATCATGATTCATACACATCTGCTTTCTTCGCTGTGAAATTCACCTTTCCAGAGTATCCATCGATAATCTGGCGTCATATGACGTCATAATCAGTTTTAAACTGCGCTAATTATGCTGCCTGCCATCGGTGCCCAGATATGATGCGTAGGTGTTTGCGGTGGCAGACATCGAGTTTGTCCAGAGCTGCCCCTGGAGCTGTCCAGCTGTTACAGTTATACAGCATCAAGGATACGCAGGCTGCATTGTATAAACATTTTCTCAAGGGTATAGTTGATCTACGAATCGATAGCTTCCAGAAGGACTAGAAAGTTGTGTTCCCCATGACGCAGCGCGCAGAAATGTCAGCCGTACTGATAAGCAGTGAGCCCGGAATTTTACTTTTCCTCTATGGTTCGTCGCCACGAAGTGGGTAGTCATTGTCTTTAGTTTCATGCTTTGTAGATATGTATATGTGCGTGAATTCTGTTTTTGGATTCATTCATAAAGAGATTCTCAATTTTTGGGTTGCTTGCATCTATTGGGAGATGTTCGTCCACGAATTTCTTTTCCTCGCCAAGAAGTCCACATCGTGTGCATATTTCATCTCTAGTGGCACACCAGGTATTGACACTTGGCGAGGGGTTGGTCTTGTGGAATCTTCCAACACATATTTTAATGCAGCAGCAAGGTAACAGTTGAAAAGCACCAGCGATAGACCATCTCCTCGTGGGGAGCCGATTGATGTCTTAAACTATACAGACTTCACAGACGTGGCTCGTACTCTCAGTTTGGTCTCTAAGCAGTAGTCTCACTAGTCGTAGCTCAGCTTCATTTCATCTGGCCTGGCGTAGTACATCTAGGGTCTTTGAGCATTTAATTGTGTCGAAGGCTCGTGACATGTCAATGCCAATTTCATGGAAGTCCCAGTGTTTGGACATGTCTACGGGCACGCGCATGCGTTGAGCCCATACAATGTCTGTGCAGCTGCGCCCATGTTTGAAGCCACTTTGCCATGCTCCGGTGAAGTCATCAGTCTTGTCTTGGATGCGGCATAGCGTAACATTGAATAGGATTTACCGTATGCTGATGAGTAGCACAATGGGCCGCAGATTGGCTGGGGTTGAAGGGGGGGGGGGTGTAGGATGTCACGTGGCTTCTTGGGCTTGGGTAGTGCGATAAGGGTGACTTGGCCTACTACGCCGATCGGAAGGTGGTGCATACAAGTAGAATTGATTAGGTGCGTGATTGGCTTTGAGATAATCTCCCTTGCATATTTGAATAGTTCATTGCTCATGCCATCATGTCTAGATGCACGTCCATTTTTCAGGGCTACAAGTGCCTTCTCAGCTTTTGCTGTTTTAATTGGTGTTGGTAATGGCATGGCGTCTCCCGAGAACGGGTGCAAGGGTTCATCATCATTGCCAGTGATCTGTTCCTTGAACCATTCTCAAATCGCCTCGGCTTTTCCCTGGTCAGTCCCAATAAAGTAACCGGCTGAGTTGTGTACAGTGAGTGGTGGTGTGTATTCAGAAACCAGCATGGCTCGAGCTGCCCGAAACATTTTGTGACAGTCATCCATGGCAGTGATTTCATCTGCTAGGTAGTCTGCTTGCTGAATAACAAGATCTTTTAAGCATTCGCTAATGTGGTGCAGAATGTTATTGTGCTCCCGGCGTAGTTTTGCGCGGTTTTCACATTGGCCACCTTGATAGATGAGCAACCGCAACCGTAATGCTTTCTGCTCTGTTGACAGTTTTACTTCTAGAGGGTCGTCAGTATAACTAGATTGGTTGTTTCTAAAACACCTATTGTGCTGGTCGCAGACGATTCCATAGATTTCAGTATGTTGGCGAGGGCTTAGCTTGGATTGGAGCTGACGTCGATGTTAGCTATCTGCTCCACGAGGGCCTTTTTGTATGACTTTTTAGTGTTAGTGTCGCTGATGACCTTGGTTAGGTTGTAAGTGACTCTACCCTTTTGCCTGGTATGGTGTTTATACACTGGGTATCCAGTTTACGGTCAATAATATGATGCTATAACCAGCGACGTCACGGATAGGCTGACGATATAATCATTTATGTCATGGATGGTGCGATACAATCCGTAGAGAAAGCGAGAGACGTGGAGGGAGGGAGAGAGGGAGTGATGGAGGGGGGAGGGAGGGAGGGAAGAGAGAGGAGGGGGGTGTGTGGCGAGAGACAGAGTGGGGGGGAGGAGGGAGAGGGTGATGGAGTGAGCAAGAGAGGGGGAGAGGGAGACGTGTGAGAGAGATAGTGGGAGAGAGGTGGGGGGGGGGAGTGTGGAGGGAGGGGATAGTGATAGGGAGAGGGTGTGTGCGTGGTGGGGGGAGGAGGTGTAGAGGCAACTTTTCAAATTGACACAAGAGAGGTTAGGCATCACGGGATGATATCCATCGATCGTAGAGCTGGGCATCAAACAAATACTACAAAGACACATACGAGATCCATCAATGTTAAATACAGAACAGGTTGCCAATGGATGAATCCGATCTGTCGATGACGTATTTGACGTCATCATCAATTACATCAGATGTAAGTCGACATAAAAATCATATTTTACAGAAATGCGCCGTCGTGAGGCTGAAATAGTTGCTTTGAAAGTTTGATTCTTGGAATACAGTTTTTAATCGATTACAACACGCGCTAAAATCAGCGAGCTTATCGAAAAATGGGCGGGCCATGGCTAAACAGGAATCGGAAGATATGTCTATAAATATAAAATGTTATTCCGTTACTAAGCCGACAGGTAACCCCTCGTGCATACATATACGCACTAATCACATTTCTTATGCAAATCCTGTTATCCTTTCTACAGTCTTGTTAACTAAGGACAGACATCCACCGCTCAAACAAGCTTAACCAGGGTCTAGTAAATCTCTACAGATAGCTTTGCTGTTACAGTCAATGGTATGCCCGGGACAAATCTGTGTTCATTATTAATAATGTAAGATAACTGGATGAAATAACTGACACATTATTTCCCGCAAATCTTGCTTTATGTGTTGCCAATCGTTACTGAATAATTTAGAAGCGTTATTATTCAAGGGTCTGTTAAGGGTTAGCGGGAAAGGGACATATTTCAAAATTTCCATGCGAACAGATTCTGCTGTGCTTTGTATATTTCCAAGCGAATGCCCGCTTGTAATATGATTCCCTTGTTCATTCAGCGGACCTGGAACTGACAGTGCGTGGCAGGTTTTATCCATGACATTCCGAAGTCGGTCTCAAACAGCCTCTGCAGATGGTTTCGATGTATTTTTGAAAATTTACCACCGAAATGACTGAAATAAATTTTCAAAAATCGTCTTTACTAGACCTGCAAATGAACATTCAATAAGCAAATATTTTAATTTTGTAATCAAATTTAGTCATTAATGGGTTAAAACTGAACATATTCTCCCGTCTTAACTTAGCTAAGAACGGCCTTGGCAGCCTTTTTTGCGGAATATCCATTTACAGTCCAGGAGAAGAATATTTTTTTAATGAGCCTCTGGAACGCCTGGTTAGAAAACGGAGACAGACATTACAGTGGTAAAAAATAAATTTTAATAAAAATATTCTTCTCTTGGCCTGCAAAGGAACACTGATTAAGGATACCATTGGATTTCTATTTCCATGGACTATTTAATAGTTAAGCCAGCCAAATCGACCTCTGCAGTGGTCACAAGAAATATTCAATTTCAGGACAAAAGATTTTTTTTTAAATTTCATAGTAAAGATATACAATTCCTACAACAACGCTTAGTCCGTAATCAATTAAGCGTTCGTGGCAAACTTATCTACGTTATTCATGACGTCATTGATCATGACGTCGTCCTATGCCATGGTCGGTACATATCGTGTTGCTTCTCTATGAAATTAATGTTTAACGTTTAACCATTAGAACTAAGAATATCGCATCTGTGAAAGAATGAACCTTTCAGGTTTTTAAATGTTTAACGTTTAACCATTAGAACTAAGAATATCATAGATTTATGATCACTGGTTGTGAAAATATTGAATTCATATTTCGAAACATATCTGTCTTACTAATAGCTATCTATATGCGGCGTTCGACTTTAGCTAAGCACGGCTTTGCCCCTGATGGAACCGATTGAACCATCCAAAATGGCCAAAATCCCAAAATCAAGCTAAATATACAGGTAAGTTCTTGAATATCTTGAAACTAATTTGACTGGGTGGTGTTGAACAACGCCATGTCGCATTGATTTCAAAAGGTTTAGTAAAATATTTATTAAAGCGTTAATCCATCAAAGACATACAATTCGTTCACCTGACGGACTATTCAAGCTCCATGACGGAGTAGTCCTGTCAGGTATTATTGTGACGGCAGCCTACATGTCGCGTAACTGAGTATGACTCCATATACCTGATCGACAGATCTAGTCATGCCTTGTGATCCAGGGATTACAGAGATGGAATTATTTCTCCTACCGAGATATATTAAAATGTTTCTTGTAAGGAAATCTTAATCAATAGCCTCACCTTTATCTAAACTCCGCCGAGACTACATGTATGCGTCCGAATCAATTTCAAACAGTAATGGTTGACAATAATAGAAACTCCTTGCACAGAAAATATGTATCCATAGCACTTTAAACTTATCAATTCTCTACAATGCTAGCATTTCACACGCGATAGAATCGGTTTGAAACGTGAAACCAGAATTTTCAGAATCAGAATTTCAGGTAAGCCGTCAAAGCCACATACATAATCGTGACAAAATATTTGGAAATACAACTGCTAAAATTGTTTGCTTTTAGCGACTTAACACAATAACACTCGCATCAGCCAAAGACAGCGTCTCAGGTGGTCTTGAGCAATGCCCGTTTGCAGAACAAAAGAAGATTATTATTAAAAGTTTACCATTTGAATGACTGGCTCGATAACCGATGCAGCCATTACAGAGTTAAATTTTCAAAAATGGTCTTCTCTTGGCCAGCAAATGGACAGTTTCTTAGAGAAAATATAAATGTCTTTAACAAATTTAAGGGTTATGGGTTAAATTGTATGCTTACGGCATTTTGTCACTAGTGAGTTAATCAGTATTAACGCCATACGTCAGTCTCACGTTCTTCCTGATTAAGTCTCTAGTGAGAACACGCCCTAACATGTAATGAAACGAAACACATTTTAACCTACGATTCATACGTGCCCCTAACGCAAATTCATGGCACACAAAATTATGATTATTTATGCTGAATGAAATCATAATATGTTGAGATTTAGGTAGTTCCATTACATCTAGGCGTACAATTTAAAATAGTGCAAGCACATTTTGCTAGGCAATAATATCTCTGCTGTTTGTCATGGAATCAACCTCAGCTCCATAATGAATAAATTAGATGCGCATAGGAATATTTTGACCAGGGTTGTTGCAGAGGGAGCTGAACAAAGGGACAGACAAATAAACCCTGGACAAGGAGCAATCGCTATAGCTCACCTAACTGACAATTCAGCTGCTGAAATAACCATGGGCCTGTCCAGTTTACCCATTCATAATTAACTACAGTACGTGACGTGTAGCACGACGTCATGATCAATGGCATCATGATATGACGTAGATAAGTTCACTACGAACGCTTAATTGATTACGGACCAAGCATTGTTTTACGAACTGTATGTCTTTACTATGTAATTAAAAAACAAATCTTTGTAATGCAAATGAATATTTCTTGTGGCCGCTGCAGAGGCCGTTTGGGCCGGCTTGACGATTATATGGCCAATGGTAATACACATGCAATGATATCCTTAGTCAGTATTCTCTAATACCTTTCGTTTGCCTATACACCAGGCTCTTTCATCTGGCTGGTGACATAACACATACGCGTCTTCATAGTTACGGTAATACTTTATTAATGTACAACTTACGCTGGGACACAGTCACTGGCTTGTATGCACAGTTGGCCACAAACCACAGTTTGATATTCAAGTCGTGGAGTGGGACCAACTATCCAAAACAACAAGTGACCGTGCCCAACGCCAAATTTGAACTGACTGCCGTCTCATGTTTCATTTGAAAACATGTGACGTCAGTCCATGGTCACAAACCTTGGTGACAAACAGTTGCACCTGATCCATGACCCCGTGTTCTGTATATACAGTACGTATTACTAGATTAACTACAACAATAAAGTGTGGACAGACTATATTCAACAATCCTCTTTCTTATAAGCCTTGTGTGTATATAATCCGCGGTAGCGTATGTAAGTCTATGGCAGTGTGTCCCTGTCGCTGTATGTTAGTTCACGTGTGTGCTTATCTGTGGGCGTGGCTTGTTCATTTATCCATGCATGTGATGTGACTGGGGTCCTCTGTGTGCTCCTTTCTGGGCGTGTGTGTATATCAAGTTATGTCCTGGAGTGTGCTGTGTATATTCCGTATCCTGGTGCGCATGTGGTATATGTATGTTTATGAATCGTGTGGTCAGTTGTGTGTTCTTGTGCGTGTCTTTGTGCGTGTGCTGAAACTCTCTCGTCGTCTGTACCATAATTCCTTTGCAGGACAAGCGAAGGGGCCAGATAAAAATTTTGCCCTTAGAATGTCTGTCTCTGTTTTCTAACCAGCAATTACAGAGGTAAAATTTTTTAAATGTTCATCTCTTGGACTTTGAAATAGCTATTCCGCAAAACGACTGCCAAGGTCGTTCTTTGCTAAGTTAAGATAAGACCGGATAAATTGTGCAGTTTTAGCCTATTAATGACTAAATTTGATTACAAGATTAAAGTGTTTGCTTATTGAATGTCCATTTGCAGGCCAAGAGAAGACGATTTTATAAAAAAATTACCTCTGGCAAGTCTGGCTCGATTATCGAGACTGTCATTTCAGTGGTAAATTTTCAGAAACTCTTCGAAACCAGCTGCAGATGCTGGTTGTGACCGGCTTCGGCCTAAAAGGGATAAAACCTTCCATGCTCTGTCAATTCACAGATACTATCGATCTAACCAAATTGATGTATTTCCGGTCCGCTAACTGAACAAGGGAATCATATTACTAGCGGTCACTCGCTTGGAAATATACACAGACAGCATGATCTGTACGCATGGCAATTTTGCAATTTGTTCTGTTCCCGTTAAACCTAAGCAGGCACTGGAATATGAACGCTTCTAAATTATTCAGTAATGATTGGCAGCACATAAGGCACCATTTGCGAGAAATAGTGTGAGTTAGTTATTCCATCCAGTCTTATTCTTCTTTTCGTTCGCCGATCATACCGCCAGTCCTGTAAGTGACTATCTACATGATCATAGCCGTTAAGTGCGTGGATCCATGATTTATTAGAGTGCGCGTGCGGCCTGGAACCTCCGTCTTCAGCACTCGAGGTTTCTGCCAGGGTTACCTCACCCTTACCTCCTTTAGTCGCCTCTTACGACACGCAGAGGATGCGGTGTATTCTAAGCACCACCTGCAGGGCAAATTCCATCCAGTTATCTTACATAATTAGTAATGAACACAAATTTGACCGGGACATAAGCCATTGACTGTAACAGTAAAGCCATCTGTAGAGATTTACTAGACCCTGGTTAAGCTTGTTTGAGCGGTAGATGTCTGCCCTTAGTTAACAACACTGTAGACAAGATAACAGGATTTACATAAGAAATGTGATTAGTGCGTATATGTATGCACGAGGGGATACCTGTCGGCTTAGTAACAGAATAACTTTATTTTTATTTTTAGACATATCTCCTGATCCATGTTTGGCTATACCCCGCCCATTTTTTTATAAAAGCTCGCTCGCTTTTACGCGTGTAGTAGTCGATTACAATCTTTGTAACTGTATTCCCAGAATCAAACTTTCAAAGCAATTATGCAGGTAAGCTGTGGATAACTATATAGTAAATTATCCTGTTATGCCTAACCTCACTTGTGTCGACGCGAAAGGTCACATGCCCTCTCCCTATTACTATCCTCTCACTCTCTCACTCCGCCCTCTCCCCCCCCCTCTTTCTCTCTCTCTCTCTCTCGCAATCTCTCTCACACCTCTCCCTCTCCTCCATTGTCGCACTCTCCCATTCGTATCTCGCGAGATCTCCTTCGATACGAGATCGAGAAAAGTATCTCGTCTGCATTGAGTAGCCATTGGCGTAGTGATTTCCACCAGAATATTGTGGTAGAAAGAATTGAAGCTTAAAAGAACATGAGTGCTACTGTCATCATACCAGACAATATTATTTCCCATAAAACGAGATATAATAAAGCCTATTGTAGTCTGTATGACATGTAGTTAGTAGAACAATATTCGCTCTGAATTAGTCGTAAAATTCAAATTTATCGCTTACAAAATGAAGTCAAGAATTTGCTGAGGTTGCGTAGATGCTGACATCACACCGACCACTGAATGAATCAAGTCGATTTCTCTGTCTCTCTGCCTCTCTCTCTCTCTCCCCTCTCTCTCTCTCTCTCTCTCTCTCTCTCTCTCTCTCTCTATCTATCTATCTCTCTCTATCTCTCTCTCTCTCTCTCTCTCTCTCTCTCTCTCTCACACCGGACTAAATCGTGTCATCCATGACATACAGGAGTATGCCGTCAGCCTACAGGTGACGTCGTTGATTATATCGTCATATTATTGATCGGTAAACTGGATCCCCCAATTTCCTGAGATAGCGGGCATTTGTATTACGAAATATTGTCTAAGCGCAGTGTGGGAAATCGGAATAAATCATAGCAAATATCGCACGGTGTGAGTACGGATTATGACGACTACAGCCAGAAAAGAACCAAAAATGATCTTATTGTACATGCAATGGACCTTTCCACTTTACCGATCCGATGGCGTCATAATCAACGACGATCGATTCAAATGCGAGCGAGGAGTGTGTGGAGCTTAGCTAGAGATGGGCGGAGCATGGCCAACACTGTATAGGACTATTGTCAACACGCCGTGGAGAATGGTGAAGAGATCTGATTGGAGCGGAAAAAAGTATCCACTCTGTTCTGCCACAGAAAACTGCCAATCATTATCATAGCTGGGGAGATGGATCTCATCTGTCACTCATATGACGTCGTAATCAATTACGTCACATGTTACCTAATTGTGTCTATACTTTAAGAACGATTATGGCAAATATTTGTAGCCTAATTTGTTTGCTACCAGTCAGAATAGTTTCAAAATATGCAATATCCTACGTTGAAATTCTGATTCAGTTAAGTCAGGTTTCAAGGATTCAAATCCAGAGCTATACATGTAACATGTGAGCGTAGCTTAACTAAAAATGGACTGGGCATGGCTATAAATGGCTCCCTTTTTGAGCTGATCCGTCACTCACGCTTGCGCTTCAAATGACGTCACCATCTAAAGACGTGACAGGGTAACTAGTATCAGAATATAAGGACGTCAGTCTGAATCAGACTCAGTTCCGTGTGAAATCCATGTAGGCCCTTTTTGCCGTATTTACCATCCAGGTAATTTATTTTATTTTTTTAGTAAAACGAAATTTTAGAAGCGAATCGTTAAATGTTCTATAGATACAGTTTTTTTCTGCGTAAGGAGTTGCTATATAAATGTCAACAGTTATTGTTTGAAATTGATTCGGACGCATGCATGTGGCCTGGACGGAGTTTACATAAAGGTGAGGCTATTGATTATTATCTCATAAGAAACATTATAATATATATCCATAGGATAAATAATAACAAATCTGTCGTCTCTGAATCTCGATTATCCGACACAAACAAAGGTAACATGATCAACAAACACAGACGTCAATCGCTTCCAGTCGGATAAGTTTCATAATATGAATTCAAGAGTTTCACTGCCAACGAGATTTCATATGCGACCTTTCCAGTTTTAGCTATGCCCCACCCATCTCTAGCTATGTTCCACCCACACCTCGCTCGTGCAGGGATCGATCGGCCTTTGAACTCCCTGCATGCAAATTTTCAGAAAACTATTAGGTAAGCTGTTGAATATTTTGAAACTCATTTGACAGGGTGCTGTTGCTGCTTATGGCAGCAATAGCGCCCCGTCAAATTAGTTTCGAAATATTCAACAGCATCTGTATTAAATAGTGGAGCCACACAATTCGTATAATGTGTCGGACTTAGAGATGGGCCATATAGAGTTATTTATGACGTAATGGTTATGACGTCATCCTACACGCATCTTAGCTGATTATAACGTCATATAATGTCAGATTATCGATGGATACTCTGGAAAGGTGAATTTGACAGCGAAGAAAGCAGATGTGTATGGACCATGATGTGGGTGTGTATTGATGTCCAAGAATTATATTTAAATTCGTATCATATATACCACTTTTACATCTTCGAGATAGCGATTTTAAAACCGCAATGAAATCTATTTTAGCCAGCATCTGCGACTTGTTGTCACGCAATGACAATACATTTAGACATGTAGATTATCGACCAACTCACACTTTCGGCCATTCATTCATTCGTTCGTTCGTCCAATCGTTCAATTGTTCCTTTGTTCAATCATTCATTCCGTTCACTCATTCATTCCTTCGTTCGTTCGTCCCTTGGTTGGTTGGTTGGTTGGTTGGTTGGTTGGTTCGTTGGTTGATTGGTTGGTTAGTTTATTGGTTGGTTGGCTGGTTCGTTCATTCGTTTGGTCGTTCGTTCGTTCGTTCTTTCATTTGTTCGTTCGTCTTTCGTTCATTCATCTCTTTATTCATCTGTAAATTCGCGTATCCATTGCCCCCCCCCTGCTTCTGGAAAATATCATTCACTGTATATATTTACATAGATTCGATAATGCATCTTGATACAAATTCTTCGCCATATAGTGTATGTCGATATATGTTAATATTCCTTCGGCTGGTCTACTTTTGTTTCCAGGCATCCTATTTTACCGAGGTAAATTAATTTGCAATTGCCCTTATCTAATCCTCAACATGAAGTAAACTATGTATATGCATGAATAACTACATCAAACACCTAGCTTCCAATGCAATCCCTATTCACATGACAAATATGTCATTAGCGTCGGTGTATGCGTGTCTCCCGCGTAGGAGCATCTTCGCCGTGTTAGCGCAACTTCCATTCCACGTCCATCTGGTGTGGCAAATATGTCATTGGACTGTGCAAGTGGAATCAGAAATTACACATTGCTATTCCACCCAAAGCATGGCATCGGTGGGGTTTGGGGGGGGGGGGGGGGTGCAAGATTCTGCCACGTTTCAGTCATATGAAATTATGAATTGTATTTGTCTCAAATATAAGTTGACTATTCAGCTTTAGGCTTATTTAAATTCCCTGTTCAGCTTTAATTCAATATCAAATACTTAGCATGCGATCTGTTTCTTGGCTATTTAACCAGTGGTATTATTTTTACTGTTCTTCTTTGTTATGTCAATCTCGTTTGTTATGTTAATTCATCTGTGTAGCCCTGTCCTGTTAATTTCCTCTGTTATGTTAATTCATCTATGTAGCCATGTCCTGTTAATTTCCTTTGTTATGCTAATTCATCTGTGGAGCGCTGTCAGGTTAATCTTATTTGTTATGCAAATTCGTCTGAGAAGCGCTGTCTTGTAAATCCCTTTTGCTATGCAAAATCATCTGCCTGGATTGCTAGGTTTTATTATGACAGCTGGTGATTAAACCTATTACTAGTACTTATTGGGTTGATCTAAGTCAATCTGGAATCTGTGTTGATTGTTTATTGTAATGTTGCTGAAAGTTGTTGCAGTTGCTATCTGCAACAGCTTGCTGCAAACGCTTCTTTTATATTGATTGATAGTAACCAAATTAGTGAGTTATTATAGTACACTGTGTTGTAGTATTCAGATCTGTGATATGCTTCATTTATATGCAAATTCCTTGTGTATGCTAATTTTGTTTTGCTGTAGTTCCTTCATGAACAGTTGTTTTTATATTCCTATTTTGTCAAGGTATATGTAAATTGACTGCATCGAGTTGTATATAAGGGCCTTGTAAGTTGTACTCTTGATCACAATCGTCAGATGCTTTTTATGATGCTGTTAGTTTGGAGTATATTGTTCTCTTGCTGAGAGGTTTAGTTAATGGAAAAGTTCTGTGCCATTTTGTTCAAATTGTACATCCTGTAACTGGCCATGCCTCAGATAAGCATATCTATAGTTAGTTATCATAGCTCAAAAACAGTTTTCGTGGTAAGCTGCTATTACTAATATGAAATAGGTACAATATTAATACTGTTTTATTATTACTGTGCTTGTATAAAGCCGCTACTGATGCATATGTACACCTATGCTTTATTATAGGTTGATTGTTTTCTTGTAACTTCTACCTGTTGCTCAGTACTCTATTATTTTATGAAGGTCTATGTTTTCTGTTTGAACTTGGAAACCATGGCACATTATTCCGGCCATGTCTGGTTATTATTGCTGTATACATAAGCACTGATAATATACCTTATTCCTCAGTGTAGTCGTGGTATTAAACACCTGTATCTTGTCATCGATGAGGTAGTTTCTGTCGCCTCAGTCGGCCATTTTGGTGAATGGTTATTGTTGGTCATCTTAGACCAGATCACATCCAGCTGGATCGGAACTACCATGCGTGTCATCACTGGACCATGAATTCAAGCCAGTTTCAGATGACCATGCGCACGCACGTTCATACTCTGGGTACCCAGGAGTCGGATCACCTCATACAGACTGAAAGACTATTAGCTAAGTGGCATTTAACACACACACGCACGCACACACACACGTACGCACGCACGCACGCACGCACGCACGCACGCACGCACGCACGCACGCACGCACGCACGCACGCACGCACGCACGCACATACTTATTTACTTACTTATTTATTGATTGCTTTATTTACTTAAAATACATTTCTTATTTACTCTTTAGTCTCTTGTTTTTGGTGTTTGATGATTCACATGACCATTCAATCTTATTAACATTGAGCACATTTTCCATTCTTGTAATATCATCCCACTTCCAATTTTCAAACTGTTAAGAATGGGCATGCTCATTGTTATCACATACACAGCCAATCAATGAGCTGACTGTGAAATGCGACAATTGGGAGCTCGTCCGGTCATGTGATTCTTTATTCACCAAAATCAATCAATTTGTAATAGCAGTTTAATTTGAAACCATTCAAGTGTCCACTCATTGTTCACTGTGCCAATCGCGCTATTTGTATATTATTCATGTAATATCGCTCTGCTAGTAGTTGTGAAGAGTACTACATTTAAGTTTTGAATTGGTCGGCACTACATGCATTCAAGGGAAAATAAGAATGCTAGAACAAATGAATGGAAATATTTAGTACAGCTAGCACACTGGTCTTCTTGAGGCATGGTCATGCTATTCTGGTTATTTTTTTACTCCAGTGCATTTCAGGGTTACTAACGTGACATATACACTAGTGTCATGTGGTTGTCTAGTAGGCACCTTGGTTGTTGTTTGTAGCGTGTTAATCCAATATCTTTTCAGGTTGGATTCAACTGTTCATTATTGTGGACGCCACACTGGGTTTAGTTTAAGTGGGGACCCACCCTAGAGGTTGTTTGATCATTTTGCAGACTCCACGGTGGTGTTTAATTAGTGTGGTCATCACACTGGAGGGTTATTGATTCATGTTTATACTTCATTCATGTAGTCTGTATTGAATATGCTGTTGCCTCAATTAAAGTGTTGCTTGTTAAAATGCCAAATTAGTTTTTGTAATTTGATTCTGATTGAATTTGCATTTGAGTTACAGTCCACCGTGTACAGGTACTCCACATAATACTCGATCCTAAATCACATTTATTGCATAGTACTTTTGTGCAGGGATCATACCATTATTTGTAAGTACATATCTAACAATATGGCAGATACTAAGCTGTACGTGGACCTTTGGAAAAGACTTAGGTTATGAAGGTTTGGAGTTGAGCAAATTTGTAGAAGAGGAGTGGGAACGAGCAAAAGCTAATGAGCGTAATAAAAGAGGCCATGATCGGGAGATGAAACAGTTGGAGATGGAAGCAATAGCAAAGCGTCAGGCAGTTGGTGATAACGAAGCTAAGGTAATTGCACCTCAGTCGTGGTGTAAACTAACACCATCCACAATACTGTCTGTATTTTCCATTCGTTTAACTAATTTACACATCATTCTGTTATAATTGATACCTGTATTAATCAATTTATTCTTTCAATAGTTCCATTGTTCAATCGTTCATTCCGTTCAGTGTCGTTCATTCGTTCATTGGGTGGTTGCTTGGTTGGTTGGTTGGTTCATTGATTGATTTGTTGGTTGGTTTGTTGGTTGGTTGGTGGGTGGGTGGGTTGGTTCGTTCATTCGTGCTTTCATTCGTTCGTCCATTCGTTCATTCAGTTGTTTCTTTGTTCAATCGTTCATTCCGCTCACTCATTCGTTCCTTCGTTCGTTCGTTCCTTGGTTGGATGGTTGGTTGGCTTGTTTGTTGGTTGGTTGGTTGGTGGGTTGGCTGGTTGGTTGTTTAGTTCTTTGGTTGATTTGTTGGTTGGTCGGTTGGTTTGTTCGTGCGTTCATTCGTTCGTTCATTTGTTCGTTCATTCCTTCTTTCGTTCATTCGTTTGTATGTTAGTTCATTCTTTCGTTCGTTCTTTCATTTGTCCATTCTTCTTTCGTTCATTCATCCATGTATTCACCTGTCAATCCGCCTGTCCATTCGCCCCCTCGCTGCTTCTGGAAAATATCATTCAGTGTATATATTTACCTAGATTCGATAATGCATCTTGATACACATTCTTCTAATGCCATATAGTGTATGTCGATGTATGTTAATATTCTCTCGGCTATTCTACTTTTGTTTCCAGGCATTCTGTTTAACCGAGGTAAATTAATTTGAAATTGCCTTTATCTAATCCTCAACATGGATTAAATTATGTATATGCATGAATAACTACATCAAACACATTGCTTCCAGTGCAATTCCTATTCGCATGGTAAATATGTCATTAGCGTCCGTGTATGCGTGTCTCCCATGTAGGATCGTTTTCCCGGTGTTAGCGCATCTTCTGTTCCACACGTCCATCTGGTGCTGCAAATTTGTCATTGGACTGTGCAAGTCGAATCGGAAAGTACACATATATATTCCACACAAAGCAAGGCCTGTGCGGATGGGGGGAGGGTACAAGATTCCCACATAAATAGATTAACAATGGATAAATCCGACCGGTCACTCAAGTGTATGATGTCATAACCAATTACATCATATGTAGCAATCAAAATGCATAATGAATCATATATCTACGTCCGGAAGGGGGACATTGAGTAGGCAACTGTGTATGTGTTGTATATCTTTATTATGTAATAAACATTCGGTTGAATAATTTGAAGCTAAGTTAACTGGGTGCTGTCGCTACCATTGCTACCAACAGCACCAAGGTATGCTAGTTTCACATTATTCAACAGCTTACCTATATAATTGCATTGAAATTGGGATTCTGGTAATTCAGAATTTAATGTATATAAATCGATCCCAACGGCCGTAAAACATGGGCGGAATGTGTGGTGCTTATAAAGAAATTGTTCCATCTATCAGATGTAAGCTCTTTAGTATTTGAGGAACGATATATACCGGAAAATATCACTTCTCAAAGGAAATGTAATAATGAAATTACAAAAGATATTCAAGAAGGGGTAGATTCCCTCGACACATCGCATGCCGCGATGGTGGCATTGCTCTGCAATACATTTATTTTCATAGGAAAACATATAAATGCGCGGTCACGTAATCAAATTACCATACGCAGAACGTCTATCAGTACCTGCCACTGGAACTGGTGTTGAAGCCTTCACCGACATTTTAAACTAGGTTTAATAGGAAGCATGGGCAGAAACAGTTCCAAGTCAAATTAGCTCCACATTATTCCACATAATGTTTAATACATTTTAAACTCATAAAAGAAGGTTTTAAAACTCAAGTGACGGACACGTATTTTCGTGATGGAGCTATCCATCTCATTTAATGTGATGTCAGCTAACACGTGACGTATTTCATTATGGCGGCCATTTTTAAATGGTTCGGAAAGAGAATGCCTGCTATAGACATTCTTCACTTAACAATATTACCTGAGTTACATTGGAGAGACAGCCTCTCTTTATGTATACACCTTTCTACTTCACCGGATTGTCCTTAGATATCATTAATAATTCTAAAGAATGTTGTTATCAACTGGTCTCGGGTTTTCGTCAATTAAGACATGAAATATCCATTATCGCAGATCAGTCTTCTTAGCAAATAACGAGGTATGTGAGGACTAATTCACCGAGGCAGGCCTTCGTTAATCTGTTAAATTCCCAGGAGTGATATATCAATTTTGCTCCGATGCCATTACGTAAATATTCTATTGAATGTTTAGGCATCAACGTGATTGGAAGACTTTGCCAAGGGCAACAATGGTCGCGTGTGAAATATAATTTTAGATCTAAGCCCGATCTCTAAATCTTGGCCATGTTCCTGATCTTGCTCTTGATGATATGGTCGCCTTATACGCCTCATGAAGCTCATATCCAACATACCTGAGACTTCACACATATATTATGGAGATAAGTAGTGGCATCATAACGTATGTCATGTACTAAGAAACCAGATGGATAATCTTGAGCAGTTAACTGGACACATGACCTTCAGGTGCAGATACCGGTAACGTTGTACCCAAAGGGTCTCATCACGCTGTTATATACTGGGCGACGATAGAGGCGGACAACCAGTAAAAGAGTGAAGAAAAATTAAGCCAACTGACATATTATCTACCTCTTACGAAGAATCCAAATGGCAAATAAAGGTTGCCTACATGAAGAAATGCTTATTCAAGGATAGCTGCAGCACTGTGTCGCCATACGCTTACGACGTTACGTCTACCTTGGAGCTACAGGTCCAACCATAACAAAAAACTGAAATTAAGCCAGATTTTCATCTCGATTCTCGATTTTTGCACTTACATCGCCCAAATTTCACTCACGTCTACCTTATTTAGCCGGTTATCGAAAAATATACACTTTACTTCAACATATTTCATATATTTTGATACACTGCCCAATACATTCAAGGCCGTATATAAAAATATACGAAATAATTTGCAATAAATTGTATATCTTTCGCTAACCGGCTAAATAAGGTACACGTGTGAAATTTGGACGATGTAAGTGCTAAACTTGAGAAGCGAGAGGAAAATCTGATTTAATTTCAGATTTTTGGTACAGTTGGCATCGTAGCCCCAGGCTTAGCGTAACGTCGTAAGCGGAATAGCGTGGGCTACGTTTCGCATCTAATTCAAGGCATATCACAAGAGCAGCGCAAGTAAAGGAGGAATCCAGTTTTAGTTATGCCACGCCCATCTCTAGCTCAGCTCCACCTACACTTCGCCGTGTTGGGCTCGGTCGATCCATGAACCATCTGCCTACCAATTTCCAGAAACATCTACAGGTAAGCTGTTGAATATTTTGAAACTAATTTGACTGGACGATGTTGCTGCCTAATGATTATCTACGTCATTAATGACGTAATTGTTTAGGACCTCATTCCACACCTCGCACATTTGATTATGAAGTCGTATGATTGATTGATAAGCTGGAAAAGGCGTTTTGACTTGTTTATGAGTTGTTTTATGCTGAAATTGTGCAAGCATGTGAGTACATAGCACTCGAAATTCTCTCTCATTCACTCCACATACCTCCCTTTCCACCCCCACCCTCGTTGTCCTCTCCTTCCATCTCCTCACTCTCCCTCTCTCTCTCTCTCTCTCTCTCTCTCTCTCTCTCTCTCTCTCTCTTTCTTCCCTCTCTCTCTCTCTCTCTCTCTCTCTCTCTCTCTCTCTCAGGCTCTCGACAAATGTATTACTACATTACTAGTGTTAATATCATGGTGTGGAGCCGCCACTTGTTATTATATTTCATGCATCAGAACTGTATTATGGGGGAGACACGGGCCTAAGAAATATCTTTTATCGTGCTGCCACTTAGACTAAATATATATTATGTTAAAACCAATAGTATTGTGATTGTAGTTTACCATAGGAACTCTTTTGGATTGTCTTTTATCACACAAATAACTAAATTCGGTCCAGCTGTTGGCTAAGCAATTAACCAGCCGGCAAAGACGCACTGCGCATTGAATTATGGGAATCCTTACGTATTGACGTCAATCTGGGAAAGGTGTGTTCAACAAATGAGTTTTAAATACCCTTTATAATGCACGTTTATGGGCCTATACTGGATCAATACCGAGTCAGTACGACACGTTTTGACCCATTACTGGACCAGTAACCTGCATAATCAGCGACCACTTATAGAATGTGTAAATATTCTTGATACTTTAGAATAAATCTCAATACCAATCATATCCTCTTTCCGATCAGTAATTGTACTGGGAATTACAATCGCCCGGAGTCAGTGATAAAACTGCTTGATAGCTTCTAGAAGAAGATGATGTCTCGATGGTCAATGTCATAATTGCATCTGTTCTTTAAGATCACTGTCACAACTAGTGAGCCGATCGCGTGATATTGATACATTTAGCTTTGGCGTGGAAAGATCGATTTGAGAATAACAACATTGACACCTGAGGCAGGGAAGAAGATATCATCGAGTAGACTTACTCAGCTTTCTGTTTACGATTTTGCTTGAAAGTAGTTTTATGTAGTTTGGACGCCCAGCTAGAAATGGATCCCACTATTGATGGAGGATATGGCAAGAAACAGTCATAAAGGCGAGGAATACCGCGTGTGCGTGTGCGTGCCCGTGTGTGCGTGCGTGCGTGCGTGCGTGCATGTGTGTGTTGGGGGGGGGGTGTCGGGTTAGGGGCGGGGGGTCGTTGACGGTCCGATGGAAATGACATTTATTCAATTTATTTTTTTAATTCTTTAGCAAATAAGTATTAAATACCCATGGTAATTTACAGCATATGTTACATATTCTAGACAATTTTTAATAAATCGTGATACTAATCATACCCGCTGTCCATTCAGTAATTGTACTTGGAATTACAATCGCCCCGGAGTCAGTGATAAAACTGGTTTATAGCTTCCGGAAGAAGATGCTGTCTCGATGGTCTATGCCGTCATCCTCACCATTAGGGCGAGATGATCGCGTGATATTGATACATTTAACTTTGACGTGAAAAAGATAGATTTGAGAGTAAGCCATTTATTCCAACAACATTGACACCAGAGGCAGGACTCAACTTTCTGCGTTATCTTATGGTGGTCTTATGTAGTCTGGCGCTGCGGAGCGTCTAGAATCCAACACAAACATGAAGGTAAACGGGCGGTGACCCAGTGACTCTTATCACCGACAACTTCATATCGCATATGTTGGCTATTTGATGCTCATGTAGGCATGAAAATTATATAGAAAATTCTTCCCAATGCCAATATATATTGACAAAGTTATCAATTTGAAAGTCATCTTGTTTACGTTGTCAATTTGCTATTCTGAACTGCCCTGGCCTACTATTGGCCAAGTACCGTCCAAGTAATCAGCGTTTTCATGCTTCTCATGAGGATTTTTTTAAATCTAGGAACCAATGAAGAATCCAGTTTTAGCAATTCTCCGCCCATCTCTAGCTAAGCTCCATCCACAGTTCGCTTGTGTTGGGATATCGTTGAACTCTTGACTATCAATTTCCTGAAAACTATATGGGAAAGCTGTTTAATATTTTGAAACTAATTTGACTGGGTTCTGTTTCTGCCTATGATATTGTAAGGAGAGACGCGTCAACTTTAAGTTGATGACGTCACAAATAAAATTAAAATACGATAGATGCCATGTTTTCAAAATATGATCCAAAATTGGTTAAATTGATCTGCGACTATTTTGTCTGATTTGATATGGTTGAGTGATCACTCAATACTATGATTGATCAGTTAACTTACATATATGGCATTATGCGTGCTTCTCGGCGCCTAAATTGCCGCCAAAGCATGTGTCAGTGAATAGCAAGATTAGTGTCTGTGCAGGCGGGAAACCAGCGAGATGTGTCTGGTTCTTAAAATGTGAAGTTTTCTTTTAAAGTTTTCTTATTATTATTTTATGTGAGCGGTAGGGTTTCCTTTTAAGAGAAACAAGCTAAGTTTTCTAAATATCAAGGTTTTATATTAAGGTGAATTAGTAGTGATAGTCCTAGGTGCCGTAATTGATTCCTATGGGGGAGGCGTGAAATCTACAAGAGAACTGAGGTAATCGATCGGTCGATCATTTTCGCCTGATCTGCGATCACATTTCAATGAACACTCAGCTATCAAACACCTCTCCACGCCCTAGGGACAACTCACTTAGCTCACCTACCATCACGCCTGCCGGCTTATGGTTCAAATCAGCCATGGGAAACCACTTATCCTCCCGAACCCGCCATTGAACCTTCTTCGGTAGTCATTCATCTGCTCATGGGTCTTCTAATCTTATGACCCATCGTCAAACGATTCTACGATAATCTTCAGTCTATTCCGGGATCGCTTTCCACCCATGAAAGCTGCCAACATAAAGATCCATCATCGAACATTCTCAATCAACATAGAGATGTGTCGAACCCGTTCTTTAGATCTACGCATCAGTTATCAGAACACTGATGTAATATAGTTATCTTCTTCGAATTACATTTCGGGACTCGATTCTTAACAGCAGTCATCCGATGATAGTCTTCACCGAATCAACTCTGGATCTCCATTTCGTTTAACGTCATTGTGCTTTAACGCGTTATTTGACCCCTAGACAACAACTTTCCAATTTGAATCGCTTAATTGAGCACTACCGGGAGGCTCGCTCCGTGACAATATCATCAGTGCCCAGTCAAATTAGTTTTAAAATATTCAACATAATGTTTATTAACTAGTAAAGACATACACTTGGTACAAGAACGCTTAGTCCGTCATCAATTAAGCGTTCATAACGAGCTTATCTACACCATTCATAAAGTAATTGATGATGACGTCATGATACACGCCACGTAGTTGATTATGACGTCATATGATTAATGGATAAGCTGGAAATCTCGACGTTCGAATATTCTTATTGCAGGTATTGATGATATATTGAAATGATTGCAGTAACCGTGTCGGTATACAGTATATGCCATTTTTCTAAAGTAATATCGTGATATTGCCCAGCGCTGGGTATGAATGAAGAGAAAAGTTCAGACACCGGGTAAATAATGGCTCTACGGATGAAGCGATTGTGAGCAATCTCTGATCGCATGCAGATTCTACCATGATTGATTTCTAGATCGCTTGACTCGCCAGCTTTACACCCATGCTGAGGGTGGATGTGCATGTGGGTTAAGATCTCAGTACCAAACACTCTTCTAGGTCTATTAGCCTCTTTTCTATTCACGCTGTACCATAATACAGAGATGCGAGACAATCGCGTATGAATTGCCGCCTGATGCAGAGATTGCTCTACATTCTATCACAGAGATGACATGCCTTTGGATGGCACATATGTTTCCAATTCTACAGTAATTTCTCAGTAGTTCCTGGCGCTAAATTGGCAGTTAACAATATTCACTTTCAGAAAGGAAATAGTGTGCCAATGCAACAACTTCTAATGAAATAGACGAGCCCTTATTGTTCAGGGCCTCGGGGCTGTAGCCACGTTATTCCTGTCCTTAATCAGGCTCTGGAAGGACCACTTGAAGACGTTGAATATGCTATACACAAATTGAGAAGTATTCTTCAATGGAACTGATTTACTATAGTTCAGTGAAAACTGTCTATAGTGGGCAGTTTCTTTATGGACTATTTAACATGGCACTATAATCAATTATTTACTGTTACTGTGTTGGCATATGGAATGGAGTAATCCGATCTGTTATTCAAGTGTTTGATGCAAGATGAAATAAGTAACATGTTAGCTGACGTCACAATGAAAATGGTGTATGTTTCTATTCGACTTGCGCAATTACATATTTCCGACGAGAATAGGAATTGCACAGTAAACATGGTATTTGATGTAGTAATTAATGTACGTGTACATTTCAATTCATCTTGTGATTGGAGAATGTATCTAAATTCGCCATCACATGGTACATGGACATAGCCACGCGGACGTATGGATGGACACACTAGTACATATGGACGGGCTTATAGTAAATGTTAATCACAATTCTCCACGTTTCAAGATGAGAGTAGAATGATGGCGTGTATGAAGAATCCTAAATGAATTCTATTACGTAATATTAAATAACTGCTCTTGTAGTGTTATCTATTTGCCGGATAAGGACTGTACGTGGGTGAGCAAGGGGAACTGTTGTATGGCAGTATATCAAAGCATCAATGCACAGAGACACACCGACCCATCAACCTGATGCTCTCCCACCCCTCCCCCACCCCACCACACGCAAGCACACGTGCGCACACACGCGCGCGCGCACACGTACGCACGCACACGCGCGCACGCAAGCACGGGCACACGAACTCACACACGCACGTTTGCACGCGCACACGCACGCACACATACACATGCTAGCACACATGTACGCACGCATACACGAACACACGCGCACACGCACGCGCGCGCAACCATGCACACACGCGCGTGCGTTCACTGATAACCAAAATGATAGCGCACAAACGCTGTCTGTTATGAATTGATGACTAATGGTCACCCGCCCGTTATTAAAATTAATAAGTTACCCTCACCCACGCACTCGCATGCACATACACACACGCACACGCGCGCGCATGTGCACACACGTGCACGCGCATTCATACGCATGCGTTCCAGCACACACTAACGCACTCACTGACGCAAGCTCGTAAGAACGGGCGACGCACGCTCTGACGTACGCACGCACTCACTCACTCACTCACTCACTCACTCACTCACTCACTCACTCACTCACTCACTCACTCACTCACTCACTCACTCACTCACTCACTCACTCACTCACTCACTCACTCACTCACTCACCCACCCACCCACCCACCCGCTCACTCACTCACTCACTCACTCACTCACTCACTCACTCACTCACTCACTCACTCACTCACTCACTCACTCACGCACTCACGCACTCACGCACTCACGCACTCACGCACTCACGCACGCACGCACGTACGTACCCACCCATGTACGCAGCACAGCCAACCAAAACAATATCACGCAAAGACCGGATGTGATCCTGTCTGTCATGATTTGGTGACTCGTGGGGTCACCCGCCAGCCATTAAAACTAATACGTAATACTCATCCGCGCCGCAACACTCACATACACGCACGTACGCGCGCGCACATAGACGCAGGCACGCACACACGTACACACACGCATGTACAACCGCACGCACGCACGCACGCACATGAGAACATACATATATATATATATATATATATATATATATATATATATATATATATATATATATATATATATCGTTTACCGTGCAAGTTCAATTGGCCAATGACAATTCCCATTAAAAGAATGTGTGACTTAACACACTTATCCATCTTGTCTATCAACATGGCATCCAAAAAACGGACACCGGAGAAGGATAATTTGCCTGTTCAGAAATGGCAAGTCTTTACGATGTTTCGCACGTTGATTAGATGAATTCATTAAGCAGAAATAGATCTTTGCCTGCACACATTGACAGACAGACATGTATCAACGCGCGCCACACCACCGCACCATCCACCCCTTCTTCACAAATTAAGCATTCGGTCATTCAGTCACGCAGTAATAATTAGGTTTTAGCGGCTCATTTCATACCTTCTGCCATTCCATCACAACCTGCACACCCACGCCCCCGCCCACACCTTCATCCACTCATCCCCATTCTTAACATTCTACCAACACACCAAAAGTACCCTCACCTTCTCACACAGGTATTCACACGCTCACGTACCCACGCACCCACGCACCCATTGACACCATCATCCACCCATTCACCTCCCCAACAACGTACCAGCCAGCTAACCCCCTAACTCAACCAACCACACACCACCCACCGAGACCCTCACCCACCCACTCAGTACATGTACATGCACGCAGACGTTTGAAATAAAACCTATACCTGATTACTTACCTGATCACAGTTCTTGATAATGTACCACTGGAATGACTCTCGAGACAGTCATTCCAGATTCCAGTGGCAAATCCGCAAAAACAGTCTTCTCTTGGCCTGCAAATGGACATTCAATATCTAAATATTTTAACATTCTTCACCAAATTTAGACAGTAAAGGGTTAATATATTATGATGACAATACCAGGTACTGTGTCTGTTTCATTTGCCTTATGTATTATAGCATAAAACACTGGGCTGAACATTCGAGATAGTGTATACATTTTAGCCAATTCACAGTCTTCACTGCCATAGTGTCTGTAGGTTATGCTCGGCCCCAGATTTTCACCTACATACACTTGAGTGTAAGTATAATTTAGCCTAAATTACTTTCAGCTGTAAACAATATGATATCATATCATTGCTAGCTATAGTCATAATTAAAACAAATTCTACAATGAAATAATTCCATAGTCTGCAATTCCATACCGAAAATTGGCTTAAATGTTGGCAGATCAGTGATTTTCAGTACCATACTGTCTGCGATAAGTTTGGCCCATATTCGGTTCGAAATTCATACATATGCTCAGATCGGTATATGAATACGCTAATAAAGTATCAAGCTTCAAAATGTCTACCATGAAGTAATTTCCTAGTACGCAATTCAATGGCAAAAATGTGCACACGTTTTGGCAGATCCATGGTTTTCAGTAGCCTACTGTCTATAATAAGTTTGGCCCCAAAATTTCAGGTAGATAATTATATAAATACGTTAACATAATATTGATTAAAAAAAATTCCACCGTAAAGTAATTTTATAATACATAACTTAGTAGTGACCAAAAGTTGTCAGATGCCAAGAATTTGCGTGCCAATATCTATGCACTTTGTTTCTAACCAGTTTTCGAACATCTAGCTATGCAGAACTCAATATTCATTATTACGTAATATTGTACGAGATATTGCACGATTCTACCATCAAATAATATCATAATTACCAAGTATGTCCATGTAGTTACTTATTCACAATATGTCCCCATCAAAGATAGTTGGTTTACATTAGCCACAATCAGATAGATGTCGATAAGTCCTGGAATATTGCTTGTAATAGGTTTGGCTCCAGAATTTCACCGATATGTTTACAAAAATATATATGAATGCGCTAATAAAGTATAGAGTTTAAAAAATTCTACTAAGAAATAATTTCGAAATACGCAATTTAGTAGCGACTTGCAGTTTTCAAATACTAATAATTTACTAAATATTCGGTATCAGAATCTCTGTAGTTGGTTTGTAACCAGGCTTTCGAATATAATACCATCTAGAACTCACTTGATATTGCACAATTCTATCATCAAATATTCCTTGCAATAACGTGAAAATCTTTCTATATATCCTATAATTTAGCAGATAGAATCTGAATTATCAGGCAAAAAACCCCAGAATTTACGCAAATTGCCAACAAGATGGACGGACTGCCCCAAAATATAATCTGCTTCTTCCTATATCCCATAGCTGATCCTATCCAAGGTCGATGCCAGTACAACCATCTTAAAGATATGACACTACCAAGAAACTATCATTATTACAATCTCAACCACCATCAACACTACACGGGAAAGGTAAGAAAATGTAAATGATAGTCAGAACCTATGCAACATTGAATGTTAATATAACAAGATAAACAAATTTCCCTCTGTCCTGCAAATATATTGTCAATTTGTCATATGTCTAATGGCTATATCTGTATAGTACATTGAACTTAACTTGAAGCTCACATCTTCCTATATTATATAGTGCATGTACCAGTTATACATGTTTAATTTATTTTCTGTTCTATATAGGGGTCCAAGGTCTAGATATAGTCACTGACTTTGGTGGACAATCTGTTGCGCTACTGCAAATTGTGTATTATATACACCTGTGCAAAAGTTAAGCACCACCCTATTTTTACGCACATGCGAGGATATATTCATGTGCTATGAAGAAAGCAATAGCATAAACATTTATGTACCCATCCATCTTAGTGCAAGAGGTAATAATGCAACTAGTGGAATGCTGATTATGATGGTGTGGAAACACTGTATGTTTTTGTTTGAACTTGAAAACGAGGCCTGAATATGGTTACGTTGACACAACTGACAACTATTGCCCTACAGTTGACACACGTGGCTAGATTGTCATTAATGGTGTCTGAAAACGAAGTTTAACATCTGTGCACGAGTTTGAGACTGTCATTATTAATACCGGGTATATCCACCTTGTGCCTGGATGACGGCCTGGACACGACGTCTCATGCTGGTCACCAACCGACTGATACGCCATTGTGGTATTCGTTGCCATTCAAGATGGAGTGCGTCTGTTAATTCCTGTAGGTTCTGCACAGGAGGATCCCTCCTTCTCACCATGTTTCCCAGAATTTCCCAGATATGCTCAATAGGGTTCATGTCAGGGCTCCTTGCTGGCCATGGTAGGGTTTCGATGGCATTCTGGCGGAGGTATTCATGCACAGCTCTAGCACGATGTGGTCGGGCGTTGTCATCCATGAATATAGGGTGGGTTCCAGGTGCATGATTTACAAAATGAGGGACCACAACTCTATCCAGTATGGAATCTTGATATCTTTGTCCATTTAGTGTTCCAGGTACAGTCAACAGATCCAGCTTACAATCAAATGAGATGCACCCCCATATCATAACGGAACCTCCACCAAATGGAACTTCTTCCATGATGTTACGTTGGTCGTACGCCGTGCGTCTGGACCTCCATACACGAGTTCGACCATATGTGGCATGAAGCAGGAACCGACTTTCATCGGACCAGTGTACCCGTCTCCGGGATCTCATGTTCCAGTGTCTTCCTTCGTTGCACCACCTCCGACGCTCCTCTTTGTGGTGTGCAGTGAGGAGAGGACGTCTGACAGGTCTCCTAGCTTTCATGCCAGCAGCATACAGTCTCCTTTTGACGGTAGACATTGACACTCTATTGCGCGTTTCCCATTGCTGGCTGAGCACTCTGCTGTTGGTGAATGGAGATCTCCTAACAAGGCGTACTAGGGCTCGATCATCACGGGCAGTAGTCTTCTTCGGTCTTCCAGATCTAGGCCTGTCCTTCACCTCGTTAGTTTGCCCATGTTTTGCAATCAAACGACTGATTACAGTATGGTTAATGTTCAGCCGTCTGCCAATCTCTCTGCATGACATACCAGTGGTATGCATGCCTATGATTTGCCATTTCACACGATCACTTAACCTTCGTCTTGCCATAGCGGTTCACAATCAAGAGCTAATTCTCTCTCTACAAATAAACCACGGTCATGAACACAAAATTCCTAATCTTGTCGCCTAAATCTGTATGTAATGTTCTACGCCTCAAACTGGACTTTTACATAACTGAACACGTGTGCTGTTTCCCGCCATGCACGGACATCAAGCGGCGTGAAGTCATGCATGCATGTGCATTTCGTACTTGGAATTATGTCAGCTAACGCGGGGACAAAAAGTATGGCAGCCTAGTTGTACCATCATGTTTCTACGTTCTATTGTTTTTGCTGGTGCTTAACTTTTGCACAGGTGTATATATAAAAATGAATTTGAAACTCAACTTGAATTATAATAATCTCCGGTCACGCTATTTGCCATTGATGCCTTGCATCAATATGTGTACTTGTGTTGAGTATTAATGGATACACTGGAAAGGTGCATTCTCCTCAGACTACGTCCACAGTATTATGATAGACATCTGCTCCAGAAACAGATCACGTGATACATTAACATTGACTGCGGGGCTCTCATGGGCTTTGGCGATTATTGCTTTCAGTGGTCACCATCAATTATTTAAGAGTAATTGTGATTACTCGATTAATTAGCCTCTGTACAAATTAACCAGACATAGCAACAAAGGCATATCAATGAAGAAAGCTGCAGTGGTGTCTAGAAATGTCCATTTGTGGCCAAGAGGAGATAATTGTTTTTGGAAGTTTATCACTAGAATGCCTGGCTCGATGTCCAAGCCATTCATTCCAGTGATAGATTTTCAAAATTAGGCTTCTCTTCGCCTCCAAATTAGCATACATACATTTGTTGAGAGAATGTTCCTGATTTATCGCATTTAAGAGTGAATTAAATGGAGGATTTTGAAATATTTTATGCATTAGAAAATATTCACAATTATTCGATTATATTCCATACATTTAGCAAAACCGGCGGCGTTATTGTAATCAAATCCGTCAATCTGTCCATCCGTCCGTCCGTCCGTCACGCTATCTCCTCCCAAACAACTGGATTGAATTGAACTAAATTTGATATGTGGGTAACCCATATCGATATAGAATGGATGGGCAGATTTACTTTTGGCCCCACCCCAGGGTGTGTGTGTGTGTGGTCAAAGGGGCATGCAATTGATTGTAATGCAACTCCACTGAACTTTTGAACAAAATTCAACCAAATTTGGTATGTGAGTTACCCATATCAATGTAGAATGGATGAGCAGATTTACTTTTGGCCCATCCCCAGGGTGTGTGTGTGGGGGGGGGGGGAGGTGTCAAAGAGGCATGCAATTGATTGTAACGCAACTCTACTGAACATTTCAACAAAATTCAACCAAATTTGGTATGTGAGTTACCCAAATAATTGTGGAGTGCAAAAGGGCATTTACATTTGGCCCCACCCCCCGGGTGTGGGATGTGGGGTGGGGTCATCAGTTCTTAGTGGTGAACGTGTGGATTTGCGATGGTGTAGTTCGGATCGACCGGTCGGATACCGGCCGTACCAGCTGAGCTGGGTATGTGCCGCCCATCGTGGTTTCGTTTCCTGAACACGCCCCCCTGGGTAGAGCCATAAGCATATGTAGGCCTATGGGAGAGATAGCGTGTCGAAAACGACTAAGTTCGTTAAAACGCAGGATGCGCATGCGCGCGCCAGGACGCTGATTTGATGGCGCGCATAGTTACGACCAAGATAGGATGGCGCTTTTAGTGTACCATGATCGTACCATGTAATCCTTATTGATTGACTGTTCTCGTTAAATCTGGAATTATTCAAGACAAGAATTCAACGGCCTTTTCAAATCTGTAAACCATTTCAAAATCGGTTGAGAAATGGTTGAGTTACCCAGGGAAAACTCTTCATGATTATCTTCAAAATATTGCCATGTCATCATAACCACGTGGACGCGAAACTTCTAGAATGTTCTAGAACATTCGGCTGCGCTATTATTTAGCTACGCGATGATTGGCTATTACTCGAACCATGATTGGTTGGAGCCTGCGCCTGTGACGTCACGAAGAGTATAAAAGGAGACGCGATCCAGTGAACGAGAGCATCCTCGGCCAGGGGCCGAACAGGTTGGATCTGTACCAGCGACTAACAAGCGCGACAGACAACACACGTTTTCCTTCGCTATGTGTCAGGTTTTTATCCCGTAGCTTGCAGTTGTCCAACCCACCGCACTAAAACAATTTTGTAACTCCCCATTTACGGGAGTAATTTGGAACTTCTGATAATTGTTCACGAATATCAATATCTACCTCGGAACACAAATTTGCGGTGAGGCATTTACGGCCAAAATATGTGAGTCTACAGATGTAGAGGCAGGGTGTTCTTTGATGGATGATTCGCCGGATCTGCCGGCCATGCCTAAAAGTGGTATTTCAATCGCCGCCTCACTAATATCGTGTAGGTTCTTTCGACTTTCTACCGCAGCAAGTACACTTTTCCCGGTGCGTCTTCAGAGCTGGCTGACGTACCCAGCACCGCGAAGCTTTGTTTTGTATCTTCGTTTGCCTCTAACAACCCCCGCTTGTGATCGGGTTGTTTACACCTTCCGTCCGTGCCATCGGTGTACGGGAACTTTATTCACCACGTAGTACTACCGTATCTTTTGCTGACTGCTCGTTAGACATTCTATTAGACCTACATCACTGAGTGATGTACTCTCGCCATGAGTGTTCTTGCGGGAGTCTTGTTTGCGGAAAACAGTTTGCGGGAATCAACCTGCGGGAACTTTCCAACTTCTGGAGAGCGCATCATCTCACGTCGACTACGGATTGACGTATCAATTTCAGTAACACGGTAGCCTAACTTGGGAATGACTACCAAGTATTCAAGTAACTATACTTCACAGTTTAATTATTTCTCTATATAGGGTTTTTTAAATTATATTATCCGTAAGGAACCGTAACGTTAGGACCGCTAGTTATAATTTCTGTATTTGTTCGTTAACCTGTACTGATATGTATATCTTGATCATTTGACACCGTATTGATTGTTCTGGTTAAATTATGTATGTATATGGCCAGTGGCCATTCGTTCATATGTTTTGTTTATTCATAGAAAATATAGGACTGCAGTGCACGTAGGAAACACTATACAGCAACACTTATATACGCAGCACTTTCTCCCGCCACCAACAATTTTTCACTGAGGTCGCTGTCCGTGCTATAACTCTGTTTAGCCCGGCATGCTACCGACTAAACCTTTTCTATTCAGCTCAATAGGATAGGTTCAAAATGAGTAAAGACACTTTCTTCATTACATGCGGTGTACTATACTCTTCTCTTCCGTTAGTGCGATAATCTAGCACCGCACTCCGGTAAGACTCGTAGTTAAGATTTTATCTCTCTTGACGTTCCACTTAGCCTTGTGGCTTCTTAATTGTGTGGATGTCCTCATCCGCACCATGGGCTGATTCGACTCTGGGAAACTATTGGGGTTTCCGAGCGTTAATGGCCAGGGTGCGGTCTCACACACATTCCCGTGTATCTTTAGATACCTAGTAGTAAACACTTTAAGCCAATGTAGGAACGCACTGCGAAAACACATGTATTAATTAATATAAACGGTAAAACGGTTAGTTCCATAGGACCCGGTGACGGCCGAGATACGTACTCCCCACCAAATTCCGTTAAAATGTCTAGGCAGGTTATTTAGATCTGCCACGCCCTTGCGGGAAGGGTATTTACGGTAGGTATTCGTCTCTCTTACCCCCACCATAACGATAGAACAATGGTCTAATAATGCTTTCGTGAAATGTAACACATGTCGTGTAGCGTTTAATGTGGTTACGGGGCGGGATGTCCGGATTATTATCCAGTTCGGAGATCTTGCTACGTAACATGTATGAGCGCTGTCTTTAGTATTGATGTTTTAGGGCATCTGTTCCCCGTGACATCCGTGTCTAATAGCTAGGTAGATATCAGCCAGTTGCGGCCTAAAATAATTCTTGTTTAGAAAACAACTAAAAGTGAATTAAGCAAAGCAGACGGCCCGCATAAACAAAGCGGCAACTGCTAATTCAGCATATCAAGAATCACATAAGACGGTAACTCGGGAATCCATCGGGAATCCCCCGTCCCGTCTTCACGTGAAACAGTACGCACCCCTATAGTCATAATCTCACTAGGTATGGTCTTTTCTTTCTAAAGCATTTCTGGTTGAAATATTAGAGTGGGCCCATTTTTGCCTACTATTCTTCTCCCGCTTTAAGCAGTGGCGACACCTTCCCGAGACAGAGGCCCGCGCGAGGCATTTGCCTCTCGCAAGGATTCAGCGACGGTGGTCCATGACAGGATAATACGCCTCACCCAAACTAGCACTAGGAGTAGTGCCCGCGTGAGGCACATTACTTTTCGTCCGAGATAACCTTCTTCCTTTCGGCTTAGAAGTATAATAACTTATATTAAGTTAAATAGCTAAGTCTCGTGCACGGGAGCCTCCCTTGCGGGGATCCCTCTGCGGACCCACGAGTCTGTGTGGTACCTCCGGGAGCCCCATGTTTAAAAGTTCATCTACCTGTCTCTATGTCTCGTATTTTCGTATGCTCTTACTGTAGTATTATCTAGCATATTTATAATTGTTTAGGTAAACTCATTGTATAGACATATATTTTTTAGGTCACCAAATCAAATCCTGTAAGTCCATAGATCACGAAATTGCTATAGACAGGCATACTGGTGACACAAATTCTTGGGATGAGACAGTTGTGTTTAATGTTCCCGACGATGGTCGCACGGCCCCACCGGGACGGTTGAGTTTCACCGGCCTTAGGAGCCGGTTTTTGTTTCCCACATGGCAGTCTCTTACAAAGTCCGTCACCCCGAGACCGGATGCTAACCAGCGTCATCACTCGTCGTGCACTTGCGGCGCGGCGGGCCGACATACTACACCGGAACGGCCCGACACTACCCGTCGAGCTACAATGACGCGTCATTGACTGATCAATCTAGTGTAATATTTAATCATTTAAAATTGACGAGTTATATAATAATCGTGATTTTCGATTTAATCACGTAATCGCGCAAGCTTAGGATGCCACACCAATGGCATTGTGATAAACATTGGTGATAAACTCAAAGGAAATGTAAATCTGCTCGAACAGAGGATGAGTTTCAGCAATGTGACAGGAGTAGCTGTCTAAGTTATGGATTCCAGTGTATTAATCAATCATATGACGGCATACTCAACTGCGTGACGTCTATGGTGACGACATAACACAAGTTATGAATGACGTAACTAAGTTAGTCACGAACGCTTAATTGCTGACGGGCTAAGCGTTGCTGTGCGAAATGTATACATGTATTTACTATTTAATATACCTGCTGTTGAATATTTTGCAACTAATTTGACTGGGTGTTGTTGCTGCCACACGTGGCAACAGCGCCAAGTCAAGGTAGTTTCAAAATATTCAACAGCTTCCCTGTACAGTTATCTAGACATTTATAGTCAGGTGTTCATGGATCGATTAATCACAACATGGATATAGCGTGGGTGAAATTTATATAAAGATGGGCGGGGCATAACTAAAATATGATTTCATTACTGAGCAAGGATAAAAAGACATCATAACGGTTTATGACCTATATATTTTCGGGTTTATTGAATAACAAACCCGTAACACACTCGATACATTTTGAAATCGTTACGGCTGCATGTTATTGTTTAACGAATATAAATGTCAGATGTTCTACGCGGCGTCATGGCGGGGGTGGGGTGGGTGGGGTGGGCGTGGGTGGGTGAGGGCGTGAATCTTAACAGAGGCCGGCGTTCGATATACCTTCTCACAGGGTGAATTTAATTTTAGTTGTTGATAGACAATTCGCGATAAAACGGCTTGAGGTTATTCGAATGCTAACTATGAAAACCGTAATGGGGCTCTAATGTCGATTTACTCACAAATTTTGATGGCTCTGTAAACCGCCCATATAGCCCCCATGCATTTTAACATCGATTATACAAGCTAGAGAACCTTCCGAATCTATAGTTCGTGTGAGGTTTCGTTGCTTAAAATATATACACCAGATTTCCAGTGTGTGTGCCCATATTTGAAATTTTGGTATACCGGTGGCTGGTGCAAACATCATGCTAATATGAATAGGTGTTTGCATTAAATGTTTTTCCTAAATCCCGTGATGTTCCACACCGTTCATCATATTGTTAGCTTCAAGGCGAAAATAATTCTCTCGCATGTCTATCACTATGAGCACGATTTGAACTACATCAATGCTGTATTTACGCTATGATGCTTTCAGAAACCGACCATGGTTTACGAATTCCACTAGTCACCATTGAAGAGAATGCCTTGGAACTCGGTGTTCTCAAAGCAAATGACCTAAAAATTCCAAGATGAAGCCACTGCATGGAATCATCATCATCATCATCACCATTGCTATCCACGTCGTCGCCGTCGTTAGCGTCGTTCGTCGTCGTCGTCGTCGTCGTCGTCGTTGTCGTCGTCGTCGCCGTCGTCGTCATCTTCATCGCAGTCACATCGTCATCATAATCATCATCATCTCATGATACCAAATCCATATCTTAATATTTTCACCATTTATTTGAATTCTGAGTTACTAGAATTCCAATTCCAAGGTAAGTTCTCTAGATACAGCCTTAACACCTGTAAGTTTTCAATATTTTGAAACGTATATGAACCGGTGCTGTTGCTGCATAATTATGCCAGCATCGGCGTCCAATCAAATTAGTTTCAAAATATTCAACAACATGTTTATTAACTGTATGTCAGTGATGAATGTACTATTAAATAAACATTCTGTTGAACCTATTGAAGCTAATTTTCCTTGCAATGTTTCTACCATTATCAGCAACACCACATTGTCAAATTAGTTGCAAAATATCCAACAGCTTACATGTATGGTTACTTTAAAATTAGGATACTGGTAATTCAGTATTCAAAGTATAGCTCGACGGAAACGGCCGTTATTCAAATTATCTTGTTAGGAATGCAACTTTCCCAGACTGACGTATTTTGCGAGAATATCTTCCCACAATGCATCCCTCGCAGCACTTCTGCTTGTAACCTAGTCAGGCGACTCACGGACAGTATTACGTTGCTATTAGTTGCGGGTACAACGCATTGTAAGCCTTGATATGAAGAAGTCGGATCAAAATATCATTACAGTCATACATCATGGAAAAGCATATGCAATCACTTACTAAAGATTTCTGTATTTTTTTTTAAATTTTGTCACGGTAAATATAATTTTAAAATACAACCTCTTGGCCGCTTGATTTACTATATATATACAAATATCTTAGTAAAACTGTAAAAAAACAAACTAATACATACATCTGGAGAAAACTGTACCTGCTTCCCCATGGTGTATGATTTCAATACTATTGTGAGATAGGCATCTGTTTGACAAGCATCTGAAGGATTCCTCAAGTTGTTCTTGTGGACAGCCTGATACCGAAACCGCTGACTATTATATCTTCTACTGCCCTCTTTTAGGGAGCAAAAACTTGCTTTCCGTAATGCATTAGTGACTACTGATATTCCTCATACACTCACGTTAAGACACAGTAATATCAAGACATCAGAAAGTATCTGCCAACATCTTGTCGATACAGACAGTTTATAACGACATCCGGCTTACTTATCCAACTTTGAAGCAAACCGTATTCGAACTCGTGTTTATATAACTGGTGAAATAGATAAAACATAATATAAAATATCGAGCCAACAATGTACATATATGGATGCATTCAGTACGGTGCAGATCGGGCACGACTTGGCGCATTTCCAGGGCAAAATTAACAAGGCATTGACCCAGTACTGGCCCAGTAACCTGCATAATCAGCGACCACGTATAGCATATGTAAATATTCTTGATAATTTAGAATAAATCTCAATACCAATCATATCCCCTTTCCGATCAGTAATTGTACTGGGAATTACAATCGCCCGGAGTCAGTGATAAAACTGGTTTATATCGTCCAGAAGAAGATGCTGATGGTCTATGCCGTAGCTGCAGCTGGTCTTTAGGATCACAATCACCACTAGCGCGAGATGATCGCCTGATATTGATACATTTATCGTTGGCGTGATATGATCGATTTGAGAATAAGCCGTTTATTCCAACAATATTGAGACCATAGGCAGAGAAGTTGTTATCACCGAGTAGGCCTACTCAGCTTTATATTTACGAGTTTGCTTGAAAGTAGTTTTATGTAGTTTGGACCTCGGTGAAGTCTAAAATCCTACACACGCATAACCTTACCAGGGCAATGAACCTTCATTGGTGCAGAAACACAGATACTCCTCATCCAGGACATTGAATTGACAGCAGATTTTAAACTGTTTCAATCGTTATCATCATCGGCATCATCATTGCCATCCTCGGCCTTGGCATCAGCATAGGCATCGTCATCGTCGCCGCCGTCTACAACATCATCATCATCATCATCATCATTATCATTATCATCATCATCATCATCATCATCATCATCATCTTCATCATCATCATCGCAAATCTATCTTTTATAATTTTTTGTGGTTAAACCTGTCAACGACCAGACTATATTAATAGTCGTAGCATACCCTGCGCATTAACACTCTAGAAAAACTTGTCACAGCGACGGTTAAGGGGCAGCGCAGACCCATGATACAATATTAATACAGGGATAAATTTCTATCTATGTCCCACCCATTTCTACCTAATCTCCGCCCACTTTTCCCAACATCTTAGACTCAATTTATGACCTTTGGATTCTGACTTCCCGGAATTCCAATGCCAATGTAGGCTAAGTCTTGAAACTAAGTTGACGGCGTGGTTTTGCTGCATATGGCAGCAACAGTGCCCAGTCAAATTAGTTTAAAGTTATTCAGGACATAGAATTCTTATACTTGGCATCAATGTTCGTGACTGCCTGCGATGGATATACTATTTAATACACATTTTGTTTAATATTTTGAAACTACTTTGCCTTGGGATGTTTTGACATAGGCAGCAGGAACAGCACACAATCAAATTAGTTGCAAAATATTCAACAGTTTACATGTATAGCTGGTTTGAAATTGGGATTCTGGTAATTCAGAACTCAAAGTATAGCCTGGAAATTGATTCCAGTACACATAAAAATCGGTCGGTGCTTAGGTAAAAATGGGCGGAAAATAGATAGAAATTGATCTCACTATTGATGGAGTAACCATATAGGAGACGGTAAGAAACAGTCATAAAAATGAATCATAGCACGTGGGTGGCTTGTGGGGTGGGGGTGGGGGTGGGTGAGCCGGGTGATGGCGGCGTTGACGGACCGACGGAAATGACATTTATTCAATTTATTATTTTAAATCTTTAATAAATGAATATTAAATGCCCACGATAATGCATATTATTGGGTCTGTAGTGAACCAAAAACCGAATCAATACAGCAAGGCATTGGCCCACTAACATGCATAATCAGCGATCATTTATAGCATATGTTACATATTCTTGATAATTTAGAATAAATCTGAATACCAATCTTATCCTCTTTCCATTCAGTAATTGTACTGGGAATTACAATCGTCCCAGAGCCAGTGACACATGCAACGAGTTTAGAGTTTCCGGACGAAGATGCTTTCTTAATGGTTTATGTCGTAATTGCAGCTGCTCTTTAAGATCATCCTCACCATTAGTGCCAGATGATAGCGTGATATTGATACATGGAAAAGATTGATTCGAGAGTAAGCCATTTATTCCAACAACATTGATCCCAGAGGCAGGGAAGCGCTATTACAGTGTGCTCAGCTATCTGTAGAATTTTTTTAGTAGTTTTATGTAGATTGGTGCAGGGGAACGTCTATAATCCAATACAAACCTGAAGGTAAATGGGCGGTGACCCAGTGACTCGAGTACAGAAAAACTCTATGTTGAGATACCACGCCTTCAGCATATTTAACTGGCAGAATATATTTAAACGTCTCAATCTTGACATAGCAGAACATAAAAATAAAGACGAAATTGACCTAATTTGACGTTCTCAGAAACGTGTGATACCTTCACTAACGATGATAATCACCGACAACCTCATATCGCATACGTTGGCTATTTTATGCTCATGTAGGCACGGACATTATACAGAAAACTCTTTCCAATGTCAATATTTATGACTAAGTCATCACTTTGAAAGTCACGTTGTTTAACTTGTCAATTTGCTATTCTTAAAGCTGTCTTGGCCCACTATTGACAAAGTACCGGCCCGGTAATCCGCGTTTTCATGCTTCTCATGATCATTTTAACTTTTATCTAGGAACCAATGAAGGAATCAGGTTTTAGCTATTCCCTGCCCATCTCTAGCTCAGCTCCACCCACAGTTCGCCTATATTGGGATATCACTGAACTCCTGATTGTCAATTTCCATAAACCTATATGGTAAGCAGTTGAATATTTTGAAACTAATTTGATTGCGTTCTGTTTCTGCCTATGGTATCCTCAGCACCCAGTCAAATTAGTTTCAAAATATTCAAAATAATGTTTATTAACTAGTAAATACATACATTTCGTACAAGAACGCTTAGTCCGCCATCAATTAAGCGTTCCTGACGAACCTATATACGTCATTCATGACGTATTTGATGATGACGTCATCCTACATGTCACGTAGTTGATTATGACGTCATATGATTGATGGATAAGCTGGAAATTTCAATTTTCGAATATTGCTATTGCCGGTATTGATATATCGAAATGATTGCGGTAACGGTATCAGTATACAGTATATATCGTATTTCGTCCATCAGGAAGCTGTAATAGTCCATCAACTGTACGAATTGTATTTCTTTGGTTTAATAAACATTTTGAAACTAGTTTTAACTCCAGCAACATCACCAAATCAATTAGTTTCAATATATTCAACAGCTTACCTGTATCGTTACATTCAAATTGGAAGTCTGTGAATTCAGGGTTCAAAGTATATAAATCGATGCCAACATGCGCAAAGCGTGCGCGGAACTTAAATAGCTGTTTTTTTAAACTGGAATGTTAATTTATAAATGACTGGTATATTTACAAAATTAATCTTCTTTTGGGTTAGAAAAAGGGCTATTATTAAATGCAATAAACCTGTTTTAATTAAATTATGTAAATATATTAGATTATCAAAGAAGGCGAACGTATAAAAGAACGCTTACACCTGTATGCGTTTTATCTTGTGGGATTAGATTGACTGGAGGTAATTGCTGCCTAAGGCTAGTTAAACCACATACCTTAGGCAGCAACAGCACTCTGTCATATGTATTTCAAAATACTCATCATCTGACCTGTATAGTTACCTTGATATTGGGATTCTGAAAATTCAGGGTTTCATCGATCCATACACTGGCAAAGTGTGGGCGGAGCTTGGCTAGCGATGGACTGGGCATGGCGAAAAGTCTGGTTTATTAGACCTAAACACAATCTAGAACATGCATGTTATTAAAGATTACACACACTCACTTCATATGCATAGCCATGATTTCATCAGTGGCTGGACGTTTCTCTGCATCTATTTCCTCATGTGATTAGCGTTGGGCGATATAGCGATATTACTGAGAAAACCGCGATATATCGTATATATCGTATATTGATATCGTTATTGTAAGCATTTCAAAATATCATCAATATCGGCAGTAACGATATTCGAAATTTTTGTTTCCTAGATAAAGATTAAAATCCTCATGTGAAAGCTACCTTGATAATGCCGGTTACTAGGCCGGAACCGGCACTGAACGACTAGCGGGCCAACGGAGGATTCCAGTTTTAGCTATGGCGCACGAATCTCTAGCTAGGCCCCACCCACACTTCGCTCGTGTTGAGATCGATCTGACCCTGAGCTCCTTGATTATCAATTGCCAGCAAACTATACAGGTAAGCCGTTGAATATTTTGCAACTAATTTGACTTGGCGCTGTTGCTGCCTATGGCAGCAACAGCGGCCAGTACAATTATTTGCAAAATATTCAACAGCATGTTTATTAAACAGTAAAGACATACAATTCGTACAGCAACACTTAGTCCATCATCAATTAAACATTCGTGATGAATCTATCTGCGTTATTCATGATGTAATTGGTTATGTCATCGTCCTCCATGTCACGTAGTTGGCAGTGACATCATATGATTGATGGATAAATTGGACTCCTAAATAGCCTATGAATCAATGAAACACAAAGGTACAGATTATGAAAATCTCAATGTGCTGAATACGGGATATCTCAGCAGAAAGTGTTTCTGCACCAATGTTGGTCAACCGCCCTCCTGCCACCATGTTTGTGTTGATTCTAGCCATTCCCAAGACCAAATTACATAACACTATTTCAAGGAAAATCGTAAACAGAAAGCTGGTTTATAGCTTCCGAACTACTCTGTGATAACGTTTTTTCCAGCCTCCGGTATCAATATTGTTCGAATAAACGTCTTACTCTGGAATCGATCTTTTCGACGCAAAAACTAAATGTATCAATATCACGCGATCATCTCGCAGTAGTGGTGACAATGATCTTAAAGAACAGCTGCAATTACGGCATAGACCATCGAGACTTCATCTTTCTCCGGAAGCTATAAACCAGTTTTGTCACTGACTCTAGGGCGATTGTAATTCACAGTACAATTACTAAACGGAAAGAGGATATGATTGGTATCCAGATTTATTCTAAATTTTCATGAAAATTTATCTTGCACTATAATGATCCCTGATTAGGCAGGTTACATGTTGTAAATTGATTCAAAAACGTGGACACAAGTGTGAGTCGCTTAGCTGGAAATGGGTGTGGGATGGCCAAATGGCAATTTTCAAACCGGATTGAACCGCCTATCGTTTTTATGGCGTGGTGTGGCCAAGTATCAGTGGGATAAATTATTGTATGTAATATCTTTTCGATAAGCATGTCGCAAGTATACGTGTGTTGTCTGTAACATTTGACCCAAAATACACGCTCATCACTTACTTGCTTTATAAGCATTAGGAATTTTCGAGTTGAGCATGATTACCGCGGTTTGCAACTCGTCACCATATTGGACAGGTTTACGATGTGAGACTAGTATATTGCGTTTCCCGACATTGCATTGTGATAAACGGTTCACCATAGTCAACAGCAGCAACCATAGTGAATTCACGCAGTGGTGTTTGTAAACGAGTTCTAAGAAGATATGCCATTATCTGCGTAACCACTTTAAGCTTTCGCAATCAACATTCTGCGCATTATCTTTCCCACTTACGAATTTCGACCAGAGATAATCCAATATCGCGATGAATATCAGAAAATATTCGATTTTTCCACTATTGTGATTCTGTTTTTCACGATATTGCATAACGATCGATTTTGCCATATAGCATCTGCGGTGTAAAATCTCTGGGAAGCGAGCATTGCGTGACAAAGATTTAGCATGTTTTAACTATCCATTTCAGCCAATACGTCTTTTTTCATCGATCCGAAGTAGCTAGGTTCGTCATGAAAGCTTACTTGATGACGGGACTACGTTTTGTTGTACGATTCGTACAGTGTTTACTAAACATTCTGTTGAATATTTTGAAACTAATTGGACAGGGCTGTTGAGAATCTGTAATAATTTATATTTCTAAGTCTATATTTTCTGCTGGAGTCAGTCCTCCAAATCTTCGATCGGATTGCTGCATACGGCAATGGATGATTCTAGGTTATCCATCATATCATATGACGTTATAATCAACTACGTGCCGTGTAGGATGACGTCATAATCAGATATGTCATGCATAAAGTAGCTAGATTCGTCATGAATGCTTCGTTGATGACCGACTCCGTGTTGTTCTACTATTCATGCAATGTTTACTAAACATGCTGTTGAATATTTTGAAACCAATTTGACTGGGCCTGATGCACCCAGTCAAATTACTTTCAAAATATTCAGCAGCTAGTTTTCTGAAAATTGATAGTCAGTGAGTTCAGGAATCGATCGATCTCAACACAGGCGAAGTGCAGATGGCGCTTTGCTAAAATGGGCGGAGCATAGCAAAAACTGGATTCCTCCATTTTCAATGAACCGAATAACCCGCGCATTGACGCGAACTAGTGATTCGAGCCAGGGGGCGCAGGCGTCTAGGCACCCCAATGCCGGCTGACACATTCAATCGACCTTTCTATTTTTAGCTATGCCCCGCTCACCTCTAGCTAAGTTCCACCGACACCTCGCTCGTGCTGGATCAACCGATCTCTGAACCTCATGCCTATCAATTTCCAGAAACTATACTGGTAAGATATTGCATATTTTGAAACTAATTTGACTGGGCGTTGTTTCTGCCTATGACGATAGAAAGGCGAGAGGAGTGAAGATTGATGCGATCTTCTTCACGAATAATTTGAGAAAAGAGTATAAATATTTGAATCTGGAGAGTGTTGGTAGTACAGAAAGGTGGAATCCAGGATGTCTGTCACGTGTACGACGCCATCAAATACCATCAAATACATCACCGGTAGACTGACGTCATCATTAAAATACGTCATAAATGTGGTAGCTAGGTCCGGAAAGAAGATTTAAAAGTCCGTCATATGCACGAATTGTATTACAGTACTGCTTAATAACCAGTCTGTTGAATATGTAGCAACAGCACCCAGTCTAATTAGTCTCAAAATATTCCAAATCTTACCTTTATAATAACCTTGAACACGGAATTCTACGAAGTCGTGGATTAAAGTATATAACTCGACCCCCATACATGATCAACGTATTAGCGGAGGTTAGCTAGATACAGGCGGGGCATAGCTAAAGGTGGTAAGTTCTTGCATATTTTGACACTGATTTGCTCGACAACTGCTGGTGCCTTAGGCAAGGACAGCTTCCAATCAAATTAATACCGACATATTCAGCTGCGACTTTCCTGCATTGTAAAGTTTTTTGGTTTGTGGTTCCTAGCTAGATATTCGACTTCACATGACTACGGTCGTGTTTTCACTAGAGACCCTATGACGAAAGCTAATATTAATGCCATTCATTTCGGTGTCACTGATTTACCGCGACTCTGACCCCTATTTGTTTCACGACACGACAACATCGCTAATAAACTATTAGTCCTCTTGACCTAAAAGACCATCCCCTGAGATGACTATGCTTAATAGGTCCATCTGAATCTGCCTTCGAGTTTCATAGAACGTGAAAATTAAAAATTTTAATGAGATTATGGGGTGCGTTTTCACCACTGACTTGGATCGGGGTTCACTGTATGGACCTTCCCAATTTTAGCTGTGTACCGCCCATCTCTAGGAAAGGTGCATTGGTATTCAAATGCGGATACCGATTTTGACTGGCTCGGCCATGAACGGGAAAACTGGTCAAGCAAATTCAATTATATGCTTATCTAGTGTCCATTCATCGCGGGCCAAGAGAAGTCCCACTTGGCTTTCACCATGGGCATTCCTCCAGGCCACTCCAAAGTCCGTTTTGATCGCATTGACCACAGATTTGAATATTATAGATCACACATTCGCATATTTACCTATAGGACTTGCGAATGACGCGACTTCAGTAAAGTCCACGTGATCGGATATTTAGACTGCATAGAACCGGTATCCAGTCTGAACCTGACGGACAACCAAACATCAAACTATCATAAGAATCGTCAATAAAATGTGTCACGTTAACACAAGGTTACGATGTTGAAGTAGAAGTGTATGTAATTTTACCAAAACCTTAATTCTTATGAGCAATAAACACAATATATATATTTGGATCAAATAGTGTGAGAATGCGTAAAAATACCGTGTTTCGTAAATATCACTATGTTCAATGTAATATTTACTAACGTTAGTAAAATGGACCTTTCCAATTCTAGCTATTCCCCGCCGTGTTGTGATTGATCGATCCTCGAATGGTCTAACTATCAATTTCCTGAAAACTATACAGGTAAGCTGTTCAATATGTTGTAAATAATTTGACTTGGTACCGTTGCTGCCTATGGCAGCAACGGCGCCCAGTCAAATTCGTTTCAAAATATTCAACCAAATATTTATTAAATAATAAAGACATACAATTCGTACAACAACGCATAACCCGTCTTCAAATATGCGTTCGTGACGCGCTTATCAACGTCATTATGATGTCATTCTAACCGTCGCGTAGTTGATTATGACGTCATTGGATAGATTGATAACGTGGAATGGTCTATTGGGTTCCCTATTTTAACTGGTATTTTGTTCAAATGACTAACACATATATTAAGAATAAAATATATTTGACGGCATTCGAATATACTCTTATAAACGAGACCGAGCGAGAGAAATACTATAGGAAATCACTTTGTCGCGTGACATGCGCACGCACTCGGTCGAAAACTACCTAATTACGAAAATACACATTTGAAGGCACCGCGAATGGTCTAAAGCATTCAAATCTGTGGGCTTGACCATTAAACGGTTAAGTTGACACAATAGGTGTTAGAACACGTGTCACGTTACTACGAGTACCGTCATTGTATCCGCCACAAAGCGAAATCTATGTAGTCAAATATCACGTGATCATAGATCGAATTTCCCTTCAGTTTGTTCTGTATCATTAACACGTGCACCCAGACACACAATAGAGGACTACAGTTTTAGCTATGCCCCGCCCATACTTAGTTAAGCTCCACCAAAACTTCGTCCGTGTTGGGATCGATCGATCCTTGAACCCACTTGCTATCAATTTCCAGAAAACTATACATGTAAGCTGTTGAATATTTTGAAACTGATTTGTCAGGGCGCTGTTGCTGACATAGGCCTATGCAATTCTTACAACAGCGCTTAGTCTGTTATCAAATAAGCTACGTCATTGATTATGATGTCATCATGCACGTCAAATCATGATTATGACGCAATATGATTGACTGATAAACTGGAATCATCCATTCCAAGGTAACTATACAGGTAAGATGTTGAATATTGTGAAGCTCATTTGACATGAAGCTGTTACTGGCATAGACTAGAACAGCTTCAAGTGAAATACTTCCAAAACATTCAACGTCATATTTATTAAAGCGTAACTATAACTCAAGCATTCCACGTGTTAACATGACAAAAAGGCATATTTAGCTCCAGAAGACCGTTTCTTATTGATTTTTTAAAAACTATTAACCATTTTTACTCAGTTTTGTTCACGAAAATTTCTTTTTTTTCATAGAAAATTTCAATTTGGAGTAACAGAGACGACTAGCTTTGAAAAGTTACCATTGGAAGCCTTGCTCGGTTATAGAGCCAGTCATTCCAGTCGTAAATTTTCAAAGATTGTCTGCGCTTTTTCTTCGCCTTTTCTGCAAATTGACGTTTCTCAAGACAACCAGGTGGCTTCGTTATCGAACCAGTCATTCCAGTCGTAAATGTTAAAAAATTACCTGCTTTTATTTTGCAAATGGACATTTCTCAAGACCACTACCTGGCTCCGTTATCGAATCAGTCATTTCTGTGGTAAGTCTTCAACGATTTTCCGCTCTATTTCTGCAAATGAACATCTCGCAAGACCTCTACAGAAGATGTGTTTTGCCCAGCTTGGCGCTAAATGCAGGATTATGTATGGTTATTATCCCACTGCGAGCTCTCCACCTCTGTGCCCTTTGTAATGTATGCAGGGCATAGGCCATATAGGCAGATAATGTACCTTTCCAGAGTATCCATCTATCAAGCTGACGTCACATGACGTCATAATCAGCAAAGTAGCATGGATGATTACGTCATAACATTACGTCATCGATGATTCTGTTTGGCCCGTCATTAACCCTTAATACCCCGAGACGTTGCACGAATTGTGTCTCTTTACAATTTAATAAGAGTGCTGTTAAATATTTTGAGACTAATTTGACCGGACGCTGTTGCTGCCATAGGCAGCAACAGCGCCTAGTTAAATTAGTTCAAAAATATTTAGCTGTCTACCTGTATAGTTTTGTGGATAGTGATATTGACTCGAGCGACGTGCGAGTGGAGCTTAGCTAGCTATGGGCGGGTCATAGCTAAAAATGGAACGGTTCATTCGGCCAAATATTTTACCTGAGACCTTTATCTCGCAGGCTATCACGCTGACCTTATTATTCGAGCTTCTCGTAAGATAACCCCATATATATTGACTGCGGGCATTAGTAATAAGGTCCACACGAATCTGCGTTAGCTCGTCAAAAGGTACTGGTAGACTACATTGTCGAGAATATAGGTACGTGGAAAAACAGTGTTCTAGATTCAGGGTCTTAGTACTACGGGTATATCCAAACGAGTTCCAGCGACCATAATATGACCTTTTGGGAGACAATCATCGAAAGATAATTTGACTCAAAGGGCAACATTTTATGGCCACAAAACGGCCTTCTGTCTCGTACAAAACAGCTCAGAAATAATTTAGCACGGACTGTTGAGTATTTTGAACTTAAATTGGATTGGTAGACATTACTACCTAAGGCAGCAATGTCTTCCAATCTAATTATGGTCAAGACATTCAGCAGAACATTTCTTACATCGTGTTCACAATTGTAATAACTAACCTGTTTCTGTTTTTTATTTTGGAAATGTGTTGACTGATTTCTTATCGGTACATTATGCCTTTTTGTTAAATATCTCTATTTTATAATTACTGACAAACAGTTTTCCCTCCCATGTCTTCCGTACCATTATCCTGACGGTAATAACATTTAAATCACATGGGTTCGTTTGCTTATTTTAACCTTGTATTTCAAACATAAGCGCCATCAGAATATTACGTTGAATTAATTTGTTCAAATGGTGCTTAAGTGTTTATGTCAGTAAAAGATATTATCATATAATGCTCAGACGTTTAACATGACCCTGATTACGCAGCTTACTGGCCCGATGATGGGCTGATAACGGGCCCATACTGAAAATATCGGCACGGTACCGGCACAGCATCCGCCCAGTAAGCCGCGTTATCTGGGGAGTGTATGATGACGTCATAATCAATGACGTAGCTTATTTGATAACCAACTAAGCGCTGTTGTAAGAATTGTATATCTTTACTATTTAATAAACATGCTGTCTACCTACCGTGAAACATCTAGCATTGGACATTTATTGCACCCGCGTCTACTCCCAAAATGGAAAATGGACTGCCATACCTCGACGTGTCGGATTATGGACTGGGCGTGTCAAACGAAAAAGCCAAAGCTTTGAGAAGTAAGAGAGATGATTCCTTGAAGAATTTGGCAAACAATATGATAAGCGCCATTGAGAAATACAGTTTCTGTGTGCTGCTGAACAGCGGAGTCGATCGACAAAAGGTATGTACATTCGTATTCGGTGGCGTTGTTACGCCCAGAGGGCCTATCCTATGCGAATTATCCAAGCAATATGGCAGAGGGTGTATGTCTATTCGTGTGTTAGCCAAGAAAATAGAGGGGTCCATTTCTAGCTATGCCCGCTCATATCGAGCTAAAGTCCACTTACTTGTACACATGTTCGAGTCGATTTGAATGTTTGACAGCTGAATGGACCGTTCCAATTTTAGGTATGCCTCGCATCGATCCCTGAACTCCCTGACTGTCAATTTTCAGAAAACTGTGCAGGTAAGCTGTTGAATTAGTTTCAAAACAAGCAACATAATTTGTATTAAATAATAACAATATACAATTCGTACAGCAACGCTTAGTCCGTCTTCAATTATCCGTTCGTGACGTACTTATCTTTCATGGCGTCATTGAGTATGACGTCATTCTACATGTTGCGTACATGATTATAACGTCATATGATGAATGAATACACTGAACATGTTCATTCACAGGGTCTGAAATTCAAAGTAGCTTTCCTAGAGTATAAATTTCAAAAGTACGTATAGGCTGTTGGATATTTTGAAACGAATGGCAGCAACACCGATTTTCAATGTATAGTCTATTTTAGAACGTCGTCACAACATAAAAAGCTAAAGCGTTTTTTCAGAATAGTAATATGGGATAGTGAGCTTTTATGCTCTCTGGACTGTTTGACGAAAGGGAAGTGAGATAGTGATTCGCTTGTTTGTGCTTAGCATAATTAAAGTGTTTATATGACATATTGATATTTAAAATAGCTGACGGGTATCTATGAATCTGAGTCATTAATTGACACTTCCATGGCTTACTCATCATCACCATCATCATCATCATCATGTATTATTATTATTATTATTATTATTATTATTATTATTATTATTATTCAAATTCCACCAGGTGTTGAATGCAATGGAAGCCGTAACCGTTTTCGTAGATGCACCTTCGGAGGATAAGGACAAATATGAGTTCAATCTGGGGAATATGCACGGCTGGACAAAGCCGTTTACTGAAACGTATGTTATAGACTTCACCTTTTATCGATCCTCTATTGACTAATTCATATGTTTGATTCTGCGTTATGCTAAGCATGTATTGCTTTCAAATCTGTGTTGCAACGCCACTTTGCTCATGCACCACTTTCTCCATCGTGGCACTGCTGAACTCCCAGTGTTTACATTCCAAATTCGGAATAATTGGCTGCGTGGGAGTGGGTGGGTGGGTGTGCTAAGGGACTGAGGTTGGAGTGGAATGTGAACCCGATTGGTTGGAAAATGTTGTGCATATACTAACAGCTTCCAGTCATATTCTTACAAATATATTTACCAGAACATGTCTTGCAAACGTACATAAGTTGTTGTTTATATTGGATACATCATAAGAAAGCTAACAGAAATTTAAAGCTAAATGATAGACCATAGACACACACCTTCCTAATGGAAATGATAGTGATACTATACTATTATCCAGACGGAGGAATTTGACACACACGTGCGTGTAAACATGGCTAAGAATTGTATGCGATAAGCGCCATTGAGAAAGTTCTTCTTTATTCTTTTCCTCTTTAAAGAGAGCTTATATGAGATAACTTTCTGAAGAATTTCCAAGCCCTTCTTAACCCCTGTTGTGTCAACAGCACTTCAAACCACTCAAAATGCTACCCATATTAACTAACCATTTAATGGTCAAGATCATTTTCTAGAAAATTATAATTTTCGCACTTAGGTTTCCTAGACGGCCATTCCTCGTGATCACTACAGCTGCCGATTTGGCGGGCCAGACGATTCGTGGAATAATAGTTAACAAAATCGAAAATTCAGCCTAGTCTGTGTCCACACTCATGGTCTACAAATGGCCGTTTCTCAACACACATCATAGGACTTTTGGCCAGTTTGATAATTAAAAAGTTACCTTGAAACAAGAGGGGTTATATTTCTGTGCTGTTAGAGATGCTTCATCCCATACAGTTCAACAACAATGTATCTTACGAATCTTCCCACAAGAAATACATCTGGAATAACTATTTACGTTCTAATTTTCTAGAGTTTAAATTAACACAAAGGTAATGAACTTTTCTAGTACATCTTCTATATCCGACACTGAATGTACGTTCAGCTACATAGAATTGCGATCTCTCCAGCAGTGTGGGACGTCTTCATCAGCACATGACGCATAATACTTAGGACGTTAGCGTGATAGATGTACTATCCCGGGCCACGTACACAAAACAATGTTCTCATGGGCAATTGACTAGCTAGTTTCTGACATTACCATATCAACTTTTCTTTACTTATTTTACCCATGCCTAAGTAACGTTGGCTCCTCTTGCCCCATGTAGATTAGATTGCTATAGACGCCATCAGCAATTTGCATTAGGCAATAAAGTATGGACAGTTATAAGAAGAAAATCAGCTTATCTTCTTCAAAAACACTTTTACTACGTCCTTCATGCTCCTTCTCATATTACCCTTCTGATAGACTGATAATTGGATGCCTGTCTTGGTATGTTGACCATTGATGTTACTTAGCGAGAGTCGGAACTAGATGTCGGGGTGAATAGAAAAAAATACATTTGTCTTTTTTAGGTTTGGCTCAGCACCCAAAACAGACCTTGATCAAGCGTATGGTACTATTGGAGATCCCAGAAGAGAAGGGGTAAGGCTTTGGTGCAATGAGCTTGCAAAGCGATAGGCGAACGCAACGTATGAATCAAAGAGAATTAATGGCATCAATCTTCTGTGCAATTGGTATAATATGAGATTAGGCGTTGCCTAGTGGGCGGGCGCAATATGCTACCCCGTCATTTCAAAATGATGGTCAAATATCACCTGCGTAAGAATCACGCCGCCATGTCCACCTGAATGTGAGGAAGGCACAGAGCTCTTGATAAATCACATTTCACGCCTACCACACCGCTATACTACTGTCAGGTCTACCGCGCTACTTTACTCCCATTAGGAGATTCGCCTGGAGGATCGATATGAATCTGAGGGACAGGAATTACATAACAGAAATGGCCTGAACTAGGCATATGGAACATAGAATTCTCTATATCTCTATGATATATACTAGTAACCACTCACAAACTATTTTCATTGTACTTCTACCGATGTGTCGATTTCATTACAAATTGCAGCAATACCTCCTGAACAACTATCTATATGTGTACACTAAGATTCATTATCCTTTATCATAACAAAATGTTGATAACTAGACGAAATACTATTATGAAGCATTTTTTAACGCCGGTAGCAGACCCAATGGCTTAAATAATTATTATCATATTCCTGATGTACTGTTCACGATAACTGATATCACAATGAATTTAATTAATCGTCCCTGATTGAAATGTTGTTGCGAATGTGAGTCATGTTTCCCGAATTGTTCACAAATTAGAATCCGTTTTGTACAGTTGAAAGTTTTTATATCAGATCGGGAAAATACAATTAGTGTGGGTGGTCGTATTTCAGAGGGGGTAATCATATTTTGGCGGTAAACAAATAATACCATCTAAGGTGGCCCAATGTAATCAAAACAGAAAATATCAAGGATGCTTTCCAGGTTAACAGTCTTCAACAAAACACTATTAATTATTTGAAAATCAGTCAAAATCTCGATTCTCTTATAATATGTGTAGAATGTTATGCAATAGGTTGTTTGCAAGCCGTGTGATTGGAACCCCCTTAAGATGGATGAATCCGATCTGTCGATAAAGTGTATGACGCCATAGTAAATTACGTCACACGTAGGCTGACGGCACAATCATAATAGACAGAAGCACTCTGCCGTGATGTCACTCGGTCCGCCAAGTGTAGGCCTACAAATGCTATGCCTTTGATGGATTTACTATATAACAAACATTCTGTTGAACATATTGAAACTAATTTAACTTGGCGCTGTTAACCGTTGCCGCCATAGGAAGTAACAGAACCCAGTAAAATTAGTTTCAAAATATTCAATAACTTCCATGTATAGTTACCTTGATATGCCGGGAGTCTTGTTATTCACGGTCGATCGATCCCAACACCGGCAAAGCGTGGGTGGATTAGCTAGAAATGGGAGATGCAGAGCTAGAAATGGATCACTCTATTATTACATGGTCACGTGCTATGACGTAGCGGCTTTCTGCGCTTATTGTTAATGACGACCCTTATTTTTCCATACACTTTAATCGTCTTACAGTGAAATGATTGAACCACTGATCACGAGACTTGATGAAATTAGCAGACAAAGTGTGTTCAGTCAACTAGAAGTTTCACATAGCCTATGTAACTGTTTGCGAGTTCAGTATGTAGTTTGGAATTATACGCCTCTATGCTACCGACATGCGCAGGTATTATAATTTTGCGGGTTTTTTCCACATAGCACCTTTCTAGTATACATACTCACTAATAAACAGGACATTTGTTGGATCAAAGGCTAGGATATGTGCGATCCTCCTTTATTTCCGGGTTACAATGTCGACATAGGAAGTAAGTGGTAAGGGGTGGGCTGCGGTGAGGGTCGGGGCAATCTAAAACTCGAAGTGTGGTTTCTCGATCTCGTATCAAAGGAGATCTCACGAGATACGAAACGGGGTGGGTGCGGTTGGGTATTATCTATTATGCCACAGCCAAAAATCACATTACTGCGAGAATATCGCACCCGCAAGAATATGATACGGGAGTATTCTATATTACACAATACCTGGACATGAAAGGTACAGGTACGACCTCTATTTAGAACAAAATGCATGAAAACAATATTGTTTACATTGTACACTTTTAGAGGCTTAATTTGTGTACCTCAATGTAATGACGCGAAATAAATCTTAACATGTGATGATTTCATTCCGTACAAATTATTATATTTTTTTAATTGCTAAGTTAAATTAGAGACCCGTGCGTGTCTCCAATTCAATTTCGCAACTAAAAGAATTATATCAATGTATAAGTGATTATGAAATCATCACGTGTTAAGACTTATTTCGTTTCATTACATCAAGGCCCACAAATTAAGTGTCTAGATAAAAGGATAACATTTTGACAATTTCATTTTTGCTGTGAATTAATTAGGCCTACAGACAGAAGCTAGCTTGAAAGTGATGGAAAAGTCCGAAAAAGCTATGCGTTAGCATCACACTAGGCTTTTTATTATTAGCAGCGGGTATAATAGAGGTGAAAATTCCTTTTTGAGAGGCGTGCCTCTTCAACCACTAAGTCATAAAACATTATTACGTCACACATGACGCATTACTCTATGACGTCAGTTATCAGTTTCACATCGCCTGGACATAGAGCTCTGGCATTGTTAGTATTCTTACATCATGTTTTATTATTTATTATTAATGACCATACTGTCCACACACATAACTTCGGTCGGTAAGCTTATTAACGATTGCAGTTAATTTAATACTCGATTTTTTAAAGGAGTTTTATACGGCAATTACAATTCCGGAATCTGGCCTGATTTCAGAAGATTCCTGTTTTTTCCTATGCCCATAGAGGAACAGGTTACCTCTCACCTGAAAGTTTAAAACTACTTTAAAATTAGCTTATCAGTATGTTTCGTATTTTGTGTACATGTAAGTACGATGTATATGCAGTTATAATTAGCGCTGGGCTTGTATGCACGCAGATTTGCAGCGTGCACGTACGCGTAGATGCATGATGATGATGATGATTACTGTATCCTGCGGCTATAGTAGTAGAGACATCCTACAGCTGCAATCAGTCCTTCTTCGCTTTTTCCCACTGTGGCTTGTTCTCAGCCGAAATCCTTAGCTTCCTCAGGTCCATTCTTGACTTGAGTGTACCGAGTCCTGCTTTCTCGAGGTCACCTCGTAGCACGCTTAGCAGATTTTTGCAATGACGTCCTCTCCTGGCTTTGTATTTGCTAGCTCCGAGTAGGGCGAATTCCAAGGCTCTCTGTGCTGGTGTCTCTTCTAGCGTCCTTAGAACATGGCCAAACATGGGCCATCTTTGCTGGGCGACTTTTACAGACAGCGGCGACATATTACACATCTTGTATAGTGAATCGTTGGAAATTATGCTGCCTTGACATCGGTGACGGTGCGTAGGTGTTTGTGGTGGCAGGAATTGAGTTTGTCTAGAGCAGCCTTTGGAGCTGCCCAGCTATTACAGTTATACAGCATTAAGGATACGGAGGTTGCACTGTATAAACGTGGCCTCTTTATCAAGGGCATCTTTGATCTACGAATCCATAGCTTCCAGACGGGCTGGAAAGCTATGCTCCCCATAACACAGCATGCAGAACTGTCAGCAGTACTGCAAAGCAGGAGCCCAGGATTTTACTTTTCCTCCATGGTTGGCCGACACGAAGTGGGCCGTCATTTTCTATAGTTTCATGCTTTGTCAATAGGTATATGTGGGTGAACTCTGTTTTAGATTCATTCATAAAGAGATTCTCAATTTTTAGTTTGCTTGCAGCCATTGGGAGAAGTTCGTCAAGGGGTTTCTTTTCCTCTTCTATGAAGTTCACATCGTCGGTATATTCCATCTCTAGCGGCATACCCAGTATTGGCACTGGGGGTTTGGTCATGTGGAACTTTTCCGCATAGATTTCAATGCAGCAGCAAGATAGCATGTGAAAAGCACCGGAGATAGACAATTTTGGTTAGGGCTCCGTTTGGATCAGAGCTTAGATCGATGTTAGCTACTTGCTCCCCGAGGGCTTTTTGTATGACATTTGAGTATCAGTGTCGCTGATGAGCTTGGGTAGGTTGTAGGTGACTCTACCTTCTTGCCTGGTATGGTGTTTATATGTTATGTAGAGAGCGTTCATCTAAAGGCGTGTAATGACTAGCTTATGGTCAGAATTGATGTCTGTGCCTCCATATGTACGAGCGTTCCGGAGTAAGGGTTTTGCTTCTGTTTTGCATAGTATGTGATGGCGGAGCTCAGTTCTGCATAGAAGGAATTAATATTGCCGGATTCGCTTTGGCGTTTTCGGTAGTTGGGCTGTATGCGTTGACAAGTCGACACTTAGTGGTGGTGTATTTTCGCGTAGGTATAGCCAGGTCGATGAATGTTACGCGATCACTGACGTATTCAAAACTACTGACACGATCCAAGGCCCTTGGTCCGATTACGAATCCTAGACCCCGGTATGTAGCCTGTTTTTTCTCCATGAGCACTAGCGTATGGCCTGTCTGCAGTTGATGCTCTGAGTGTTTAGCTACTGTAGTCTCTTGAATGCATGCACTATCGTTGTTATAGTGTTCACAGTCTGCACCTAAGGTGTGCCTCTTTGATGTTGCACTCAGACCACGTACATTCCACGTAGCTATGGTAAGCTCCTGGGAAGACTGCGTGGTCCGAGGATATCGAGCACAGTTTCTTGTTTGAAGAAGGGTAGACATAATCAGTGTTGCCTCTGTATGCGGATGTCAGCCCACAATCCTTGATGACTTAGTTTTTCCCAACAAAGTTGGTCTCCGCGTGAGGTGTCATCTCCCCTAGCCCCCAACCCCACCCACGCCCGCTTAGATGTATACCTTTAAATATCGAGTTACCTCCCTTTCGATTAACATCCGGGTTTTCGCGACAACATTTTCAACCTCTTAGTATAGTATATTTTCAAAGGAATCCATTCATGTTCACATATAATTATATATACACCCGCTATCTATACAGCTCGCTTGCTCGCGGCGCTCGGCCCCTCGCCTGGCGCTCGCTATTAACAAATGAATTATTGTAGCCAGTGACCTGATATAACTATTTTAATTTACTACGTCACAGCATAAACTGAAAGCAGATACCTGAACTTAAAGTCTTTAACACTGACGTGTGGTCATGATATAGCCATTTCAATACTGTGGTACTGGTAGCCGATCCGGTCTGTCATTCAATTATCAGTAATCATAGTCAAATATCACTTCTTGGCTGAAGTCACAATCAAATGACGTAGGTATATCATTAATGTGACAAAGACACAACAGTGTTCCTCTGGAGACTGTGTCGTAGGAGAATTTACAATTTAATGAACATTCTGTTGACTATTTTGAAATTATGTGCACGAAAATGTTCCCAGATCAATTAGCTTCAAGAAATGCAGCATCTTAGCTGCATGGTCAGCTTTAAATTGACATTTTTGGATTTCATAGTTTAAACGATGAAATCGATCCACTAACGTGTACAATGTGGTTGCAAATTAGAAAGAAATTGTAGGAATTGGTTTATAGAATAGTCTAGAGAAAGGAGCTTTGCTAGTCTTGATAAGATAAAACAGATCGGAGGTGGTACCTTTTGTAAACTAATTTATTTGACACACTTTCGCACATAAATGTGCTTCATCAGGACCTGATGAAGACCATTCATATTTATGTGCGAAAGCTTGTCATAATAGGTGCAGTTAGTCTACAAAATGTATCACCTCTGATAATTTTTTTTATCTTTTACAATGTTGTTATACAATGTTAGATGTATTTTGCTTGCGATGAACTTTTAACCTCTAATCCATTTTGATGCAAAATTATCTCATATGATTACATTATAACGCTCCTATTATTGAGCCACCTGTCTTTCAAAATCATCATTGCCACCCTATTCAGAATCGCATTAATTAATAAACATTATGTCTACTCTCGCAGATGGATTGGCCAGACAAATTGTCACCCGAGCTTCGACCGTCCTTTCAAGGGCTGGCCTCTCCTCTTCTTGAGCTGAGCATGCGCATGCTTGATGTGCTGTCCATTGGGCTCGGACTGGAGGTATGACTAAATAGCTGACCGATGGGCTAATGTAACCTTTTTCATGCATGAACGCATGCACGAACGGACGCACGAATGCATGCACGCACACACCCAGGTACTAATGTACTCACGAATTAATGCACCCACACCCACATACACACGCGCACATACACCCACGCAAGTATAGATGCACACACGTACGGATGTACGAGCACACACCCATACACACATACGAACAAACGCCAGGACGCACGAACGAACGCACGAACGAACGAACGAACGAACGAACGAACGAACGAACGCACGCACGCACGCACGCACGCACGCACGCACGCACGCACGCACGCACGCACACACACACACACACACACACACACACACTTTTGCAGACACAAAATTAAAAGATGTCCTACGGATATGATTTCATGTTGCCCCACCATTGATTTTGGTTGGGATTAGATTTATTTAAGAATAGGTAGGGAGGGATGAAACCTTGTCATTGTTATCAGGAACTATAAGGTCTAACTTTGATCTTACTAGCAAATCTTTCAGGTTTGGATTTCTATTGTAAGCTATTACTGGTCGTGCTTTGATCGGTTCCTTTAATTTAGATTGCAACTGTGAATATTCGTCTTTCATGGTTTTCGCTAATTCAACATTACGTCTATTGTATATGAGTTGAAATGGGATAATTTTGTTCTTTTGTGATATTCCCGAATCTACATTTATTCCAAATGGTGCTTTTGTTTGGAGTGTTCTAATCCAATGGCCCTCTCGGATTTTGCGAAACGAACTCGTTTCTTCCTCACTATCGAAGGTCGGAATCTGTTCTATTGGCATGATTTCAAAATGATGTTCAACTGAATGATCAGGAAGTTGGAAATGTTGAGCAATTGGCGTATCTGCTGAGGTGTTAATATCAGAAACGTGGCGTCTAGCACGCACTCTAAATGCATTTTTTGTTTCACCAACATACTGTTTCTGGCAAAGGGCACAATTGATCAAATAGACTACATTCTCAGAATCACAATGCATATTAGTTCGGATATGATATTCATTTTTAGTTTGAAAGCTCAGGAATGTTTGTTGGTTTACATAATAGTTGTTTACTTTGCATCTATTTTTGTCGCATTTAGAAACTGATCCATCGCACATGATTGGTTTATTGTGTTTAATTTGGACAGGTTCAAACTCGGGTCCGCTATGAGGTTTTAGGTTTTCAAGCTCATTGATGGTGTCTGCTTTAATTTTTCGAAGAAAACGGGCTGAATAGCCTCGTGCTTTCAAAGCATCAAACAGAGTAGAGCATGCACTATTCAGATTTTGCCTGTTGCTAGAGTTTCGAAAAAATCTTATGATTTGCGATTTGATCAAACCTTTAAATGTGTGTGGAGGATGAAATGATTTTTTGTGAAGCAGCTGATGTGAGTCTGTTGGCTTAAAGAATACTTTATATTCTAATTTTCCAGAGGAATCAAATTGAGGACCCTTATAGATCGTGACATCTAAAAAGTCAACCGATGTTCCACTAATAGTAGCTTTTAGCTTGATGTTTGAATCTTGGTTATTTAAAATGCGAAAAAATTCCCAAAAGTCTTCTTCTGAATGTTGCCAAACTATGAAGATGTCATCTAGATATCTGAGGTAAAGAAGAGGCTTTTTGGTTGATTTGTTCAGTGCCTCCTCTTCCCACTCCGCAACATAAATCGTGGCAAACTTTGGGCTGAATCGTTTACCCATTGCGCATCCACAGATTTGAAGGTAATTTTCACCATTAAATTGGAAATCGTTTCCTTTAAGACTTAGCTCTAATAATTTTAGAATTTCCGTGTCTGGTCGATCTGGATCAGGAAATTTGACAAAAGAATTCTTAATAGCATTGACTCCAGCATCAATATCTATATTGGTATACATAGCATCTATGTCTAATGTGACTAAATATGCATCTTTCGGAACTGACAATTTGGATAACTTTGAAAGAAAGTGTTCAGTGTTCTTGAGAAAGCTCTTGTGTCTATTAGCAATGGGCTTTAAATAGTAATCAATATATTCTGAAATGCCATAAGACTCACTGCCACAGTCTGAAATGATGGGTCGTCCAGGTGGTGTCAATGGATCTAACCAGGTGCTGATAGGTTTATGGATTTTAGGCAAGATATAAAATGTCCGATTTTGTGGATTATTCTCACCTAGCAGATACTTTAGCTGTTTCTTATCGATGTACTTATCTGTATGCAATGAATTAAGTATTTCAATGAAATTTTGTCGGTTTTGAGGCCAAATTAAATTATCAAGTTTTCTGTAATGCCTGGTGTTAGTTAACTGCCTTTCGGCCTCGCGGATGTAGTTTTCTCTAGACATAATCACAGTTGCTGAACCTTTATCGGCTGGTTTTATAATAATATTTCGATTTCTACGTAATTTGTTGATAGCCTGTCGTTCGAGAAATGAAAGGTTTTGCTTATTGTTTGTAACTGGCAATGATCTGGCTATACCAGCAACCGTTTTTATGGTTGCTTTAATATTGTCATCAACTAGCCTATCTGGAGGGTCCCAACCGGATTTTCCAGTGAATGGTTTTGACTCTCCATTTAAATTTCGAAAATGATGGGCTATTTTTACTGAATGACCAAAATTAGCTACTTCAATAAGACCTGTGTCTAAAAGCAAATCTAATCCTGTTTTTGGTTTTGGAGTTGGTATAAAAGTAAGACCACGATCGAGAATTGATTTTTCAGATGGTGAGAGATCATAGTCAGCTGCTAAATTGACAAGGTTTGTTCCTAATCCTATGTTAGGGGAGCTATTGCCTTGACCCACATTTAGTTTAAACTAAGTACCGTCAACCAATGGTTATAAATACAATTAGCTGTTTCTTTCGTCCAATGGATTCTATCCTTCTCAACATGAAAATTGGCATCAGAAATTTTGGGGATGACCTTATCAACGTGGCAGTTGGACCTTGCTGATTCGTTGATACGCTTGAGACAGTACCTTTGCCTGTCTGACAAGCTATCAGAGAAGTTAATCTCAGCAAAGTGCAACTCCGCATTAGGGAAGGTGTTTTTAAATTCACGAGCCATGAACCGTAAATGGCTTGAGGCTTTGGTTGGATGCTCATTTTTGGAGTTGATGCCAATATTCAAGATGATCTTCTCCGGGCTAGGGCCATCCTGGTGTCGCATAGCCATTGTTCTGAAATGTGATAATGCGGCACCAGGATAGCACTCAACCTGGATGTCAGGATGGACATCTAAATCAATTCGGGCTAGATTAGAGGACCCTATCATCAGAATCTTTTTGGTGATTCTGGGGATCCTCCACAGGCCCTTGCTATGCGATTGATGACGGTACTTAGCAAACTTCCTGTCAGACAGGTTAATATTATTCTCCATAGGAGGGAGAGGAGGTGGAGACAGAAGAAGAGGAGCAGAAGAAGGTGCGTGAGGAGAAGAGAGATGAAGCGTAGGAGGAAGAGGAGGAGGAGGGGTGGAGAGAGGAGATGCAAGAGGAGAAGATTGAGTATGAGGAGCAAGAGGCGGGATTGAGAGAGGAGATGCATAAAGAGAAGAAGTTTGAGGAGGAAGAGGAGGAGGCGGGATTGAGAGAGGAGATGCATGAAGAGAAGAAGTTTGAGGAGGAAGAGGAGGAGGCGGGATGGAGAGAGGAGAAGGAGGAAGAGGAGAAGATCGAGTCAGAAGGTGGCGAGGAGAAGATAGTGGAAGAGATGAGGAAGAGTTGCTAGGTGGTAGATTGGGGGAACAGTGAGTAACAACCCGACAACGGCGCACAGGAGGAGAATTTGTCTTTGGGAGAGCCGGCCGTGACTCTGTTACATCATCAACACCAGGTGCTGGTGTTGGTGATGTATACAGATTCGTCCGCTTGGAAGTGGTAGGCGAGGGTGTGAAGGTGGTTGGTGACCGTTGTCGTTTGTTAGTCACTGTTGAATGTGAACCTGAACATGTTGGTGTGGCCGCCGGTGTTGGTACTGACATCACTCTATTTTGCTCATCACTAGCTATTTCTGCCAAAAATTTCCAAAAATTTGTGATTGTCGTTGTGGCCAATTTATTTCCAAAATTTTGCCTACCCCATTTCAATGCTATGCCTTTGGCTCTGTGTAGATCAAGAATTACATTAGATTCGGCCACTTTTACCTCTGCCTTTAATTTGTCCAATTTGCTTCGATAATGGTTGATTAAATTTTCTAAGCAGCTATGAGTCCAAATTTGGTTTATCATGCTGGTCGATTAAAAAAATTCGTCATCTCGTAAGGCAGGGCAGAAAAACGAGTTCATCTCCTCCATTTTCATGCTGAGAGATTTTGGGAGAGAGTCTGATGCCAAATGCTCTCGTAAAAGACCATAGTGATGCAAGCATTGCAACACATGGAAGTACATCTTAACCAGTCTCTGAAAGGCCTGAACAGACTGGTTAGGAGCACTTTTGGTTGATGAAAGGTTGGACGCTGGGTTGCCAGATTTGCGTCCTTTACCCACTGGGCCGTTGAAATTCTTGGCCATTTTTAGAACGTAATCAAATTTCTATAGATTTATGTCAAATTTAGTCAGAAAGATTCAAAAAAGTTAACTACCACATATTAACTAGAGCGATATGTGTTGAAACAATTTAGAAACTGAAAAATAAGAACAATTAATACAAGATTATTATATATATATAAAATTAAAGCTTACACTGTCAGTTGCTGGAGCGCTTTCGACGTAATGGTCTTCGTCATGCAGCGAAAAAACTGGTCTAATGGCAACTGATAATTCTTACATATTTATAGGAGAATTACTACAATGGTGACTACTGATTAACCATTAATTCAGTCTCTCCACAAAAGATCAAACTAAACCCGAAGACCTGCTTTAGATCAATGTGCGCCTTTGGCGCTACTGAAGTCAAACAGCTAATACAAAAGGCGTGATTGCTTAATTATATCGAGCTTATCTAACTGTAGCATGGGTTAGTACGCCGGTTCGTTTCAGGCGATTAAGGTGTGAGAATAACAATGAGGGCTATTTGGTCAGTCATTAGATCAAATGCTGCCGAGATATGTTTAATCATGGCGGCGGAGAGTAATTTACTTGTTGTTTGAGTACTGCAAGGGACAGGTTTCCTGAATAAAGATTATTAAAACAAATTCTGACAAGTTATACAGTTATTTGATCTTGGCGAATCGGTTCACTCAGTCATTACAAAGCGTTGATTACTTCTTTGTAATAAGTTGGCGTTGCCGTGTGTTCGAAAATAGGAACAAATTTTGACAGTTAGGAGTTATACAGTTTTTTGATCTGGGCAAATCGGTTCACTCAGTCATTACCAAGCATTGAATACTTCTTTGTAATAAGTTGGCGTTGCCATGTGTTCGAAAATAGGAATAAACAAATAGTTTTGAGCAGGTCTTTCTGACATAGGATGATCCATTGTGGATTGACTGAATGTTGTTGGTCTAGTGAGATTCCTTCTAAAGAGAGGTGGTTGTAAGTCACAGGTTGTTTGAGCTTTGTAAGCTTATATGTCCAACAACCCATGCACTCATTCACCCGCCAAGACACCAGCATATTAATCCATCCATCAGTCCACCCTGCCACCCCCCTAAACAAATACCTGATTAAGGGGAGAACAGATTTGTAAACTGATAGACAGACACCCGGTGGGTGACTAGACGACTGAACAAATGAATAGGCAAATGGGTGAAAGCTACAATTTCATTTCCGAATTTGGTTTAATTTATTCACTTAGTCATTGCAAAGCGCTAATTGCTTCTTTGCAATGAGTTGGTGCGGCTGTTGAAAATATAAGAATAAAATACGGCAGGTGGTTGCGGAAGAGAGGTGGTTTGTACCTTTACAAACATATATGTCCAAACAATCCATGCACCCACCCGGCCACCCACCCAGTAATCCATCCATCAGTCCATCCACATAGACAATCAATTGATGTCTGGGAGGCACAGACCAGTAAACCAATAGAGAGGCCAAGGACAGGTGACAGGATGAGTGAACAGATAGGTGGATGAACGAACGAATGAATGAATGAATAAACGCACATATGAACGCATGCACGCACATACGTCCGTCCGTCCGTCCGTCCGTCCGTCCGTCCGTCCGTCCGTCCGTCCGTCCGTCCGTCTGTCTGTCTGTCTGTCTGTCTGTCTATTCCTGTTGACTCTCTGCCTGTCTGTATGTCTGTCTGTCTGTCTGTCTGGCTGGCTGGCTGGCTGGCTGGCTGGCTGGTCGGCTGGCTGTCTGCCGTGGGGTACTTGTTTTATCATCATCATCTGGTGGCTTTTGCTTATCAGGATGTGGAACAGCTGAGGAAAATCACGGAACCTGGACCGAAACACTTCTGTCCATGGAGATTCAACAATTACAGACCTCTTAAACACGCTGAACGTTTGGATTTCATCATCATACTCATCATCATCATCATCATCATCATCATCATCATCATGATCACGCATGTGTGTGCATATATTTTGTACCAGAAAATGATGAAATATAGAATCATCCCGGTGGAAAACATTTTTCAGCAGACATATCCAGTATGAGTATTTCCTTGTTAGTGGTGGTGGTGTTGGTGGTGGTGGTGGTTATTATTAATCTACCAGATACGCGCTAGTGTAGCATTTCACTGTCACCTGCACGTTAATTTTTAAATTATTGCAAGTATTTGCTTTGTGACTGTAATTATTCCAGCATTGCGATGAAATGGACAGCATTTTGATGACTATAATATGTCATACGCCTGAACAAACCACTTGTATAACTAATGTTCTCATTGGAAACACGAATCACCTGTTTTCACAGCCATCGTCAGCCACGCGACACATGTCGTCACCGGTGGGCAGTTATTGAGTAGTTATTCCCGCCGTTGACGTTATAGTTTCGCATTGCGGAAAACTGAGCCCCCAGTTTAACTATACTGTTCATTTGACGTCAGACACTCGCATTAATTGCCATACATAATCACGTTACTGCGCGATAATGCCCAAAGTGGGCATTATCGCACAGTAACGTGATTATGAATGGCAAATAATAATAATGCAGGATGAGTATATTATAATTTTTACCAGTAATTATCTATCTGTAGTGCACGTACATATTAATGTTGCAGCGCTGAAACCTGGTGAGATGCGAATTGGCGATCATACTGACGGAGGGATATTCACGATGGTCTTCCCGGAAAATGGTACAGGCCTGCAGGTAACACACATAACTATTGAGGAATCAAGGTTTAGCTTTGCCCATCGATCTATAGCTAAGCCCCACCCGCACTTTGCCAAACTTTGCCCTGTTTGGATCAATCGATCACTGACTCTATGCATCTTAATTTTCAAAAAGCTATACATGTAAGTTGTTGAATATCTTGAAACTGAGCCGGTCATTCCAGTGTTAAATTTCAAGTTTCTTCTTATTTTTGTCGGCAGATGAAAATTTGTATAAGAATATTTGTACTTTCTTGACAAAATTTGGGTAATAAAAGGTTAAACAATGTCATTCATTTACGTTTAATGCATTCACTTACATATAGTCCATGTTTAATTTCGTATTTTTATTTAGTCCTGGATATTTGCGTGTTGCTATACGAATACTTGTTTTTCTTTTCATCTTTAAAGAGACGGTTAGATGATGGTACATGGCAGGACATACCTTACACACCTGGGATGATATTGCTGTTTTGTGGTGACACAGTGGAGTACATAACATGTGGCCGTATTAAGGCAATTGTGAGTATAGTTTGGATGACGGGCCATGCTAACATATCTTGGAATCATTCGGACTTCATCTACTGCTACTCCTGCTGCTGCTACTACTACTGCTACTCCTATTACTACTACTACTACTACTACTACTACTACTACTACTACTACTACTACTACTACTACTACTACTACTACTTATACTACTACTACCACTACTACTACTACTACTACTACTACTACTACTACTACTGCTACTACTACTACTACTGCTACTACTACTACTACTGCTACTACTGCTACTACTATTGCTACTACAACTACTACTACCACTACTACTACTACTACTACTACTACTACTACTTCTACTACAACTACTACTACTACTACTACTACTACTACTGCTACTACTGCTACTACTACTACTACTTCTACTACTTCTACTACAACTACTACTACTACTACTACTACTACTACTACTTATACTACTACTACTACCACTACTACTACTACTACTACTACTACTACTACTACTACTACTACTACTACTGTTATTGCTATTGGATCTGAAAAATCATCATTAGTATATATCTATATGATTAAATGTAGATGGTGATGCTGATAAGAAGTTAGCAATTTTAACAATCCAAGTAGTCTATTTAGTTATATAAAAAACTGGTGGTGGATAATAAGTCACTCAAAAAGTGATTCAGCTGAGTTAGAATACCAAAAGCGCCCTCCTCAAACATGTGTCATACATGTTGTTGTCACTGGCCATGGCCATTTCACATCATTTAGGAACACCACAGGAGAAACAACTAAGTGCATTTTCTGTGAGAAACGTGAAACAATGGCATATGGGAAAACGAAGAGGTCTGTAAGATTTGCTTCATGGAAGCACAAGGAGTCTGCAAAGAAACAGATTAAGCCTGGAGCCCTTGCATTAGGGAAGACTCGTCGTCATCGCCAAGTGCAGGGTAAGGATCGTCATGCTGTTGAGGTTCGGCGTGACCCTATTGCCGTGACAAGTTCCGAAAGGAGTATCCAAGTCTTCTAAGTGCAAATGAGCGAGCAGAAAATCGGATCATAGACGCAGAGCTGGCTCGCCAGGCTGTTGCTCATGAGGAGGCATTCAACTCCAGATCTACATCACATCATCAAGAGTGTCTAGAATAAAATGGCATACTGCATTCATACAATGTATGGGACCAGGTGGTTGACCGGGTCGCTGGCGATGGAGTGTATGGTGCTGTGCCAGCTTTTGAGTTGGTTCTCCTGTGATGCTCTTAAATGATGTGAAATGGTCATGGCCAATAACAGCCACATGTAAGATGGACATGTTTGTGGAGGGCGCTTTTGGGATTCTAACTCAGATGAATCACTTTTTCTCTTTTTGTCAAACTTAGACAGGACAGAGTGACTTATTATCCACCACCAGCTACTTGATATAACTAACTAGACTACTTGGATTGTTATAATTGCTAACTCCTTATCACGATCATCTACGCGTAATCATATAGGATATGCTACCCACAAAAGAGACGAATATTGAAGAAGTAATGAACCAGCAATAGGGTAGCGAAATTGTTAGATAGTGTAAAATGTATTTAAGTAGAATGCGGATGCCCTCAGGAGCAGAGGCGGTATAAAACAAAGCTGTTGGACAGTTTTCACATGGTGAGTGACCAGACATAAGTCAGCAAGGTGTATTGGCATAGTCAGCAAACGGATTCCCCATGCACCTACACTTTCTCACCCAATTTAGTGATTTTTTCTAATTTGTTTTCAAATTTTCCTCAGGTTGGGGCGCCATAATTGTTATAATCACAAAAATAACTCTTTCAATAGATTCTTCAATGCCGATTTGTCTGGGAAAGTGGCCGCCAAATAAACCCTTGTATTTGATGCTGGTAACACCACTTTTTGTTTACTAGACATATTTAGGAGTTTAAAAAATGGGTTTTATAAACACATCAGGGGGTGTATGAGACCCCCTTCTGGGGACCAGACCAACAATTCTGGTAATGTTGAATATCTTGAAAACAATTTGACTAAAAGTTGCTGGTGGCTTAGCCACCAACAACATTTAATCAAAATGTTTTAAAAATATTCAGCATATCCAGAGTTAAACTCAATGGGAAATGTAGTCTGCAGACATATTGCAGGGAGACAGCTAAATGTGCATATTCACACCAAAATGCTTCAAAATAAAATGTTAAAATTATATACCTTTAGAGACTTAAATTATGTGCGTCGATGGAGAGAAAGGAAATCAGTTTTGACATATGATGATTTCAATTCATGTAAATTAATATAATTTTCTAAATTGTGATATTGAATTAGAGACACGAGTCCCTAATTCAAATTCCCAACTAAAACAAGTATATTAATTTATATGGAATGAACAATCACATTGAAGATTTCTGACACCGCCCTTTCAGGCGTGTTGGTGACCCAAAAAAGATTATGACTTAGAATCTGGCTGTAGTGATGAAGATGTCACTCCGTCTTACTATCTAGACGTTTGTGTTGCTGCGACAACGTCTGTCGATAGTAAGATTGAATGAAATGCAATTCGCTCGCCTCGTCTGACTGATGGGGAATAGACGCTATTTATGATGGCTATCTGACTTATCTAAGATGCACAGTAAGGTCTGAGTGTGTCTCCCAGCTCGATTTAGGTTCCTATCAATGAACAAACTCGTGTCTTACATATAGGCGAAAGATTTATTTACATTATAATACAACTTTTACGAATGATCGAGCAGAATCGCTCATACAAATAGCACTTGTGCAATTTCTTGCACCCACAATATTATCCTATGCTAACATATCCTATTCTAGTACCACGCTAACGTTAGGCTAAGATAGCCACAGTTTGAAGATATTACGCCGAACGTAGATGTTTGATATGATCCGAGTGGCGGACCGTAGATGTGAAAAAGCTATTTCTCTGAGAGAAACATTGCATTTTATACACACAGATCATGGCGTAACACATTAGGTGTTCCCAAAGCTACACAACTGCACTTCAAAATATGTGCTCAGGAACTCTTCGAGGTAATCAATAAGCACACTTTGATTAGCTCAATGGTAAAGTCAAACAATCGATTCCCACTTATCCCTTCCCAAAAGTTGTACCCTGATAACTTACTTGTCCTTTCTACAAGTCAGTACCAGCTTCATCATTTACCATGGAAGATGGCATCTTCTATAGAATCATTTACTGCAGGGTCTGAATGATTCTGATTCGTTATCATGTCATTCTGACCAATCGTACACTGCCAAATTCTTCCAAGAAGATTGTGTCTCACATACTCAGTGAGGGGGGGGGGGGGAGAAACAGATTCGAGTTTGTTGTGATCTGTCAGCTAACTGACAACATTATGATATGCTGTGTTTATGCATAACACACAATGAGAGGCATATAGTATATCAATAAATTTCAGTTCTGTTATGAATACTTGTAAAACACTCCAATGTCCATGTCTTGCCCATTCTGTATCAATGGAAGAGTCTCGGGATTATAGGGTGCTAGGCACACGTGCTGGTGTTGAGCTAGCCCACGATAAAATACCAGTCTGCTTATGTCATCAACCATGTCAGTTAGTCACGTTTCAATTTATATTATAATTCCACGATCTCCAAGAACTTGATATTGCTTTATTTCAAAACTATGATTTCTGATGATTGCTGAATATACTAAGCAGCAACAATCTTTAACTAAATGGTCCTCGAATATGTATCAATTTATAATTTTACAACGTTAACCAAATCTCCTTATTCCACTATTACCAAAGTAAAAAAGGTTAATCTCATCGGCTTGCTATAAAGCACTATAAATGGTATTCCAATCTATTTAGCATTAGTACACATTATTATCTATAAGGAGATGGCAAGGCTTGCTGACTCTCCGGCGTTCCTTTGATTGGCATATTTATAAACAACAGGTGGTCGACTCAGGCATGTATCCAGATAGCTACTAGCTATATATATATATATATATATATATATATATATATATATATATATATATATATATATATATATATATATATATATATATATATATCGGTGATGCAACTATATAACGACATCCATCTTTAGCCACCTGGTCATTTAGCCCACCTGGTATTTTCAAATCTTAATTCTTACATGAAATATAAGATATCTCATGGGGTCATGACTTCCCACTTGACACTCCAATATTTACAACATGTTAAGATGTATTTCAATTCATTACATATAAGTACATTATTTAAGCCTATAAAATTATACAATTTTAACAATCTCATGTTTAAGCATTTTGGTGTGAATATGCACCTTTAAGTGTAGAACATGGTTTTCAAAGGATTTCCAACATAACATCACAGGACACAGTCTCTTTAACCATATGATCTCACAATTAACTTAGGTAGAGTATGATAAGTAAGATAGCACATTGATAACTAATCACCATTATTATTATTATTATTATTATTATTATTTTTATTTTTTTTCTTCTATTATTATTATTATTATTATTATTATAATTTCGCAGACGCATCGTGTTAAAGTTCCAGATGGACCAGATCGTTTTCTGAGACGGTATTCATTGGCGTTGTTTCTGTACCCTTATAAAGATGCAATCATTGGTCCAATAGATGGATCTGTGAATGAGAAATATCCTTCTGTCGAGTCACATACGATAACATTGGCAGGATACTACAGTCGATACAGGGGTGATGAATATACAATAAAATAAACTCGGTCACGTCGACCTATTTCTGACACAGGGTTCAACCACTCTTGCGTCAACAGTGTCTCAACATGCTCAAAATGTTACTCAAAATGTTACTCAAAATGTTACTCCTATAAATGCACCTATAAATAGTCAAGATTTTAAAAGAAAAGTATTATATACAAGAGAAGAATTATTACCGAAATTTACAAAATTAACTATCCTTTTTCCTGCAAATGAGCATTCCTCAAGTCCACAGCAAATACCGTTTTGGTCCGAGGAGACCATTTATATGTTAATGGTTAAAGCTGATTTTGTTTAGCTAGTGTACATTTACATTACAATAGAATACAATGTTTTGAAATTTACTACTGAAATGGCTGGCTCGGTTACAGAGCCAGTTATTCAAGTGGTACAATTTCAAAAAACGTGTGTTACATTTCACAGAAAATGCTGGTCATATAATGTGTCACAAAAATCTTTTCAGAATAAGATAAGAAATATGTATAGTACCATATAAGGCATGAGGTATTGAGTCTTCGAGTACAGAGAAACGTTTGGATTATATGTACAACCTTTTCCTATGTGATTCAGTTTGTGGCTCGCATGTGTCTTACATCAGATGATTTTTTGAAAAACAATTTTCTCTTATTGACCCTAAAGTATGTGATGTGTATGGATTATTTTCTTTGAAGAAATATATTTTTATTTCTATGGATAGTTCTCTAACTATGTCAATCAATAGTTTCTAGATCACCAACATTTAGATACTTCTAATTTAATGTGAAATTGTGTCACATGTGTTACGTCACGTGTGTTACATAAATGAATTTCCTTTTAAAACAGTGTTTAAATACACATATAATGTGCATGTGCAAAATTAATATCTTTTTTGTTTTATCACACTTTAGGAAAAGTAGCATGCTATTATTCATTATGGGGTAACTTAGCTAGCAAAACTAGTGAAGAAATATAGTCTGTGATCAGAGATAAAGCATTATTTACATGTATTGAAGATTTCTGGGCATGCGTGGCCTTCAAGAACACTTACTAAGATCTACGACGATAAGAAGTTGGTCACTCACGCTCGCTACCAGAAACGTGCATGGTGTTGTTGTGACAGCATCGCCAGTAGTGAGATGGGGTGAAGTAGCTGCAGTCGGCTCACCTAGTCTGACTGATGGTGATTAGACAATATTTATTTCAGACAGCTGGGCCTGATCTGACCGATCTAAGATCCTGGTAAGGACTAGGTGTGTCTCCCATCTCAACTAGATTCCCTAATAAACTAACAAACGACTGGTCTTACATAAACGTAAGATTAAAGATGTATTTACACTTATAAATATAATGCATGGTTTTGAGCAAGATCGCTCTACAAAGAACACTTTAGTGCAATCGAGTTGTACACGAACTATCATTCCTAACTTAACCTATTCCTATCTTAACCTATTCTATCTCAAACTCATTAAGCATAGCAGCCATAGCTTGGAACAGCGTGTGAATCCGAGTAGGTGACTCTAAGGATTAATTTGCTCTGAGAGAAGTACCTTCTTGTATAGCCCCAAATTCGGACTTTCCAATATTCTGCTCATTTCCCAGAAATGTACAACTTCTCTCAGAGCCTATTCTTACAACTCTTCTAGGTACCCGATAAGCACACTTTGATTGTCCAAGCAACAAAGTCACCCATCAATTTCTGCTTATCTCTTCCTAGAAGATATGACCTGATACCTGATTGGTCCTTTCAACCAATTAGTGATTCCTCCCTCACTTGCTCTGGCACACTACTCTATTCTTTATAATTCTTTACTGTAGAGTCTGGTTGGTCTTGATTGTCTATGGCGTCATTTTGACCAATCCTACACTGCCAAATTCTCCTACGAAGTTATATGCGCCTCATATAATCAAAGCAGTGGGAACAGGTTCTGATTTGATGCGATCTGTCAGCTAACTAACAACATTAAGGTATGTGTTGTTTATACATGCCATAAAATGAGTGGCATATAGTTTATCAATAAATTTCGATTCTGTTATGAATTCCTAAAGGACGTTCTAATGTCCATGTCCTGTTCATTGCGTATTACTAGAGAAGTCTCCAGAATTATAGGGTGCTAGGCACACGTGCTGGGTGATTCATTACCAGATGGTATTGTTCTAGCCCACCAATCAAATACCAGTCTGAGTACGTCATCAACTGTGTCAGTTAGTTACGTTCAATTTATTCTCATAATTCATGATCCCAACACTAGCCACTAAATATTAATTATTTCTAAAACTACAACTCTCAACAACTGCTGAATATCATAAAAGTGAATGCCGGCTAAGCATCAACAACTTTTAACTAAATCATTTTCAAATACACATCAACTCAGAACCATAAAAATCATTTCCAATTAAATCATCCTCTTTCTATCATCATCATATTAATCTCATCTGCTGGTTATGTAACGCTTTAAACAGCATCCTATTGATTTAACATTAGTACACTTCTATTACATATACGTTCCAACGTCCCAATGATTGACACATATTTATAAATAACAGGTGGTCCACTCAGCCACGTACATAGATGATTCTTAGTCATCCCAACTTTCCAGTTTTGAAGTGTATATATATATAAATATCATTGATGCAATACTGAAGCATCCATCTTTAGCTCACCTGGACTTTTAGCTCATCTGGTATTTACAAAACTTAATTTCTTTTGTCTCAAAAATCAAGCTTTGATATGCTGTAACACACGTAACGCAACCCTGTGCTTCTTTGTATATTGTCCAGAAAACTATAAAGGACATGGATTTAATTAAACCATGTAGGTGAGATACATGTTGTCTAATGTTGATTCATAGAGCTCTGAAAAGCAGCTAACATGTTAAATGTGTATGATGTAACTAATGAAATCATGTCATAATTGACTAAATAAATGGATGAGATAACAGAGTAAAGTGAATATGAAAAAGAATGACTATCTCATAAAACTTGTTATTAATTCACGAAAGAAACTGACATTTCCTAGGAAAGTGAACATAATGCAGTTGAATATTTAGCTATTTATACTAGAGAATAGATTAGTCAAATCCTGACCCACATGTGACGTCGCGTGTGTTACATTTACATCATGTTGATGCTTCACATTATTTCTTCAAACATGTTTTTATGATGTATGTCAAATGATTGCCCAAGATGACTTTGCTTTAGATATTACACTAAAAATTTCAAAATTATCCATATAGACTTGGCAAGAAAATGTATTATATAAATGTGGCACGTGTGTTACAAGTGATGTAACTATTCAAATTAAGATCACGATTTCTGTATAGTAAAACCGGCATGTCATTTTTAGGTTACTTTCTTAATATACCATTAAATCTATTAAAAATAAACATAAATGCAACCAAATTAGAACAACGGAATCAAATAAAGAGCACAGGATAGTTATTGTACATTTCTAAATTTCTCTATGATTTATTAACAAGCGTATGCAATGAATTTGAATGTTGATAATGTTATGACAGTGCTGCTACAGCTGTTAACCTGATGTTATTTCTGTCAGTTGACTATCCCCACACAATAATAAAACGATTTTATTGCCAAACGGCAAACTTTTATATTTTTATTTTGGGACCACTTCCCATGGAATGGGTCGAAAGGACAATACCCACGACCACTGTAATACCGTTATTGTCATCATTATAGGGTTTAGTTGACACATGAGGGTTTAATGATTTAATGATCAAGATTTCTCAAGAAAAGTCACATTCGTACTCAGTGAATGTTCATTTGTAGGCTAAGAAAAGACGGCAGAGTTAGATCTGCATTCGCACAGCGTTGGGAACATGCTAAAAGAATGCATGGTGATGGCATCGATGTCACTTCCACAATCCAGAGTCAACATTTATACTTACCGAACATGGATGTTTCTGCAGGGGCGTATTGACAATGCGTATGCAGCCGATACATAGTTCCATAAAATTCCTGTTCTACAGCATGCGCTGTACTGCGCAATCCAGTAAATCACGACAGATAGATATGAAATAAACTGCACCTATATGGTAGCTTGAATCTGAGATGGACATGGAGCATAAAAATTGGTGTACGTGAATGGTAGGGATTACTAATGTGATGACCATGGATTTTAGTTTATTTTTTAATAACTGTGTTTGCTCGACACAGCCAAGGTACGTTTATGTAAATGCCGACTAAAGTTATCACATGCAGTGACGAATGATAATGACCATTACTATGGCTGCTGTGTAAAAGATATGTTTGTGTATTATATATGACAGGTACATGAAGGGTAGTCCTCATGCTTATATATACACCTGTGCAAAAGTTAAGCACCACCCTATTTTTACGCACATGCGAGGGTATATTCATGTGCTATGAAGAAAGCAATAGCATAAACATTTATGTACCCATCCATCTTAGTCCAGGAGGTAATAATGCAACTAGAGGAATGCTGATTATGATGGTGGGGAAACACTGTATGTTTTTGTTTGAACTTGAAAACGAGGCCTGAATATGGTTACGTTGACACAACTGACAACTATTGCCCTACAGTTGACACACGTGGCTAGATTGTCATTAATGGTGTCTGAAAACGAAGTTTAACATCTGTGCACGAGTTTGAGACTGTCATTATTAATACCGGGTATATCCACCTTGTGCCTGGATGACGGCCTGGACACGACGTCTCATGCTGGTCACCAACCGACTGATACGTCATTGTGGTATTCGTTGCCATTCAAGATGGAGTGCGTCTGTTAATTCCTGTAGGTTCTGCACAGGAGGATCCCTCTTCTCACCATGTTTCCCAGAATGTCCCAGATATGCTCAATAGGGTTCATGTCACGGCTCCTTGCTGGCCATGGTAGGGTTTCGATGGCATTCTGGCGGAGGTATTCATGCACAGCTCTAGCACGATGTGGTCGGGCGTTGTCATCCATGAATATAGGGTGGGTTACAGGTGCATGATTTACAAAATGAGGGACCAGAACTCTATCCAGTATGGAATCTTGATATCTTTGTCCATTTAGTGTTCCAGGTACAGTCAACAGATCCAGCTTACAATCAAATGAGATGCACCCCCATATCATAACGGAACCTCCACCAAATGGAACTTCTTCCATGATGTTACGTTGGTCATACGCCGTGCGTCTGGACCTCCATACACGAGTTCGACCATCTGTGGCATGAAGCAGGAACCGACTTTCATCGGACCAGTGTACCCGTCTCCAGGATCTCATGTTCCAGTGTCTTCTTTCGTTGCACCACCTCAGACGCTCCTCTTTGTGGTGTGCAGTGAGGAGAGGACGTCTGACAGGTCTCCTAGCTTTCATGCCAGCAACATACAGTCTCCTTTTGACGGTAGACATTGACACTCTATTGCGCGTTTCCCATTGCTGGCTGAGCACTCTGCTGTTGGTGAATGGAGATCTCCTAACAAGGCGTACTAGGGCTCGATCATCACGGGCAGTAGTCTTCTTCGGTCTCCCAGATCTAGGCCTGTCCTTCACCTCGTTCGTTTGCCCATGTTTTGCAATCAAACGACTGATTACAGTATGGCTAATGTTCAGCTGTCTGCCAATCTCTCTGCATGACTTACCAGTGGTATGCATGCCTATGATTTGCCATTTCACACGATCACTTAACCTTCGTCTTGCCATAGCGGTTCACAATCAAGAGCTAATTCTCTCTGTACAAATAAACCACGGTCATGAACACAAAATTCCTAATCTTGTCGCCTAAATCTGTATGTAATGTTCTACACCTCAAACTGGACTTTTACATAACTGAACACGTGTGCTGTTTCCCGCCACGCACGGACATCAAGCGGCGTGAAGTCATGCATGCATGTGCATTTCGTACTTGGAATTATGTCAGCTAACGCAGGGACAAAAAGTATGGCAGCCTAGTTGTACCATCATGTTTCTACGTTCTATTGTTTTTGCTGGTGCTTAGCTTTTGCACAGGTGTATATATATATATATATATATATATATATATATATATATATATATGTATATATATATATATATATATATATATATACATATAAATTTCTTTAACTGCTAAACACGTTAAATGTTATTTATAAAACTCGTTTTTGACCACACAAGCACCATAAGTCACATTTAATAATATAAATTCTGCATACGCACCTACGCACGCACACACGCACATGTTGATGACCCTAAAATATTAACCCGTGACACTACCTATATGGTAAATGTGGGTTATATCGTGTCTTTGTGCGCGAAATACCCCATATTTACCGTCATAAATAATATCGCAGTAGAGGCCGAATCGTTCTATGTAGTAAACTGGTAATCTGTGTACTGGTCGGAGATAACTGGTTCCCTCTACAGACATGTATTCATTCTACAAATGTTCTACCCTATGGCAGCAACAGATTCCTGTCGAATTTGTGTCAAGATATTCAAGATATTCAACATGTTATCTGTATGAGTGTCTTGCAATTGGAACAGTTGGACTCTTGGCAGGCTAAATCAACCAAGGGCGAATACTAATATAAATGTCATTCATTTTGTTATCAAGCTCAAGTTCAGTTTATTACACTCAGGCCTTGTATAGGCATATGAGGTATTACATTTGATACTCTTTTTTATGACGGTGGATTTTATATACATAATTATATTTAATATAGATTTATCGACAAAATGCGATTCGTACACTCGAAAGTAGCACAAGGAGAAAGGTCGAAATAATCGACAGCTATTGGATTGTGACTCAAATTGTACACTTGAAAATGGCACAAAAGGGATGTAACTTGAGGAATTTTTCAGCCAAATTAGTTTCAAAATATTCGGACCTCATTAAATTGCTAATTTATAAACGAGGTACAATTCATAAAAGACACAAGAGAAACTCAATTGAACATATTCACAAGTCAAATTGGTTTCGGAATACCAAATATTCATTAAATTGATCTATCAATAATATACAATTCATGCACAGGAAGGTGGTATACGGACCATTGAGCATTTTCTCCAGTTAATTGTTCACTTATTGGCCACGACCCTGACCCCGTTTTTATTTCACTATACCACAACGGCACTGATAAACTCGTAGACCGCCCGACCTTAAAGAAACCCCTGATATGACTATGTTAACCCTAATATGTTGATTATTTTGTAATTAATTTGACTAGAAGCCGTTGCTGCCTAGCAGCAACGATGACCAGTCAAATTGATTTCAAAATATTCAACACTTGTCTTGTACGGTTTCCTTGAAAATGAGATATGGGGAATCGATTGGTGAAAGGGTTAATCACTCATGTGGTAAAAGTACGTAAAAGCGATCAACACGCTATTCATATTAATTAAATCAATAATGATCAAAATTTGCAACGGACATTTTTAACTTGTCAGGCCAAGAGAAGACTACTTTTGAAAATTTACCACAGAATAGCTGTCTGTTGTCCTGCATATTAGCATTTATCGCGACCACTGCAGATGCCGAGTTTGACAGACTCGGTCACGAACAGGCAAAATGGGCAAATAATTTCAATTATCTGCTTGGCTAGTATGCATTGCAGTCAAAGAGAAGGCTTTTAATTAGTCATTCAGTGGTCAAATAAAAAGAAAATATCTTAGGCCACTGCAGAGCCCGTTTTTTACCATCTTGACCACAGATTTGAATGCTATAGATAGCTGATGCGCATATCTTCACCATAGGACTAGCCGAGTTCAGTAAAACGCAAGTGCGCATGATCGGATGTTTAGACTGAATAGAACCGGTAACCAGTCTACACCTGACGACCAACGGTCAAAATGTCATAAGAATCGTCCATAAAATGTTAATATTTGGACTGAATAGAACCGGTAACCAGTCTACACCTGACGACAAAAGGTCAAAATATCATAAGAATCGTTAATAAAATGTGGATATTTATACTGAATAGAACCGGTAAACTGTCTACACCTGACGACCAACGGTCAAAATGTCATAAGAATCGTCCATAAAATGTGGATATTTAGACAGAATAGAACCGGTAACCAGTCTCCGCCTGAAGACCAACGGTCAAAATGTCATACGAATCGTCCATAAAATGTGGATATTTAGACTGAATAGAACCGGTAACCAGTCTACACCTGACGACCAACGGTCAAAATGTCATAAGAATCGTCCATAAAATGTGAATATTTAGATTGAATAGAACCGGTATCCAGTCTGCACCTGACGACAAAAAGTCAAAATATCATAAGAATCGTTAATAAAATGTGGATATTTATACTGAATAGAACCGGTAAACTGTCTACACCTGACGACCAACGGTCAAAATGTCATAATAATCGTCCATAAAATGTGGATATTTAGACTGAATAGAACCTGTAACCAGTCTACACATGACGACAAACGGTCAAAATGTCATAAGAATCGTCCATAAAATGTGGATATTTATACTGAATAGAACAGGTAACCAGTCTACACCTGACGACCAACGGTCAAACTGTCATAAGAATCGTCCATAAAATGTGGCACTTCAACTTGTGAAAATAATCATCCCACAATATTAAGATGTTGCAATTTTAGCAAAACCACGTATTTTGCATATGAGCAATAAAAACAATATGTACTGCAATCAATATAGTGAAAAAAGCATAAAGTTACCTGTTTTCAGAATTATAACCACATTGAATATAATAGTTGTGAACATTAGTAAAATTGGGTTCGTAACTTTATTTGTTCGAATGTTCGAATGACTAATACTCGCCGTACACCTCAGTTAAAACTAGTTGACGACTAGATGTTCGGAGTTGTAGCGAGTTGTTCCTAGAGATGTCTGCAGCTGTAAGATATGAAATCGTAAGATGTACGCTGGCATACGACTTGTCGCCAAACAGTTTGCAGCTAGTGGCCGAAGATTAATCATGTTTAATATTTTCAACTGGTTGGCGATTAGTCAGTCATGGCATGCGCCCTGGGCAGTTGATGTGAACGTGCAACCAGGTCATGCATACACACATACATGGCATATGGGGAACGCGATTTTAGAATATTTTTTCAGACAGAGTGGAAATTAATTATCATTATGATATAAATACTTAATACTTAATCGTTATAATCTTCTACATTTTTGTCATCATCATCATTATCACACTATTTTTCATTACTTGTTATAATTATTTATATTATTTTTATTCTTGCCATTGCCATTTCCTTGTACTAATCTTCCTCCCTCCGCCACACGTATTCGCTCTTGTAGTTGTAAGGAGTTGTTTGGTTGGTTATAAAACAACCAGGAGCGACTATTAAGTCACATGTTCACCTCTTAACTGATGTAAGAATCAGAAAAATTATATAATTTGGTCGTAAGTGTGTAGACATTTTTATTTTATTTCCAACGTGGGTCATACAATATCAATCAATCCGCATGTTGAAAATACCACAATCAAAGGTGCTCATATCGGCCATGCACAGTTCTAGCACACGCTGGCTGTTTTACGAACACGCGTCTTATAGAAGCACACGCTTCCGACAACGGTACAAAAACGAAATTTCCATTCAGCAAACTTGCATTATGCGACCACCTGGAGGTTAGTCACCACTCTTGGCGATCGCGAAGGTGTGCCATTACACAGCCCTTGTATGTAGCTATGTTGAATCCAACAGAAGATGCACAGTATGGCAACCTGTCCACACGTGTTTCCTATCCGCGGTGTAAATACAATTCGGAAAGTTCCATAGTTGTAGGAAACCAGATGGAATGCCTCCCCACGAGCACTGAAATTGTGACATGTGGAAAAATATGTGATTGCTGATGCAGTAGCAGAACACAATACATATATCATTATTAACCATACTCATATTGTCTTGATGCCTCTAGCTGTCACTGACACGCCCTCTTCCTCCCCCTTTCTCCGTCCGTCTGTCTGTCCATGCCTCTGGCTTCATTCAAAAATGGAATTTGTTTTATGGCCTTTGATATTAACTATGTTGTCTTTAATCGCCTCGTCTACAACATCCATCGCCGGCAATATATCCCCTGCACTAGTAGCTGTCGGACTCTCAGCATCATTTGCAATTTCTGAAAACTGACTTAAAGGAAACGGGCTTAGAGGAAAGCTAGCGACACCATATGTAGGCAGTGATCGGAATTTCCGTTGACCAAGAGCCAAAGGCTGTGTCGGAGAGATTTCATCTTCACTTAAATTAGCATCATCACCATCATCATCATCATCATCATCAGATACACCGTTGGCTGGTTCATGGATTGCTTACTGTCATCTAGCGTAAGACCGATACTAGTTTCCTAAACATCAGTGCAGTTTATTACCGGATTGCTGCTTACAGTTACCGGCCCTTGGCTAGCTGTTGAATGAATGTCAGCAGGAGCAGTGACAACACCTGGAGGGGTGGTGGTGGATTTTGAGACTTGCTCATCCGCTCTTCAATTGTAACATTGGAATCTGTATACAATGTTGCTTTGTATGACTTATTATTTTCTGGACACTGTCTTTTAATGTGTTCAGTGGACCCACAATTTAGACACATATTCTTTCTTGGACAGTCCCCTGCCAGGTGGCTGATGCCTGATCAAATCCGGCATTCCTTTACCTGCCCTCTGTACCAAAGAGGCAGGATAAATTTGCCATCAATAGAGAGTGTATTACGCAACAGTGTATCTAGCTTAGCAAAATACATCCCATAAATCTCATTCCCAAGCGACCTATCGAAACGGTATGCCTCCCTTTCAATCTACAAGTCTTGCCACTACTGAAGAAATTCAGCCATTATACGTCCATTTAGACACTACTAGTTTGTCCGACTCAATTTCCTCCAGCACACACACACCTCACCCTTTACTATGAGCTCACTATCCAGCAGCTTATTCTTTACGTCAGCATTACCAACCGTGACGTTCCAGACATTACGACTAATGTTGATTTAGCTCACAGTTTAACACCGAAAAAGGTATGACCATGCACTGGAACGAGAGTACCTTTGGTGGGATGGGACAAAATCCGTAGGGTTTGAAAAATAAACAAATCTGGAAACCGCGGCTACTCAGATTATATCGAGTTTGTTTCAACATGTGGGGGATAAGTATCGACCACAACCAACCTCACGACGATATAACAACGATCAGACCACTAGGGTGGTGGGAAGACTGCTAAAAGATAAAAAGAAAAGAACTAACAAGAGCAGATGTTGAGGTGGTGATGGCGATGAATGGTCGTGGTGGAGGTCGCGCTGCTGGTCATGGTGGTGGTGGTGCTTGTAGTGGGGACGGCGATAACAACGACATCAGCGACGATGTCGTCGTCATCATCATCGTTGTGGTTGCGGTCATGGTCGCGGCCGTGGTCGTCGTCGTCGCCGTGGTAGTAGTTGCAGCAGCAGCAACAGCAGCAGCAGCAGCAGTAATAGTAGTAGTAGTAGTAGTAGTAGTAGCAGTAGTAGCAGTAGTAGCAGTAGTAGTAGTAGTAGTAGTAGTAGTAGTAGCAGTAGTAGTAGTAGTAGTAGTAGTAGTAGTAGTAGTAGTAGTAGTAGTAGTAGTAGTAGTAGTTGTAGTAGCAGTAGTAGTAGTAGTAGTAGTAGTAGTAGTAGTAGTAGTAGTAGTAGTAGTAGTAGTAGTAGTAGTAGTGGTAGTAGTAGTAGTAGTAGTAGTAGTAGTAGTAGTAGTAGTAGTAGTAGTAGAGGTGGTGGTGGTAGTAGTGGTAGTAGTAGTAGTAGCAGCAGCAGCAGCAGAAGTGGCAACAGCACAGGAGCAGCAGCAGCAGCAGCAGCAGCAGCAGCAGCAGCAGCAGTAGTAGTAGTAGTAGTAGTAGTAGTAGTAGTAGTAGTAGTAGTAGTAGTAGTAGTAGTAGTAGTAGTAGTAGTAGTAGTAGTAGTAGTAGTAGTAGTAGTAGTAGTAGTAGTGGTGGTAGTAGTAGTAGTAGTAGTAGTAGTAGAGGTGGTGGTGGAGGTGGTGGCAGTGGTGGTAGTAGTGGCAGTGGCACTATCGGATGTTGTGGGTGGGAGCTAGTGTGGGAGTAGTGTTTTTGTTGTTGGTGTTGTTGTTGGTGGTGGTGGTGGTGGTGGTGGTGGTTGTGGTGGTGGTGGTGGTGGTGCTGGTGGTGGTTGTCGTGTTGATGGTGATAGTGGTAGTGGAGCGGCATTGGTAGTCGTAGTGATCCTGGCATTGATAGCTCACCCACACCAAACCACATCATTTTACATTTTAGAAAAATCGTCTGTTGCCAAATATAATGTATGTGTACTTATTACCCCGATTTCCTCTATACGACTGGGAATTCTTATCAGTGGTTCGGCTTACAAACGTAAAGGCATGCACCCTATCGCCGTCCTATCAGATATACACATATTTTGGACATAAACTAATTGGATTGAATTGAGTTGATCTACACATAGATCAATGACGCCAATGCTATTGCTACTTTCATACTGTCTTGGTGTTCATGCAAGGTTGACGAGCTCGCCTGATAGAGAATAACTACATATTTATATCCAATATTGAATGGATAGTTATGCTGGATCGGGTGGAACGTAGTTAGAAACATATTAATTTCATGCTTGCGTCCTCAGTACGTGATTTCTCTGTATTTTAGGTGAATAAACTTTGACATTGGGTGCTCGCTAGTTGTCTTACACGAAGCTTAAAACAGTGAATGGGGACGGACTTAGATTTGACGAGCTCTTTTATTACGTTGGAGGTGTGGGGGGAAAGAGAAACAAAAACAACATGGCGGGTGCTTACCTGATACAAATTGCAAACATGGATAATTAATTCAGTTACCATTTTACTTTAGCAAGTGGCGTTGCTTGAATTCTGTGTTGAATCCTCTGCAATTTATGGTGCATATATTCATAATTAATAAAATGATGTTTACAACCGCGATCATGAGATTAACTTGATTTGGGTTGTGTAGCTTGTTTCTTAGACCGTTTACCTAATTTTCTTTCGAATTCAATATTTCCTAGTTCTACCACAGACAAATATTCATGTTTGGAAATATCAGAATCATGGCGCAGAAGACGATATTTAACGCCTCTCTCCTTACATATGGTTCTAACACTTCACCACCTTCTGATCGGTACATTACCATTTTATTTTTCATCTGTGAACTTTGTGTTTGAATTGACACATCTGATTCTGCAACTGACATTGTATCATCATCCACATCATTTTCCTCAATCTCAGATTCTGAGCTATTGTCTTATTTATGGCTCTTATTTTCCATTGATATACATTGGCCTATAACGCTATTATTCATATCTTCAAGCTGGCTTAAATCAGCTGAGCATTGCGGAAAATCGACTGAACTTTTCTTTTTCTCAGACCTAAATTTATCCTGCCCTAGTTTTGATTCCTCTTCTAGAGAGTAATAATCTGCGTCTTTTGTAATATGGTCATGTGTCCGCATTTCGTGTACATCAATACTGGGCACTACTACATTTTGACTAATTTCTGAGGTTAAAGTTATCCCCTCTAGTATTTCTATCTCGTCCAATACAGCTACTTTAATAGGATTTGCTTTTCAGTGGCATAAACATCGACAGTAGCTTCCGTAGCAATTGCTTCAGACGCATGTGTCTCATGTTTATCCATTAAAGGTAGATTGTTATCTTCTATTGTGGTGATGCTTTTGTTTTTCGGACAGCGCCATTTGAAATGGCAAGCTAAACCACAGAGCAAACATTTATTTCTATTTGGGCAATCCGCGGTCAGATGATCAGTACTGAGACAGATTCGACATTCTTAAATCTGCCCTCTATACGACAGTGGCAGAACACAGCTGCCAGTAATTGCCAATCTGCTTGGTAACGGGCTATCAACATTTTCAAACCATATGTGCCTTACACCATTCTCCAGAGTTCTATCAACAGGATTGGTTCCCGTTCAATCTTCTGTACGTTGCCATACTTCTTAAGTTCATTCACGATGCTTTCATCTGAAATCTCCAAGGGGACTTTCATCCTCAGTAAAACAAGCTATCTGACTCAATTTCCTCTACACTACAGACTTCGATATTCACCATGAGAACTTCTGCTAGAAGCTTCTCCATAACACTTTCATTCACCACAGTCACATTCCATACAGTTTTCGTGATATTAATGAGCCCCTGTAAAACAGCAGGACCCGCACCAACCATGTCCTTTAGCCCATAATACACGTTGATAGTAGTAACACCCCACCCCTTAGTTTTATCCTAAGCTGTTATCTTAAGGTGTACGTTTGTAATTCGTTGCCATTTTAATATTACGGCTCAGTGAACACCATTAAGATAATACAGCGTATCAGGACAAAACGTTAAAATATCGTCCCTTTAAATCGCCTACTATACTGCCATAATGCCTATCTATACATAATGTTAAACCAAACACGTATTAAATGAATAACCAACACGCAAAGGAGTAGACACCAATTACTTAGTGTCTCCTTTAGAATGTGTGGTTCCCCAACCCCCTTATAGGACCACACGCAAAGAGGTACTAATAAATGAGTGTTCTCTTTAGAACGTGTGATCGACTGACAAATATCCGGCGATATTAACAGCCGTATATTCGTCAGACTACTCTAATTGACTGTTTTCAGCTAACTAGTGTAGCTTAAAATCGGCTATTCTCCGAACTGACAAACTGATAAACTAACAAAAGATTTGGCCGCCGAAATGCCAACTATAAATGTTCCCCGTGGCAAAGCATTGCTACTAGTAGGAACAGTCAAAATGAACAACGGGGTCGGCCCAAATCTGGCCAAGGGAAAAAGAGAAACGAGTAGGCTCAGTGGTCTGTACAAATGGCTAAACATAGAAGCGATTTCAGCTTTCAATCTGAAAACTCAAATCACGATTGCGACCTCCTACACTAAAAATAAACAAATTGACAACAAATAAGGAAACTATATGCAATTAGAAAACCAATTGAACAAACTATATATACATCAGCTTTCTAGAAACTAGTAAATCAAGTAGATAACGTAGAGCTAAAACACGTCTGTTCACTTTGACTACTACTACTACTACTGCTACTGCCGCCGCCGCCGCCGCCACCGCCGCCGCCGCCGCCGCCGCCGCCGCCGCCGCCGCCGCCGCCGCCGCCGCTGCTGCTGTTATTGCTATTGGATCTGAAAAATCACAACTGCTATATATCTATATGAATATAAATATGTTCGCCACATAAATTGCATAAAGACTGTGTGTATTAAATTGAATTGAATTCAACCAACTTCCGATGTTTTCTTACGCGTGTTACTGTACAACGTTAACCAATTCGTCATCACCGAATCATCCGCAGAAGCTCACACATGCATACCATCAGTCAGCCGTCTCTGGAATTGAATTCCACTAGTAGTGAACATTACATCCAACCTGTCATCCTTTAAACTGAGAATGGTGGCAACCCGTGCTCACCCATACGATCAGAAGGGAATTGTTTCTAATTGTAATTATATGAAGAACCGGAACGTGTACATGCTATTTGGATCTTCGTCTGCGTTTGGCTAGAATAGATATTTGCAAAACTACGTTTAACGGCCTGACTGCTGCAAGCCACCAGATACTACTATCAATGGACAGTATCTCTGGACCTGTTTACTATCTTGAAAACAATTTGACTGAAAGATGTTGGTGGCTTATATTCTTTTTATTCTTGCCATTGTCATTTCCTTGTACTCTTCATCCCTCCACCACCATTATTCGCTCTTGTAGTTGTAAGGAGATGTTTGGTTGGTTATAAAATAACCAGGAGCGCCGATTAAGTCAAATGTTCACCTCTTAACGGATGTAAGGATCAGAAAAACAATATAATTTGGTCGTAAGGTTGTAGACATATTTTTATTTTATTTTCAACGTTTGTCATAAAATATCAATCAATTTGCAAGATAAAAATACCACAATCAAACCTGCACATAACGGCCATGCACATTTCTAACACACGCTGGCTGTTTTACTAACCCCCGTCTTATAGAACCACACGCTTCCGGCAATGGTATAAAAATAACATTTTCATTCAGCAAACTTGCATTATGCGACTACCTGGAGGTTAGCCACCACTCTTGGCGATCGCGAAGGTGTGCCGTTATACATCTTTTGTCTAAAGCTATGCTGAATCCAACAGAAGATGCACAGTACGTCAACCTGTCCACATGTGTTTCTCATCCACGGTGTAAATATAATTCATTAAGTTCCATAGTTCTAGGAAACCAGAAGCGTTACCGCCCAACGAAAACAGAAATTTTGACATGTGGGGAAAATATGCGATTGCTGATGAAATCGTAGAACACAATAAATATGTAATTATTAACCATACTCATATTGTCTTGATGACACTAGCTGTCCCTGCCCCGCCCTCTCACCAACCCCACACGTCTCCGTCCGTATGTCCGTCCGTCCCTCATTCCCTCCCTCAATTCACCCCCTCCTCCCTCTTTACCCCTATCTCTCTCCATCCCTCTCTGCCTCTCACGCTCCCACGCTCGCTCTCCCTCTCCCCCCCCCCTCTCTCTCTCTCTCTCTCTTTCTCTCTCTCTCTCGTTCTCTCTCTCTCTCTCTCTCTCTCTCTCTCTCTGACCCTCTCTCATTCTTTCTCTAAGTTATGCATACATTTGTTTCATCTTCGGTAAAGGAATGAGAAAGTGAAACGCAGTAGACAGATTGGCACTACGTTTCAATACTATTTCCGCCAAATAAAACGCCACTCCGCCATGGTTAACGTAGGTGAATACTTGAAGACTTGCTCGAAAGCCGTAATATGTAGGATCAAAACACAACTGGTTGTAGATGTGTCGCCGAGTGGTTGACGACAAGATGACATCTAGGTGGCGACTAGTTGTACAAAAAGTGTTAGAGCAGTACACAATTTTAAGAATAAAATAGACTTTGGCGGCATTCTAATATGTATTCTCTTATAAACGAGACTGGTCGAGAAAAATAGTGTAGAAAATCACGTTGTAGTGTGACACACGCAGTCGGTCGAAAATTACTGAACTGCAAAAATACACATTTGAAGGCACCACGAGCGATCTATAGCATTCACATCTGAGGGTTTGAACGCTAAACAGTTGACGCTAGATATGTTAGAGCACGTGACATGTCACTAAGGGGATCGTCATTGTATAGCCCGCAAAGTGAAATCTCAGTAGTCAAATATCACGTGATCTTAGATCGAATTGCCCTTCAGTGTGTCCTATAACGTTAACCCATGAGCACAGAATCACAACGGTGGAATCCCGTTTTAGCTATTCACCGCCCATATTTGTTTTAAAACAAAATTTTATTTAGTCCAAGTGGGAGCACGATAAGACATACCTACGTATTATGCCCGTATCTCCCGCATAATACAATTATTGTACACGGAGTATAATAACAAGTGGCGGATGCGCAATATAGCATTAACTTTATAAAATAATAGTACAAGAATAATAAACTTGAAGAGAGTGCGCGAGTGAGTGAGAGAGAGAGAGGGGTGGGGGTGGATCAGAAAGGTACGAAGAGTAAGTGTGGAAGGAACTCCGAGTGTTGTGAACTCACATGCGTGCGCACATTCAGCGGATAAACAAGTCAACATGTCTCAAAAACAAAAACACGGTCTGGCAGTTAGTAAGAAAATTGTGTTGAATATTTGATCGCAATTGAGCGCGACGACATTACTGCCTTAGGCAGCAAAATCCTCCAATCCAACTATCTCCAAGACATTATAAAGTACTTTTTATCTTGCCCTGCAAACACGCATGGTCATTCATGAGCCGCGCTGTACTGAATATATCCACATATGTACATTGTTGGCTCAATGTTTTATATCTGTTTTGTTTATATCGCCAGTTATATAAATACGTGTTCTAATATGCTGGGTTTAGGACTTGGATAAATAAGCGGGGTGGTGTTAAAAACGGCCAGTATCGACATTATATTGTCAAATAATGTCTGATGTCTTGAGATCTCTTTTTATATTTACATTAGTGTCGCCATACGAGATGTGTCTTAACGTGAGTGTATGGGGAATATCATTAGTTACAAGAGCGTTATAAAAAACAAGTCTGCTCCCTAAAAACGGGGAGTAGAAGACATAATGTTCAACGGTTTCATCAGGTTATCCACAAGAACAACTTGTCGAGTCCGTCATATGATTATCAAACATATGCATATTAAGACTACTGCAACCATTGCGAAGCCTGCTTATATTAATATTAGCTGCTATAGACCCAACATAGTGCCAGGGTGGGTGTTGTCTTTGCATTGCGTGCAGTTTTCTTTTAAATTCTTGTACGGTAGTAGACGTTGAGACGGGCGCAGGGATGGTATTCCAGGGACGGATTGTTTCTGGGAAAAAGATCCATTGTAGATTTTAGTACGACACCGGTAAGGGGTAATATGATTTGAGTGCCGGATATTGTATGGGTTCCGGGATTGTATTATTAAAGGAATGCGGTTAGTCAGCGTTTCACCCACCATTGCATTAACAACTTTGTAAAGCATAACTAATCTGTGTGTTTCCAGTCTATGAGCGAGTCTTTCTATTCCAGTTTCCATGTATAGATCGTCCGTGTGTGCAAGTACGTGTTAGACCGCTTATTGTTCTAAGTGCTTCTTTTTAACATGTTCTAGTCTCGTGGTAAGGTAGTGCAAGATTGCCCCAAACAACGACATCGTATTCCAAACTTGGCCTGATGAAGCTTTTATACATTATTTCAAGGCATTTCCCGTTTAGTACATATTTAAAATGTTTAGGTAGTGAAAGTTTGTGCTAGGCCTTGTATATTAGTGTTTCCACGTGTTTGAGCCATTGACCTTTACTGTTAAGCGTAATTCCATGGTGTGTATGGTAAGTTAATGGAAGTATTTCGGAATTCTTGCACTTTATGGGAAATACTGTATGAGTATTATGCAGTGAGACCAGTAAGGATGTGGTTTAAGGCATTAAATCTAATCAGGTGTCCGCCCATTGGGCTATCAGCTGTAGGTTATGGTCTATTGAAACACTTTGCATCTGTAGGTTGTCAGATCTTATGTATAGGGACGTATCATCAGAAAACAGCTTAATATTGTTTAGGATAGCACTGGGCAAGTCGTTTATAAAGACCAAAACAGTGGGGACCAAGAACTGCTTGTTGCGGCATCCAAGAATTCAACAAAAGTAACATAGACTCACTACCATTAATGAATCCTCGCTGATGACGATTCTCGAGATAACTTGCAAACCATACAACTAGTGTTCCAGTAACGCCAAATTATTCAAATTTCTGCAGCAGGCCACGGTGCCAGACTCTGTCAAATCATGCGGATATATCAAAAAATAAACAGTATTTCTTTTTGATTGTCAAGTGCATCGACAATATCGGTATAAATATCTAATAACTGGTTTGCGGTAGAATGTTTAGGAAGAAAGCCAACTGGTGCGGTGTTATACCATTTCTAATAAAATTGTAAACGTATTTAAAAACTGCCCTTTCCATGACATTACTTAAACAACTCAGTCGTGATATCGGTCGATAAGTTGAACACAAGTTCTTGTCGCCCTTTTTACAGATTGGCGTTACATTAGCCACGTTCCTAGAAGTTGGAAAATGAGATTTTCTAAGAGAAAGGTTAAAAAATTGCGCCACAATTTGGACCAAAACTTGTTTAGCCTCTACGAGTAGTTTTGGACTTATCTGGGCATGACCAATTGCCTTCGACGTGTCCCGGTTAGATAAGTACATCTAAAATATCAGTAGATGTTAGAATAATAGTGTTTAGAGACGTTTCTGTATATACTTGCAGAGCGGGTAACTGGGCGTGGGAGTAATACCGGCAAAATAATTGTTAAGAAGACTAGCCTTCTCAGGAAGATCATAGGCGAACTTGCCACCTTGCCGCTTGAGGGGAGGTATTTCGTTGAGGTTTGCATTCGTGTCAGATAGGAATGATTTGTTCAAGTTAAACCATTCTTTGGAACCTGTACGTCCATTTAATATTTTCTCAGCAGTCTTGTCTCTAAGTTACTGTTTGGCCATCCTAACTAGAGTGTTTTGATTCATATGTTTCTTGAATTCTATTATGTCGTGTTTTGGTTTGTTTTTCTCTGTTCCTCATTTCGTGATTAATCTTATTTGACATCCACGGTTTAGCATTTGGGTTTATTGTTCCAGTTTTAGCCCAAATGTAGCTAAGCTTCGCCCGTGTTGGGATCGAACATCCCCGCACTCGCTGGCTAATAATTTCCAGAAAACAATACAGGTAAGCTGGTGAATATGTTGAAACTAATTTGACATGGCGGGGTGGGGTTGTTTTTGCCTATGACAGCCACACTGCCCAGTCAAATTAAGTTTCTAAATATAAAACAGCATGTTCATTAAATAGTAAAGACATGCAATTCGTATAACAACGCTCAGTCCATCATGGATTCGTGAGGAACTTAGCTACTCTATTCATGATCTAATTGGTCATGGTGGCATCATATACGTCATATAGTTGATTATAACTTAATATGATTGACTGAGAAAATGGAATCGTCCATTTCAAGGCAACTATACAGGTAAGCTGTTGGATATTTCGAACATAATTTGGCATGAAGGAACAACTTCAAGTCAAAATTCTTTCAAAACATTCAATTTCACATTTTTTAAACTGTACCTAGTCTTTCGAATTCGTCCTAGCGTTTTAAGAGTGTTAACGTGCCTAAAGCACATCTTTGCCGCCAGAAGGTCGTTTATTTTTGCCTTGTCAAATTTTTGCTCAGGTGTGTTAATGGAAATTCCAATTTCCTTATAGAAGATGCCCATTTTCAGAACAAAACATAGAATTTTTTCAAAATTTACCATTGTAATGACTGGCTCTGTTATTGAGCCAGTCATTCCAGAGGACAATTTTCAAAAGTTGTCTGCTCTTCTTCTGCAAATGGACATTTCGCAAGCCCATCATTATTTTTTTCCAGCTTTGGCACGAAAGGCTAATCCATTAGGGTAACGGCTGACTAAATTAAAGTAGGACTATTATCATAGTCCAAACTGTCCGTCTCTCTGCACTTTAGAATGTATATATAAGATATAGGCCAGATAGCTAGACAATTCGCCAAAGTATTTTACATTTACTTTTTGCTTACAGATTAGCACGGTACGTGCACGCTATAACACTGAGCTTATTATTAGGCCTGATAAAATAACCTCTTATATTGACAGAGGACATTACTAATATAGTGTACATGACCCTGGGTTAGTTTATCACAACGGACTGGTAGGTCATATTGTCGAGAATATATGTTTGTGAGAAAACACTAGATTCAAGGACTTGATGCTACGGTTATATCCAAACGAGTTCCAGCGGTCATACTATCCCCTTTTCCTATCTCAGAAATAATTTAAGACGTACAGCTGAATATTTTGAACATAAATTGGATTGGATTGGAAGACATTGCTGCCTACTTTCAATCTAATTATATTCAAAATTTCAACATAACATTACTTGCATTGTGTTCCAAATTGTACTAACTAGCAAGTTTATTTTTATTTTTTGGAGATATGTTGACTGATTTATTATCTGTAATGTATGTCTTTTTGTTAAATATTGCTATTTTATAATTATTTACAAACAGTTTTCCATCCAAGCTCTTTCGTAGCATTATCCTGACGGTAACAACGTGTAAACCATATGTTTTTGCTCCTATACTTACGTTGACTTTGCATTTTAAGCATAAGTACCATCAGTATATAACGTAGAATTAATTTTTCAAATAGTGATTAAGAGTTTATGTCAGTAAAATATATTATCATAGTCCTCACAAGTGTAACTAGAGTTGCTTTAGCGACTGTCAATCGCCTAGCACTGGGCATCAATTGCAATCGCGTCTACTCTCAGAATGGAAAATGACCTGCCATACTTGGACGTGGCGGCTTATGGACTGGGCGTGCCAAACGAGAAAGCCAAAGCTTTGAGATCTAAGAGAGATGATTCCTTGAATACCATGGCGAAGAATATGATAAGTGCTATTGAGAAATACAGCTTCTGTGTGCTGCTTAACAGCGGAGTCGATCGACAAAAGGTATGTACATTCATATTCGGAGGCATTGTTACGCCCAGCGGGCCTACCCTATGCTAATTATCCAAGCAATGTGCCAGAGGGTGTATGTTCATCCTTGTGTTAGCCACGCAAATAGAGGGGTCCATTTCTAGCTATGTCCTGCCCATATCTATCTAAAGTCCATTGACTTTTATATGTGTTCGAAGCAATTTGGATATTTGACAGCTGAATGCACCTTTCCAGTTTTAGCTATGCCACCACCCCCAGCCCCGCCCCCATCTCTAGCTAAGCTTCACTCACCCCTCACTCGTGTGGAGATCGATCGATCCTTGAACTCCCTGGCTATCAATTTCCAGAATACTGTACAGGTGAGCTGTTGAATTAGTTTCAAAATAATCAACACAATATCGATTATGACGCCAAATCGCGTGCTTGATTATGGTGTCATATGATGGATGGATAAACTGGGAATGTCCATTCACAGAGTCTAAATCTCAAGGTACCGGTAAGCTGATGAATATTTTCAAAACTAATGACAGGAACAGCTGCAAGACAAATTACTTACACATATTCAAAGGAACGATTAATAAATTGCCGCGTTTAAAGGGTTGAAAGCTGAATTCCTAGAGTGTAAATTTCAAGGTACATATAATCTGTTGGATATTTTGAACCCAAATGGCAGCAACACTTATTTTCAGTGTATGAGCTATTTTAGAACGTAGTCACAACATAAAAAGCTAAAGCGGTTTTCAGAATAGTAATATGGAATTCTATGCTCTCTGGACTGTTGAGAAAATGGAAGAGGGATAGTGAGTGATTCGCTTGTTTGTGTTTAACATACGCGAGCTGTTTGAAATATTGAGATTTAAAATAGTTGACGGGTATCTATGAATTTGAGTCAGAAATTGACACTCACATGGCTTACTCATCATCACCACCATCATCATCATTTATTATTATTATTAATTTTTTTTTTTGATTTATTATTATTATTATTATTATTATTATTATTCAAATTCGAGCAGTTATTGAATGCAATAGAAGCAGTTACCATGTTCGTAGATGCACCTTCCGAGGAGAAGGACAAATACGAGTTCAATCTAGAGAATATGCACGGCTGGATAAAGCCATTTGCCGAAACGTATGTACACAGACGTCACCTTATAGCGATACTTATTGACTTAGTCATATTCGCATTTCTGTGTTGTGCAACGCAGGTATTGTTATCAAATCTATGATGCAATGCCACTGTGGTCACTTGATTGATTAAATCCCTGAATTTTTAATTCAAAATCCAGTTTGGCAGCTAAGGAAAATGTTATTCTAATGGACCGTTCCAGTCTTAGCTATGCCCCGCCCATCTCTATCTAAGCTCCGCCCCCACCACGCTCGTAACGGCATTGATCGCTCTCTTAACTCCCTGACTATCAATTTCCCGGAAACTATACAGGTGAGCTGTTAAATATTTTGAAAATAATTTGACTGGGTGCTGTTGCGGCAAATTAGTTTCAAAATATTCGACAGCTTGTTCATTAAATAGCAAAGACAAACAATTCTTACAACGTGTCGAACTATTAAGCGTTTAAGACTGGCAAAATCGAGTCATTCGTGACGTCATGTTTATGATACCATCCTACGCGCCACGTCGTTGCTAATGACGTAATATGATGGATGGATAAAATGGAAAGGCCCATTGGCTACGGCATGCTGTTAATATAACAGCTTCCAATCAAATTATTGAGAACATATTTAACAGAACATGTCTTTCAATCGTACAAAATGTGTGGTTTCGATTGAATACAGCTAACAAACCTAACTGAAATCTGAAGCTAATTATGAGTCCCTAGACAGAAACTGTCCTAATATAAATAATAGTGATACTATGATATCTTCCAGAGGGAGCAACTTAACACGTGCATGCAAACTGCAGTACCAATTGTATGTAATCGAAGATTAGGTGACACTCTGGGCCTCCATCCCATCGCACAAATAGTAGTAGTGATTGTTATCGATTACTTCACCATTTCCTCAAGCCCTGCATTTCTGGAGTAATTGTCAAACCATTGGTAATTGCCTATGCTGTTAGTGGTGATGTATCTTATACATTTCAACAGTAGTGTCTCTCACGAACCGTGCCATAAAAATGCATCTGGAATGAATAATCATATCCTATGTTTTTTTAGTCTAAATAAACACAAAGGTAACGCTCTCTTCAAGTGCATCCTACCTATTCGATACCGAAAGCAAGTTCCCATCACTAGAATTACGATCACATTAGCTGATGCGGCGGGACGTTTGCATAAGTATATGACAAAGGATACCTATGATGTTAGCCGTAATGGATGTTTTGAATACTGTTTATCATGGAGTCTCGAGGTAACCCATACAGGGAGATAGAGGAGGCAAATAAATACAAACTGAATCAATAATTGACCAAGGTGGTCAAGTTGTAATTCACAGGCCATTTAGGTGTATATAACGGATATGATATTGGTGACGATAATACAGATACGTGTCCACGCAAAAACTAACAAAAAGTAAATTCGTGCGTAAAAATCCGAATGTAGTTATAGGTTCTATTTTCGTGGCAAATTTGACAGTTAATAAAACATGAAAAATGGCAGTGAAAATCGACTTGCCAGTAGTTCCACCTCTCGTATTAGCTATTGAACACAGTAACCATAGTAAGCAGTGGGGACAGTGGCATACGCGATTTAAATACTATATAGAGGCTGCTGCTGTGACAGATGATAAGCAGAAGCGAGCGCTGTTGCTACATTTGAGTGGGCCACAAGTACACGACTTATTCGAACCATTGCCATCTACAGGTGAGACGTATGATGCTGCGGTTACGTCATTGCGTGACTATTTCACTCCAAAGAAAAATAAATGTTTTTAGACAAGCAACACACAATTCTACAGAAACGGGTGATAGTTTCGTAGTTCGACAGAAAAAGCTTGTAATTGCGTGTGATCTTAGTGACATGGCGGATGGCATGATTCGAGATCAAGTGCTAGATAAGTGTCAGTCATCAAATATTCGCAGAGGGTTATTGCGCGAAACAGACTTAACGCTAGAAAATGTACACACTATATCGCGACCAGTCGAACTTGCAGACGTCCATGTAAATGTTATGGAGGGAAAATCCGAACAAACTGACGAGAATGTTAATAAGATTAAGATAAAATCCAGTCGAGCATATGCTCAGCTAGGTAACACACAAATGTGGACTAAATATTTGCATAATAAACAAACACAAAATGTCCCTAAATCAGTACACAATAAGGAGTATAATGACAATTGTTATCGGTGTGGCAGAAAATGACATTATGGGCGTGACTGCCACGTTTCTAAAGTATGTCGCAAATTCTCAATGGTGGGACGAAAATGACAAACGTGCGACTATTGTCAGAAAATGCGCGTGATGATATACCTGAAAATGACAATGATTTCGTATTCAAATTAAATAAGACAGATAATGAAGCAACTGTAAAAAATGTGTATTGAAGGACACCAAATACACATGCTAATTGACTCGGGTGCTAGCGTACATATCTTTGATGAGAAAACATTTCAGAAACTGAGCATGCCAAAGAATGCATTGCGTCATTTTACTACACAAATTTACCCATATGAATCACCGAAACCATTATACCAGCTTGGCGTGGTAACTGTACATGTAGGCATACAAAACATTACTAGTGATCTTGATTTTCATGTTGTTGCTGCAGACGGTGAACCACTTATCGGTACAAAAACAGCTTCTGAGTTAGGTTTGGTATTCATTGGTGTACTGAATAACATATCCACAGTGTCAGAGTTAGGCGATACTAGTAAAATTATTAAACATTATAGTGACAGATTTGAAGGGTTGGGTCGTTTAACAGACTATCAGCTAAAACTGCATATCGATCCGAATGTAGTTTCAGTTGCTCACCCGTTATGTAGAAAGCCACTCCACATACCTGCACCAGTTGCACAGAAACTTGCTGAGCTCATAAATTTAAATGTGATTGAGAAGGTAGAGGGTCCAACACAATGGGTATCCCCACGTGTTGTCGTGCCCAAGTCGTCTGGCGATGTGCGTGTCTGTATGGACATGAGGTGTGCAAATGGTGCCGTATTAAGGGAACGTTTTCCGATTTCGAATGTTGAGGAAACACTTCAAGAAATGAACGGTGCTACAGTGTTTTCCAAATTAGACTTGCAAATGGGTTACCACCAGATAGAGTTGGACGAACAATCTCGTCAAATAAAAACATGTGTATGTCATAATGGTGTTTATCATATAAACAAGCCTTCAAGCCCATTCCATATTTTTCGATATGAGCACACGTGCCATATTCAACGGAGTAGTTTCAATTGCTGTTGGGCTCGCAACCCATTTAAATCGACCAATTAAAACATCGATTGATGTGAGCGTGACGCATAGGGATTGCTACGCGGTGCTGTTTAACGATGATTTGTTTACTACGATTTGTCATTCATGAAACGTCATCGCAAACTGTCATCGTTTGACAGTTTATCAGTCGGCAGCGAATTAACGATTGATAGCCAAGGCTCTGCGATAGCCTTAGAAGAACAGTGTAGTTTACGGCTGACATCGCCAGATTTTGTGTGTGTCACTATATTTTGCTGCTCATTCAGTATCTGTTATCAAGTAGTGGTGCGTCACAGCGGCAGTATCGATTTCACCAAAATCAACAATGAGAAATCTGATAAAAGTCACATCAGCAACTATTGGTAAATATTTCAAAATTACAGTTTATATGATAAATACAATCTCAAACTCGGTCACTTTTCATATCACTATTATGAACCTCGTTGAAAATTATCAATTTTTCACTCGCTAAAGCTCGTGCAAATTGATATTTTTCAACTCGGTCCATAATAGTGATCTGAAAATTGACCTCGTTCCAAATTCTCTATATGTAGATATAAAACCCTAATGTTTGGTATTTCGTCCGTACCAGAAATATTTCAAAGAATCGTACAACAGGTAATACAGGATATCTCAGGTTCAAGAAATATATCCGACAATATTATTACTTTTGGTAAAGACAAAAATGATCATGATAAAGCATTGGAGCAAGTGTTGCAAAGGATGCGTGAGAAAAATCTTACACTAAACATGCAGCAATGTTTGTTCAATCAGACATCATTGACTTTCATGGGTCACCTTTTGTCAGCCAATGCTTGGGATTGGTTAACTATCGTTTAAAATACATTGCAAACTTTGCCACCCTTGCTGAACCGCTCTGTAAATTAGCTAGAAAAAATGTGTCATGGGACTCGAATGCAGAGCAACAAGCTGCATTCAGTAAACTTGAGACTTGCCTTATCAGTGCAGATGTAATGGCATATTATAAACCTGGCGCCGAAACAAAGTTAACAGTTGACGCCAGGCCATGTGGACTATGTGCTATTTTAGGGCATAAACACTCTAATGGTGGTTATAGGCATGTAGCATATGCAAGTCGAACCTTGACTTCAGTCGAAAGACACTATTAACACGGTTATCAGAGATTTCATATTTATTTTTCATGGAACTGATTTTACCATCATCACTGACCATACACCTCTGGAGAAAATGTTTACTCCAAAACACCAAGGTCCACCCCGAATCCAGCGATGGATACTCAAACTTCAGGCTTATCGGTTTAAAGTAAAGTATGAGCCAGGTGCATATAATGCAGCTGATATCTTGTCAAGATCCCCAGTCGAGGATAAAAGTGACAAATTGTCCATCCATCAAAATCAATGGATTAGTGCTAAAGAATATGTTAATTTTCTAGTTGGCCACAATGTGCCAAATGGCGATCACTCTGGAGGATATCCAGGATGCATCAGAAAATGATGTAATCTCGAAAAATGTTAGGAACAATTTGCTATGTAATGAATGGACACAATTTAATTCTCTGGAACCATTTTATAAAGTCCGTAGTGAGCTATCCTGTCAAGGATCGTTTGTACTTCGTGGAACTAAACTTGTGATCCCTGACAAATTAAGACAACGATTCTTAAATATTGCTCATGAAACCCATCAATGTATCGTTAAAACAAAACAATTATTGCGTGAAAAATATGGTGGCCAAGATTTGACAAAGATATTGAGAAATCTGAATACTTCATGTTATGCGTGTCAGTTTGTATCAAAACCTAACAAACCACCTCCTATGCAAATGTCAGAGCTGCCAAAATGATCCATGGGAAAGGAGTGGAATAGATCTGTGTGGTCCGTTCCCAACTGGTGAACATTTGCTAGTTGTTATTGATTATTATTCCCGTTTCCCAGAGGTTGACATTTTGAGGTCAACAACAGCGTCAGTTATTGTAGAGCGCTTGGCCAAAATGTTTGCTACACATGGCTTGCCATGTATTAATTTTACGGATAATTGTCCACAGTTCATTGCAGATGAATTTGCTTCATTTGTGAGTCAAAATGGTATAAAATACCACCGTATGACACCATATTGGCCATGCGCAAACGGAGAGGTTGAAAGATGTAATGATGTTCTAAAGAAAACATATACAAGCAGTTCACCTTGAAAACAAAAACTGCCGAGCTGAACTGTACACATTTATGTTGTCATACAGAACGACAACCCGTATCACTACAAGCGTTGAACCAGCAGAATTAATCGGAAAGTTCATACAAAATTACCCCAAATCATAAAGACAAATGTTCCGGAGAAGCTTCAATCCCGGGACAAAGAGAAGAAAGCGAAAATGAGACATTATGCTAAGAACCGTAGAACACAGTCCAATAGCCAAATACAACCTGGTCAAAAGGTCATTGTATTACGTCATAATCGAAATACATTTCAAGGTCGTTGGGAGAATAAATTGTAATACAGTAATTAGACAAAAAGGTTCAAATGTCGTAATCAGGTCAGCAGATGGTCAACAGCTGATGCGAGCCATATCACATGTTAAACCTTATATTGAGTCATTCCCAACTCAATCAAAACCTTATTTTGGTGATTATGATGACTGTACTGTCGAGGGGAATGGACGTGTGAACATAAACCCATTGGTTGCCTCTCCTGTAATACAACGCCAGCGGCGTGTCGAGAGAAGTGTGCCAATGCGTTTTAGAGATTATATCATGTATTACACTTATTGCAGTGTTATAATTTGTAATCAAACTTCCTAAAATAAGGCATTCATTTAATTATTATTAATTATTAGAACCATAAACCTGGTATTTTATTTATCATTCAACAGTGTAGTTTATAATGCTCAACATTTTATTTCAGGTAACTGGCATCAATATAGTATTATTATTTGCTAATCAACATTATTAATTGACCATATTATTGGTGATAAGAACTCGTAATCCGGATAATGAGGGATGTGATGTATTTATTGAATACTGTTTATTACGGAGTCTCGAGGTAACCCATAAAAGGAGATGGACGAGGTAAATAATTACAAACCGAATCAATAATTGACCAAGGTGTTCAAGTTGTAATTCACAGGCCATTTAGGCGTATATAACGGATATGATATTAGCGATGTAGATGTACTATCCTGTGTTGTGCCCATAAAGGACAGTTTTCCTTGGCAATGGCCTTTCCAGTTTATCCATCAATCATGACGTATATGATGATGTCATAAACAATGGCACAATGGATTACGTCACGAGCCCTTAATTGATGACTGACTAAGTGTTGGTGTACGAATTGTATGTATTTACTATTTAATAAACATGTTGTTGAATATTTTGAAACTAATTTGACTAAATATCCATGAACATGCAATAATTTTTGCATTCAAACATTCAGAATGGGTAAAAATGAGAAAATGTTATGAGCGATTATTAATTGATCATCGGTTAGTATGTAAAGCCAATCATCGATCACAAAGATAGCACCAATTCCCAACACTTGCTGATGTACGCGGGGCTTTAATCGCCCCATGTAAATGAGGTTACTATAGATATCAGCAATAATTCTCGTTAAGCAATAAACCAGTGGCAGTTATATGAAGAAAGTACCGGCAGCGTATGTGCTACAAAACTCATTTCTACTTCATCCTTCTCATATTACACACATTGATATATTGACAATCTGACCCATGTCTTGGTATGTTGGCTGCGTGCGTGCGTGCGTGCGTGCGTGCGTGCGTGCGTGCGTGCGTGCGTGCGTGCGTGCGTGCGTGCGTGCGTGCGTGCGTGCGTGCGTGCGTGCGTGCGTGCGTGCGTGCGTGCGTGCGTGCGTGCGTGCGTGCGTGATTGTCGAAACTAAATGTAAGGTTGAATAGAAAAAATAATTTCTTTTTTTTTAGGTTTGGCTCAGCACCTAAAACAGACCTTGATCAAGCTTATGCTACGGTTGGAGATCCCAGAAGAGAAGGGGTACGTCTCTGGTGCATTGATATCGTAAAGCGATATGTCAATGAGACGCATGAATCAAAGAGAGTTAATGTTGTCAATCTTCAATGCAAATTCGATATTAGCAAATTAATTATTGTACCCATAGGCCCAATATAACTATTTTGCTTTACAATATTACTGCATAAACTGGAAGCAGATAGCTGAACTTAAAGTGTTTAACACCTCGTGTGTCACAGCGCCTCAAAGCGCTCAGAATTCTACTTATATCAATTAACACTTTACTCGTCAAGATTTTTCAACAAAATAATAATTATTACAACAAGATTGATAAAAATAACTTCCTGTTGTCGTGAAAATAAACATTGCCCATACCCACTACAGGTGATATTTTTGGGCCAGCTTGACCATGAAAACGGTCAAGAAAATACATTTTTCTTCGCTAGTGTCTATTTGCCGGCTGAGATAAGATTTTTTTGGAAAATTTACCACTGGAGGGAGTCATTCCGGTGTCATTCTTGGATGAAAAAAAATGGGCATTCCTCGAGACAACTACATGGTTCGTTTTCGGCAGTCTTGGACATTATAGAGTTAAGTTAACAGATTATTTACCTTTAGATTGAGAGTCTTGGAATTCATAGTTTACAGAGGGAAACGATCCAATTGCATGTGAAAAGTGGATGGAAATTAGATAGAAATGTCTGGACATAGTTAGAAATGGGGCACTTCAATAGGTCACTTTATTGTTAGTACACGTAAGGAATTACTTTTAAGACAAAAACTACTCGAACATTTATAGAAAAGATCTCGAGAAAGGAGCCGTCTTATTCGTGAGAGGGTAGAAAGATTAGAGATGGCACTTTTTGTCAACTAACTACTAAATGTAGTTTGCTTGCTATTAATCTCTGTCCTCTACTCCCGTGTTGACAAAAAGTTATCCCATATGATTAAACTGTGATATTCTCTTCATTAAATCATATTATTATCTCACGTGGCTTTTAGAATCTTCATTGCCATCCTATGCAGAATCGGCATTAATTAATGTGCATTGTGTCTTCTCTCGCAGCTCGATTGGCCTGACAAATTATCACCAGCACTTCGTCCATCATTTCAAGGATTGGCTTCTCCTCTTCTTGAGCTGAGCATGTGCATGCTTGATGTGCTGTCCATTGGCCTCGGACTGGCGGTATGAATAATGGACCTTTCCAGAGTAATGACGTCATATGACGTCATAATCAGCTACGCGGGGTGTATGATGACGTTATAATCATTACGTCATAAATGATTCCATATCAGTCTTTAACTTTTAAAAGTCCGACACGCTGTATGAATTGTATGGCTCTACTATTTAATAAACATGCTGTTGAATAATTTGAAACTAATTTGATTGGGCGCAGTCAAACTAGTTTCAGAATATTCAACAGCTTACCTGTACAGTTTTCTGGAAACTGACAGTAAGGAGGTTCAGACCGATCGATCCCAACACGAGCTAGGCGTGGGTGGAGCTTAGCTAGGGATGGAAGGGGCATAGCTAGCAATCGAAATGTCCATTAACTGACCGATGGGATAATGTAACATTGTTCAACATGGAGTAGCAGAATGGATATAGAGAAGGGGTGGTGGTGTGTGGGATAGGGGAACTAGCATTGTACCTTCAAGGTAATTATTTTAAATAGATTCCAATTAGTTGCAACTCGCAACAAGTCCCAGTCTGTCTGCCTGTCTGCCTGCCTGCCAGGCTGTCCGCCTGCCTGTCTGCCTGACCGCCTGCCTTCCCGTTAAATGTTTTACATCTCTGACAATGTTGGCCGTGGAGTAATTGTTTCGTACATGTTTACTAACAATATAATCAGAATCGCATTTCATACGCCCGAATTAATACCCTGAATTCCACTGTGCGTGGTACGATCTTGTTAAGAACATTTTCCTCTCATAGAGTACCCTAACACAATGAACCGCTCCATGAGTTTGTCTTAAAGACAACATTCATTGCTGAATGGCGCATGGTGAACCATTCGTCGTCGTCGTCGTCGTCGTTCTCGTCGTCGTCGCCGTCCTCGCCGCCGCCGCTGCCGTCGTCGTCGTCGTCGCCGCTGCCGTCGTCGTCGTCGTCGTCGTCGTCGTCGTCGTCATGATGGTTGTTATTATTATTATTATTATTATTATTATTATTATTATTATTATTATTGTGTTTACCAGGATGTGGAACACCTGAGGAAGATCACGGAACCTGGACCAAACCACTTCTGTCCATGGAGATTCAACAATTACAGACCTCTTAAACAAGATGAATGTGAGGCTAATATCATCATAACTATCATCATCATAAGCAGCAGCATAGTCGTCATGGTCGTGGTCGTCGGCGTCGGCGTCGTCGACGTCATCATCATCATCATCATCATCATCATCATCAGCGCAGTAGTAGTAGTAGTAGTAGTAGTAGTAGTAGTAGTAGTAGTAGTAGTAGGAGTAGTAGTAGTAGTAGTAGTAGTAGTAGTAGTAGTAGTAGTAGTAGTAGTAGTAGTAGTAGTAGTAGTAGTAGTAGTAGTAGTGCTTAGGTTTTTAAAGCACTGGCAACGCGATGGCTTCAATTTCCGTGCTAACCACGCCCACGGAATGCACCCGATAGTTTAATCTGTTGATCATCATTTCCCAGGGCGGAGATCGAACCACTATCCCGCAATTCCGCAAAGCATCAGCAACCCAGACATATTTCAACTGGACCACTGTGTCAATACAAAAATCTTGGTTTAGCGGACCAACACGTCGGATATACTGATACACTGGCGAATTCATATGAGACTATCTTTGGTATGCACACCGAATGGTGTGTATGGTATGCCCTCACCCGGTATCCATCGCGACATAGGCAGTAGTAGGTTTGCTTAATTTGTAATGCAGTGGCAACACGATGTTTTCAATTTCCGTTCTATCCCCGCCCACGTATTGCACCCGTTGGTGTACTTTGTTGATCATAAATTCCCAGGGCGGGGATCGAACAAAAATCATGGTTTAACGGGGCCCGCTTTCACTTGTCATGACAGGAAGCCATAAGCGTTAAAAATCGCTCCATGATCGATCCCAGACAATCGGATACCGCCTGCCCGCCGGTAGCCCGACTGCCGTCCACCTGCCGCATGAGTTAGTGTGTTTTGTCCCTCTTAATGTCAAGTCCTTTAATTAATTAATAATATTTATTGTTATTTGACCAGATTTATATAGCGTCCTGTTTCTATATTAAGCATGTCCTAAAACGCTTTACAAAGTATATTATTAAATTAATCCTTTAACACTCATATCAGCCAAAAACGGCTTCAGCTGTGGTCTTGAAAAATGCCCATTTGCAGACCAAGAGAAAACTATTTTTGAAATAACCGAGCCAGTCATTCCAGTGGTAAATGCTCAAAAATAGTATTCTCATGGTCTGGAAAATGGCAGTTTCTATGAGAAATTGAAATCTTTTGGAACTAATTCAAGGCTTAAATGAAATGTAAGCAGAAGTTTAAAAAGTCATTAATAGTCACAGAAAGAATAAAATTAAGATCTAATTCCCTTAAAATAATATATTAAAATTAATGATATAACTATATTTGGTAGTTTTTAGTAAATTTGATTTAAAATGAATAAAAGTATAGAATTAACAATGATGTTATCAAGCTTCAAAGTACGTTATACAAATCTACGTCATTAGAAATGTTTTAGATGTCATCAGTTTGTTGCTATTTCGCAAATATATCCCTAGTCTTGGTGCAGCTTTGAAAAAACATCTGTCATCGTATGTTGTCGCACGCGAGCGAGGTACAGTTTATGTCAAGCAATTTAGCGATCATACGCTGTTATTTGGTCTATAAACTCGCAGCATGTCGGTGAATTAGGATGGTACCTGAGCATACAGTGCTTTAAAAGTTTGAATTAGTAATTTCTACTTCAGACGTGAATCTATTGACAGCTAGTGCACCTCTTTAAGTATAGGCATAATGCGGCCATACTGAGATGTTTGTGTGCTGATGCGCGTTGCTGTATTCTGGACTCGTTGAAATGTGTTCGTCAAAGGTTTGGGAATGCCGTAGAATAATCTGTTGCAGAAGACAAGACTATTTACCAGCACTTTTGTAGAATCGTTCATGAGAGCGCCACGGATATTATCAATGTTCCTTAACGGTGCATATGCTGACCAGCATACGGAGTTTACCTGTTTTCCCATTGACATTGTGGAATCGAAGACCACGCCTACATTTAGAATGCTTGATGTTGGTGTGATGTCCATATTTTCTACAGTGACTGCTAAACTTTCAATACGTTTAGTTGTATAAGTAGATGAGAGGACAGTTACCTCGGTCTTGCCACCATTTAATTCCAGCATGGTCTTTTTCATCCAGCTGATACACAGCTCTATACGACTTATGGTACTTGGTGATCTAAATTATCGTCCACTTTGAAAGCCGTTCAACTATAGGGAATGCTATGAGTAATCAATTTCATATCGATATGTTGATTTCAGTATTTGACAGCTCGTCACACGGAAAGATAAGATAAGATTTATTGTACCAAACACCATGAATGACAGTCAGTGTACGGATAAAGCAGTAGTAGTGTCGGAGTCAAAATGATGCCACCTCCCTCAGCTGGCCGCCGTTCAGTGATCCGTGGCCCCCACCGCCCTCTCAATCCCTGGGGCATAGGAATTTAAGACTTGTGATGTTCGTGGTCGAGATGAGAGTTGCTGACATGGAAATAAAACTCCCGTGCAGACCCCACTGTCCGGGAGAACCTCCTCAGGATACCGGCCAGCGGCTGGTCCCCCTTTATTCTGTGTAGGCTCATACAAACACGTAGTCTCTGCCAGAGTCGCATCGGCATGATGGGACAACCCATAGGGACTTCCATCTACTTTGACAATGCTCACCTGAGAGGAGGCTAAAGTGATTAGCATATGAACCACGACAGACTCTGCCATGTTCACATGTTACGCAGAGAATCTGGTGCTGAGCAGGGGTCTCCAGCAGACAACCACGGCCTATCCTCTCCACCCCATGGAAGTGGCAGACAGACTCGATCTCTTTACGTGGGTGAAAGCGGTCGTAAATGTTTCTCCGCAAGTGGTCGACCCAAGGAGTGTACTGGGGGTCATCCCGGAAGTGGGCCCACATAGGATCCAATATCATGGCAGTCTCAGCGCCCTGTGCCTCTGCTGTAGACGGCAGCACGAGAAGTATGATGATAATCATGGCTATATATGAAGAGCTAAACTGGACAGAGTGAACCCCTCGAGAAATATCTGTGCCAGATCGAGCCCTATTCCATCCGGATCGATAGTGATCTTCATCCCCTCAGGGGCAGGGGCTAGCTGCTTCACTCTGCCGCCGGCTAAGAAACGTAGCTCTAGGACTATATGAGTCGTTTGCGGGCTAGTGAGTCCGACTCGCTGAAGCAGTTTAACAGTGCCCTTGACGTTGGAGGCATGTGACACCCCATCTACCCGTAGGGTGCCCTCCAGGAGGTCACCAGCTTTCTTCCGGTCCATCGAATGGACGACACAGCAGGAGCTTTCCACCTGTAACCCCGATCCGGTGACCCACCCTCGTCAGGGAGACACCTTCACCTATGTAGGTGAGGAAGGATGATCCACGATTGCAGAGCTTTCGAACTGTCCCATCCTTTTTCACAAAAGTGGAGAGGGGAGTACCCTCTATGTCAATGAGTGCGGGAGGCCTATATAGGGGCAGCCATGTTTGCCAGTCACCCCCAGGTCCAGCGCGGTACCACACTTCATTCTTCTCAAATATGAACTTCAGGTTTTTTGCCAGGGTCAATAGCAGGCCATCACGGGCCATTGGTGGGGCACCGCTCGAATAGGGTTTGACCAGATGAAAGCTGAGGTCGCTATTTAGGGTGTTGATGTCTGCCACCTCTGTATCCGAGAACTCAATCAATGGCTCGAGGATGTACTTCCTCTTCAGGAAATCGTACCGAAACACGATCTTGTGGCCATCTATGTGCGACCCAGGCGTGCCTTCGTCACATCCTTGAGGTCTGTGAGCAGCTCCACCCCCCTCACTACCAATGGGGGTGAAGGGAGAATGCCTTTGAGCTTGCTTCGTACCGTAGGGCGAATGACTTGCCATCGCTCTCTTCTACCTTGGCAGCATCAACTGCGTACACATCTGCGAGGTCAGCAAGACCAGTCGAGTGAGCAAATATGGGTTCCATAGCACGCTATAGGAGGGGTTTAAACGAGACACATAACCATGCCGATTGTCCGACTGTTGCTCTCCAGTGGTGAGAACGTAATCGCGCCTTCTCTAGAGGGGAGACGGTTGGTACAGTATCATGTAGAATGGGTCCTCCTCGAGGTGCCCCAGCGGGGCACAACATATATACACGCCGATATGCTACATCAACCTCCGGGCAGTGCACACAGCAGCTCACTGGTAGAAGTCGGCCGGGACGTGATAGAGTATCCACAAGGTGCCAACAGCAACCTATGGAAAGCTATCAGTCCTAGCCTGTTCACACCTGTAAATCATCTGTTTGACAGCCCCTCCATTAACATATATGCCAGCACGGATGGAATATCGGATGCCCATTTAGAGTTTACACTCTTATTACTCCTTGACCTGATGACAGCATGATATCATACCAGGAATATCTGACCTTTGCCGAGATGATGAAAGAGGGTTGACCCTGGCAGGACATCCTTAATAAGTCTAAGCGGGACGCAGGAGTCTTGACAGACGGCGATGAGCCAGATGTTTTCACATACGATGATGAGCCAGATGTCTTCACAGACGAGGATGAGCCAGGTGTCTTCTCAGACGAGGATGAGACAGAGGTCATACAGTGGGAAGAGGAGATGGTGCAGAAGTGTAAGACCAAGAAAGCCCTCCAGCGGCGGATCTTGGTCATAAGGTGAAGTTCCAGATGTCACGTCTCAGAAAGCTACTGGCACCCGAGATAGTGCTGGATGACCACTGTTTAAGAGACGTCTGTCTCAACACCCGAAAGCCGGTACGGTTCGCTGGGCTCTCCAAAATGAACCCTTCTATGACTCATGAGCAGACTCTGCAGGTGATGCCAGTTTAAGCCTCCAAAAATACTATGGCAAAATCAGAGTGGCGGAAGCAACCAGAACTATACCCCTCCCTGACTGCTGACGAGGGCGGTACCATCCACGGCTGGCGACTCCAGCAGATAGATACCATCAAGCAGAATCCCGTCCATGAGGCAGAAAAGAACAGCAGAACGCACAGGCGATATAAGACAACATATAACGTCCCCGTGCTTACAGCCACTGCTGCGGGTGTGATTGTAGCCAGTGCTGGTGTGGCAGCTATGGCCACTCTCGCTACAGGGGTGGGTGCACTCGTTGCCATCCTGCTGGGTGGCGTGACACTAGCCGCCACTGTCTTAGCCACGGGCTTGGGGGCGGGGCAGTAGCAGATCACAAGGAGGCTGGAGAAGCTTCTCCATCAACCCACGACCCCTGACCAACCACCCCATCACCATCAAGGATGGCTGTTCCAAGGCTCTCATACTTGAATCAGCGGCTGAAATTTTCCGTGTGGTGTGCCATGGCAGGATGTGGAGTAAGTGCCACCCTGCTTCACTCATATTCTGGTACTCCTGAAGCTGTGCTCATCACCAGCAAATCTCAGATTCCATGTGTACTTCACGGTGCGACAAATCCTCCATGAGCTGGGTGCAAGCCTTCCTGATACAAACGACTTCGACCCACAGATCAACACTCATAGCATCTCAGCGGCCAGAAGACTACAGAGAGAGGTCAGCGCTCATCCAGACTATCGGTGGCACGGTGGTGACAACAGCGGCCTAGGGGTTATGTATGGTGACCTGAGACGTGACTACTCAGGATTCCCCTATCGAACACCCCGACGAGTAGGCCGCGGGAAGACAGTGACATCCTCATTCAATCCAGACTCCGACCCTGGAGCGCTGGTGCAAAATATGCCCATCACTGGCTTGCGGCTGGACTATCCAGATGTGTGGAAGTACTTTGTCCCACACACCACCTCAGGCCTCACACCAGCAGGGATCGTTCCGATCAACCAGTCCCTGGAAGCACTGTGCTACTGCCTCCTTACAGCACAGACCAGGCTGCGTCATTCCATAGATGGTGTCAGCGGAGCAGAGGTCCAGGCCATGTTCATCAGTCTCGTTGAGGATATGATCATCGTGGCAGACCCCAGTTGTCTTATTGTTAAGTTCCAGCAGGGGTTGGAGAAGGCCCATTGCAAACTTGACGTTGCTATTTCACCACGCCTACGGTTGATTCCGACAAACATGATCGTGAACATCGAGGACCTCCAAGTCAGGGGCTATAACAACATGATAGTCGAGGGGAGTTCCCCCGGTGTCCACTTCGGCTTCAACACTGCTATCAACGCGACGATGAATGCTCCAAGACTTCATGTCTTGCATGACGAGAATGACCAGGAACTGAAGCGAACGGGTTCCAGACAGTGGATCGTGCATGTGGAGCGAGAACACCAGCAGGTCCAAGCCACAGCTAACCAACGGGTAGAGCTGACATTGCATCGTGGTGCATCGAACTGTGTCGCTGTTGCGGTCCTGGTTCAGATGGGAGGAGCCATCCAGCTGGTGGATAAGCTGGACGACTTCAAGCTTGTGGTTGTTGGGACCAATGTTCTTGGTGAGGTACACTACTATAAGCTCTGCTGTCTTCTGACCTGTCGATGCTTCATAGCCGAGCGTCGGGTCAGATATCTTTACAGCCTGGTTGTACTCATCGAGACTCTCACCTGCCTCTTTGAGGCTTTGGTGGGCTGAGCTCGGAGTTGGCGTCGGCGTGCCTCCCTCTGGCGGTTATGCTCGAGCGCTTTGATGTACTCAAACTTCTCCTTAGACAGCTTCTCCATCGCCTGGTTATGACGCTCACGCTCGACCTCTGCTGCCTTGTTGTCGGCGAAGCTGAGTCCCCAGTTCGCTAAGGCAAACACGCCCGCATTCAAGATTGCGGATGCCATGCTATAAACTACAGTTTAAAGCTATTATATAGCTGTTCCCCAGCGACGGATATGTATGAACCGGAGGCTTATGACGATCCAATCGAGGATATAGATGATGAGGACTATGATGAGGACTATGATGAGGAGGATTATGATGCAGACGACTACGATGTAGCGGAGATTCCCATAAGCTAGTACACAGAGCGAAAGGAATCTATCGCACTTACATAAAATGTTCTATCGGTTCGCTGGCAGCAGTTGGGGCTCTAATCGCTCTGTTCACAATGAAGGCTGGCGAGACGGTCCGCAAGATCGCCAACAATGCTCTCCATGGGGTGGAGAAGATTTCTGAAGCCATACCAGCCATCGCCTCAGGAGTAGGTATTAGCATTTGGAGCAGAGAGCGATGCCACGAGAGCCTTCAAACTCGATCTTGAATAGTCCCGGAGTCCGTCCAGACCATTTGTCCCAAGCTAGCCAGTCCCGCTTATGAGTTTGGTACTCTGCTCGCATCTCAGAGCGAATGACGTCGTCGAGGATGGAGCCTGCTATAGCGATATACGCGGAGTCAGTGTCCATCTGCAGGTACTCAAAGCGGTCACGAGCTACGTAGCAATCGAGGAAGTCGTAGTAGAACTCCAGCATTCGCAGCTTCGTGAGATCCTAAATGGCTATTCCCACCTGAGAGGGGCTTCGAATAGTATTCTCAGCTTGCAACTTGTCCTTGTGGAGAAGCAGAACAGACCACAGAGCACATACTTCAATGTTGCAGTATGTATCAGCTGCTGAGAGAAGAGATCTGGCCTTTGTCAACCTCTTTTCTTAAAAAGCTGTATAGGCCTGTGGAAGAACTGCAGAAAACCACAGATTTCATCTTGAGAACGGCTCTCCAAGTGTGATACCAGCGATCGAAAAGAAGAAGAAGAAGCTTGCAACTCTGGAGCTCATATGACTCACCGATCTCCTCAAGATCTTCGAACCATGCACTATGCAGGGCCTTGTCTACCACGCATTCAGCCTTCGTGAAGCTGGTGTTGCTATGACGTTCTAGGGCCTCGATGAGCTTCCCGTAGGCACTGTTGCCGAGGAGTTTGAAGAGATCTTCCAAGAGCACTTTGCTCTTATCTACATCTCCCGAGCGGCAGGCCTCCGTAACATTCTCCACGAAGCACTCGAATCGGCGCTTGGCCTCATAGGCTATGGTGCGGTATACAGCAATGATCTCTGGGCCATTGGTTATATACCACTTGAGTGTTGGTGCGTACAGCAGCCACATCTTGCCAGAGAGGGCGCCAACCAGCTTCTGGGTGGTGGGTCGCTTCCGCCCTGTACGCTCTGAGACGGCCTTTACCGCGATCTCGCGGTTATAGAAGATTGGGGGCATTTCCTTGAACTTTGCCCACAGAGCCTGAGGGACCGCTATATCCACCTCAGCAAATCCAAACCAGTGGCCTGTTAGGAGCTCCTCCTAAAAGCGGGCTACACCACTGGCACCAGACCAACGGTGCACTGTCTCCTTACCACAAGGCATCTCTTTGGCCATCGTTTACAGGTATAGAGCATTTGCGTCATAGCCGAGTAGACGTTGGCAGACACGCGCACTCTGGTGGATGCGTGTCACACCTGCCTCGTGGTATCTGGTGAACATGATGCTGGGCCTTCCAACAACCGCGTCCTTCAGCATCTCGTAGGCCTCCTTGCCTGGAGAGTAGAGGCTAACATCCGGCATGTGCTGAGCGGTTCCACGTAGGAGGTATTGCAGTGACACACCTGGCAGAGACACCGCGTCTTTGAGGATGTCTATTTCTCGTTCTGTGTAGAACTCCCGCATCCGCTCTAGGGCTTCGATGAATGGACTGACGTCCAGGTTGTTGTAGTACTGCAGCTAGTCGGCGAATGTCCGCATTCCGTGCTCGCTGAATGTCTGGTTACATTGTTCCCACTCTGTTCACGTCAAGATGTAGCCCTTGAGCTTAGATGTCCATGCTGAGTAGTCAGGAAGCCCTGGATAGTTGAGCTACTCATGTGTGTCAAACCATTCATACGGGAGCCAGCTCTTCTGCTGTGTACACCTGTAAGCTTTGACCCATATCTCGTACGAGACTCCTGGGCCAAGGTAGTTCAGCCCATCGAGAAACCGCAGCCCAGGTGTTATGAGGAACATGGTCTGACTAGCCTTCTTGGCCACTTTCACTGTACCTGTACTGTCAGTCAGCTCATCGACAAAGTATTTCTTGATGAGGTTCAGGTCATACCACCCAGAGTTGAACCACAGTACAGGCACTTGGTCGCACCACTCATTGATCAGTCGCTGCTGTTACTTTGGGAGCTTGTCCAGGTCTGTCGGTATGTACTGTGCCCTAACCCGTGTCTGGATTAGAGCCATTGGATCACCAGCATGAACTCTCTGATCAGTTCTATGGAGACAGGATTGCATAGGTGAGTGGGCTTACTCGTGGCGCCCTCTAAGGAGCAGCCAACTGACACAGAGATAGGTATGCGAGTACTCTCGATCGTGAGAGTCTCCGTAGGATGAGTCTTGATACCATCTAGGGGTGCTCCGAAGTCGTAAACTATGATGTGTGGGTATGGGACAGTTCGAACTCGTTTAGGGATGCTTGGACAGTGTTTTATACAGCACTCCCACTGTACCACAAGTATGCATCCAGACACTCAGCTTCTCCTCTCTCAGGACTGTCTTGCGGTATATTTGTTCGGCATCCTCACCTCGCTGGTGTTGTGGACACCCATGCCAGTACCAGCCATGGAACTGTTAAACGGTGTTGGTGGTCGGATCACAACCATCTACGGGAGCACCCTTGATCCAACGCTTGCCACTGTGCCCACACTCTACATGGTGTATGTGTATACCTCTGTTTCTCGACTCATACTCGACCCAACGAGTAGCCGCTGAACTGGATGATTGGGGCGGATAGAAGGCTTTCTCATATGCAGACTGTGGCGCCTCAACCTTCTCGCCAGGACACATGATTTGTGTTTTGCCGCCTGTACAGGGACCAGTATGGCATTGAAGATGGCATGCCTTTGTAAACTTCTGCTGACAGTGACTGCAGACTAGTGTATGTGCCAGCTTGGAGATGTTCTTGATGTAGAAGGCATGGTGGTCCCACACTCTGATGGTCATGGTGTCACGGTAGTGAGCCGCTTGCCTGATCATGTGCCAGGTGCCCTCTTCGGTTGGTTCATACACGCAAATCCCGATCTTGGCGAAGAACTCTACCTTGTCCAGGTGATCCAGCGAGGTCTTGCGGACATCAGGTACTGTCTTGCCGTAGAACTGTGTGGCAAGCTCTCGTGCAGGAGCTGTACTTCTATCAGTTCTCGCTCCTCGATGGACTGCTAGACATCGCCGGAGACACATGTTGTCCCTGTAGGTGTCGAGGGCAGTCATACTCTTCTTCTGTCGTAGCCAGTCTGGGAGGGGGCCTGTCCCAAGTAGAGGTTGGCGGTCGATGACGGCCCTGACCTCAACGTTGATTAATCGAATGAAAGCCCACTTGGTGTTGGGTCGATTTATATTGTCTGTGTCGAGGTGGGCTTGCTCTCTTGCTGCCACCCAGTCCTGAGCTGCTCCTATCGTGTTCAGCCACGGGCTCCCTGGAGCATTCTTGTGGAAGAGCATTAGCCTACCGTCTTCGATGTGACGGATGCGATAGGTATAGGTGTAGCAGAGGTAGAAGGCGTTCTGGACAATCTGCCGGATCTTTTGCATGATCTGGCCTGTGAGGTCCCCTTCTAGACCTCTGAAGAATGACCAGCGTACTGACCAGCGTCCTCTATCCTCTGTCTTCCTTTCGCCGAGACGCTGGTCGAGAATGTGTCCGCCTTCTCACCTCATGCTCCGGGCTAAGGGTTTAGACCTCGACCCCCTCATCACTCGGTTAGTGATCCTGCGTAGGAGAGGTAAGTGCTCCAGTGGATGGTCCACCCTCTGCCTCGTTACAGTCTTGGCCCGCAAGCTAGCAGTCACCTCCTCGTCCAAATGACGAAGCTCACGTATCCGCTGCACTTTCTTGTGGGGATTCCAAGGATCATCTTTGGTATGCGCTGGAACCCTTCCCATCTTCATTGCTTGGGAGAGTCGCTTCTGCCACTCCTCGGCACGAACCTGTCCGATCATCTGAAGCAGGTCGGCTTTCTTGGCCTTAGACTAGCCTCTAAGGATGAATTGCTTTGCAACAGCGTGAAGCTGTGCAACAGTAATCATGGTGTATGCCCCTGTGGATGCATGTTTCTAAATGGACGTTCAGACCTATTATGTGTGGTGATCACAAGGCGATCAGTACCTGTGGGGTGGACCGTCGTGTCGATGTGATGTGGAAGCTTGTCTCTAAATGGGCGTTCAGACACTATTATGTGTGGGGTCACAAGGTGATCAGTACCTGTTGGTGGCCCGTCGTGTCATGTGATACCGACGGAGACTATGTGTGAGAGAGTGTATGCTTATATTGTACCGAGAAATCACTTTATTCGCGTCGTTCTTGGTACCAATCAGGACCGGAATCAAGCGATAATTTCAAAACTGTTTACCATTTTGGCCGAGTTATCCACAAGTGCTAATAGTGAGATTTGAACCTGTGATTTTTACTTTGCCAATAAACATAAGGATCCAACGCATTAACTACCTCGGCCATGTATCAATATGTAGAGCTGATAAGTTATGTGTTCTCATTGCTGCGCTACATGTGTGAGATGTGGTCGATGTTCAGGAGCTGATACGTGGGAGTAGCGCGCATTGAGAGGTTGGTGGGCGAGAATCACTGGATTATTTCTTGTTTCGAAGCGAGAATTTAAAAACTGTTTACCATTTTAAAATCGGACCAGAAATGGCCGAGTTATCCACAAATCCTAATAGTGAGATTTGCACCTGTGATTTTTAGTTTGCCGATAAACACAAAAACGTGGATCTAACGTCTTAACTACCTCGGCCATGTATTAGTATCATTGCTGCGCTACATGTGTGAGATGTGGTCGATGTTCAGGAGCTGATACGTGGGAGTAGTGCGAGGGATCACTGCATTATTTCTTGTTTCCACTCTTGGTCCAACTCGATAGCAGCATCCACATCAAAACTGCAAACCGTTTCTAAATAATTCATATACTTGAAGAGTTTGTCCATCGCAATCACAATCATTGGATAACGCGTAAGGCATGTTAGTGGAAATGACGAGCGGAATGTTGGGATCCCTGAGCTTCTCCTCCATTTCTGAAGATTTCGATCTGCATAGTTGCCCATATCACGCAACGGCCCGGGGACTTTTTCTCGTTGCGCCGCACAGCCTACATCATGCATGCATGACCATAGCTCTTCAGGCCAGCCCACTGTGTGTACTATTGTTTGTAGATGAGCGTTTACATGTAGTTGAGTGTTTACAAGTAATGGTGTGCGTGTATGATCGCCGGTATACCAATGGATGCTGCATCTAATTAGGTGTTAACGCATAGCAGCTACTATTCTTGACTTTCAATGACTGTGTGAGTTGGTCTTGACGTGATGTCTTACAGGTAAAGAGTAATTGTAGCCATGTTTACCTTTTGCTAATAGCGAGATTTGAACCTGTGATTTTACAATTTTAAAAGTGAATGCTACAACGCACTTACTCTCTCGGCCATGTATGTGTTATTAAATAAAGCTGATAAGTTTTGTATTCACAGGTTAGTGCGCTATCAGCACTCTAGATCTTGACGTCACTTCGAGATAACATGTATCGGCGATTTCACAATATTGCGCAGAACCAGAAAGACTAAATATGAAAATTTATTTACGATTTGATAGACTGTTGAATATTTTGACGGCTATAGCGGTAACATATTCCAGTCAAATACATTTCAAAATAGTATACATCGTGTTTGTCATGGTTGTATGACCGTGTTAAAATTTAGATTCTGGAAGCTCCGAGCAAGCTCGGGGTTGAAAGGTTAGAATTTCGGACAAATCACGCTATAGTTTTGCGAGATATATCCATGAACAGACTGACAGATTAACTCACACACAATATGCAAGACCCTCTCCACTAGCGTCGATGTGTATAGGGCAATGAGATAGCGGGCATAGTTAAAATATGCTCCTTTTGAGCTACTTCAAAAAAGTTGGAATCAAATTTGCAAAAGTCAGAAATTGAGAATTTGTAATCAAGCATGTTAATCAAGCACTGCAGCAACACCGCTTATAATGATTTGGAACAATTAACGAGTATTAATGTTTAAATTCTTAAAAAATGTCAATGCAACGATAATTGCTGATTACCGTTACAGCTGATATGTTTTCATAAGCTATTACCGTTACAGCTGATATGGTTTCATAAGCTGTTCCGCAGTAACTGTCTCGGCCATGTATGCATCGCATTAACTATGTATGCATTATTATAGCTGATAAGTTATGGGTTCACGCATTGCTGTGTTGGTGCGTAACAGCGATTGCACAACTCACGCTCAGAGATAAGATTACTAACAGGCGATATTTTAGTAGTGTTGTGGTGAGTCGATCGATAGAGTTGTGGAATTGCATAGCATTCCCAGGCTGCAGACTGGGTTCAAATCTCGCTCAAAAGACCTTGCTAGAACTTACCTGAAATTTCGAAACTAGGTAAGACACTAGGGCCTGGGTAATATGACCAGGTTAGATAAAGACCCACCGTAGCACTCCCCGGTGTGGGTTAAAACACCACAGACACACACGCACCAGCCTGCTGGAATATCAAGAGGGTGGGGGTAGAAGATAGGTGGGGTAGAAGATAGGTAGGATAGGTACAAAAACGTCTCACAGATAAAAAAAAAAAAACCTCAGGATACTGGTCAGAATAGAGAGAGAGAGAGAGAGAGAGAGGCCGGCCACTGGCCGGTATCCTGAGGAGGTTCTCCCGGACATGTGGGGTCCGCACGGGAGTTTTATACACATGTCTCAAATTCCTATGCCCCAGGGATTGAGAGGGCGGTGGGGGCCACGGATCGCCAAACGGCTGCCAGTTGAGGGAGGTGGTATCATTACTACTAAAGCAATATCAAAGAATAATGCACGCATAATATATTATTAACTATATACTATTATGGTATCAACAGCGGTACCCCTATATCTATGACTAGCTGACAATTTATATACATGACTAGATGACAATAAACACCGACACTTGAATCCCTTCAACAGAGCCAACACAACAGAAATACACTTACCACCACACAAACACGCACTGGGTATATCTATATAGTAGCACGTACATCTCCACTACATCGACTCTGCCAAAAAAACCTCCAGAAGCCCGTGCAATAAGCAAAAAAGACTGGTCACCATGGGTGGGTTTCACAAACCCTCACAGCCCAGAGTCGCCCACACGAGCAAATCTCTATGGCAACCTCAAAGACGATGGATTATTTGCAGATTAATATTCTAGCGTCGTCGTGATATGTCATATGCCTGTACAAACCACTTGGTTTAACTAATGTTCTCATTGAACACACGAATCAACTGTTTTCACAGCCACGCAAATCATGACGTCACCCGTACACTTACGGCGGGCGGTTATTGAGTATTAATGCACGGCGTTGACGTCGTAGTTCGGCATTACGGAAATTTGAGCCCGCTCACTTTAACTGTAAATTGCAACAAGTATTTTAGTAGTGTTGCAAGTATTCGCTATATTGCCGGGTGAATGTATTCTTTTAATTAGATAAGCTGTTCTACTATTATCTAATCCATTTATTATCGATATGTTGATTTCAGTATTTGACACGCCTGTTACGCTGAGAGACGACAGATTGTTTGCATATTACTATTCTAGTGTCGTGGTGAAATATACAACATGTTGATGACTATAATACGACATAAGCCTCTTCAAATCCTTCAAACACTTGTATAATCATAGCATGCCCTTTGTACATCCGAATTAGCTGTTTCCACAGCCACGGTGAGCCACACAAGTTGTAACGTCAACGACAGGTAGTTATTCAATATTAATGCCCGCTGTTGACGTCATAGTTTAGCACTATGGAAACTTGAGCGGTTCATTTCGTTATTATGTTCATTTGACGTCCTACACTCGCATTGCCATACATAATGGACCTTTCCGGTTTTAGCTATGCCCCGCCCATCTCTAGCTAGGCTCCACCCACACCTCCCGCGTGTTGGAATCAATCGATCTCTGAACACCCTGACTATCAATTTCCAAAAAACTACACAGGTAAGCTGTTGAATGTTTTGAAACTAATTTAACTGGGTGCTGTTGCTGCCGAAGGACTCTGAGATTTGATGACGGCCTATATGGAACCCTTTGTGACGTAATGATTGTGACGTCATCATGCACGTGCTGAGTTTAGTATGACGTCATACGAGGTCAGATGATGGATGGATACTCCGGAAAGGCGATCACGTTACAACGCGATAACGCCCGCTATATTAATAACAATGTAAGATGATCATTTTATCATTTTTACCAGTAATTATCTATCGCTAGTACACACATCTTAATGTTACAGCGCTGAAACCTGGTGAGATGCGGCTTGGCGATCACACGGACGGAGGGACATTTACGATGGTGTTCCCCGAAAATGGTACAGGACTGCAGGTAACAGTAACACACATAGCTATTGAGAAATCCAGTGTTAGATATGCCCCGCCCACATATAGCTAAGCTCGACCCACGCTTTGACCTGTTGGGATCAATCTATTCGTGCACTCTCTGAGACTGAATTTCCAGAAAACTATACATGTAAGGTGTTGAATATTTTGAAACTTTTGCGTGCTGTCGCTGCCTTTGTCATACAAATCCTACTACAAGTTTGTCATCTATTATGCGTTCGGGATTAACTTATTTACGTCATTGATTCGGAAGTCACCCTACCCGCCGTACAGTTGATTTGGCGGAATTGATCAATGGATACACTGGAAATGTACATAGTGAACTAATTTCACTGGGAACGGTTTCTGGCTGTAGCAGTAGCCGGTTCTTGTCAAATGCTTTTCAAAGTAATCAACCGCGCACCTGTTACAGTAGACCTATCTTGGATCTTGAAAGTCTAGGAATTCAACGTTAAATGGGTTAATACGTTCATGACAAAACCGGTCAAAAGCGGCCATCTCAGTGGTCTTGTACAATGCCCATCTGCAGACCAAGGCAAGACATATTTTTTATAACCGAGCCACTCATTCCAGTGGTAAATTATCAAGAGTAGTCTTCTTTTGGTCGCATTTACTCAATTAAATTAGAGGGTTAACCCTTTAATGACTAAATTTGATAAAAAAAATCAAAATATTTGCTTACTGAATGTACAACTGGAGGCCAAGAGAAGACCAGTCATTGCACTGGTAAATTTTCAGAAATAGTCTTCTCTAGGTCTCCAAATTGACATTCCTCAAGACCCCTGCATAGGCCGGTTTTGGCCGGATTCATCAAGAAAGGGTTACGCAAATTCATTCATTTACGCGGAATGCATTCGTTCACACATAGCCTACGTCTAATTCCATATTTGTGTTTGTCTCTGGATATTTACGTGTTACTGTATGCATACTCGCCCTGTTTTTCTTCTTTAAAGAGACGGTTAGATGATGGTACATGGCAGGACATACCTTACACACCTGGAATGGTATTACTATTTTGTGGTGATGTACTGGGGTACATAACCTGTGGCCGTATTAAGCCAATTGTGAGTATAATTTGGAGATGGAGGTATGATAGCAAACATGGAATCATTCGGCCCTCAGCTACTGCTACTGCTGCTACTGCTGCTACTGCTGCTGCTACTGTGTGCGTGCGTGCGTGCGTGCGTGCGTGCGTGCGTGCGTGCGAGCGTGCGTGCGTGCGTGCGTGTGTGCATATGTGTATAGCGACAATTCCTAACTAACCCGTTAAAAGACGCTTTACGGGATTAACAATACCACCATTGAAACAAGTGGTCTTTTAAGCGATGATTTAAACGGCTCCAGTTTTGAACAGTTTCTTATATGAGATGGAAGGCTGTTCCGAAATTTGGATCCAGCTCTTGAAAAGGCACGATCTCTGCTGGTTGAGCTGGAGGACGGTACGACACATAGCATAGGTACTCTACCTAAGGACTCTAGGTGCTGTTCTTTGAACAATTAATGACTTCAAGTATGGAAGTGCTAGGTTATGTAGATATTACAATACTAAAAGGGCGACCTTGTAGCCGATTCGTTCGCTGACAGGTCGACAGCGTAATTTTCTGAGGACAGGCGTGATGTGGTTGCGTAGCTGTGTACGAGTGCTCATTCTGGATCTTATTCCTGTCAACAAAGCATTCCTATAATCTAGCCGAGATGTTATCGTGGCGTAGATTAACAGATCTAGTGCACTGTCATCGAACAGCTTCCTGATCTTACTGATGTTTCTAATGTTGATGTATACCGAAATAGAGACAGAGGTGACATGTGGTACCATGGACATAACGTTGTCAAAAATTATTGCAAGTTTTTGAGCTGAAAAAGACGTCAGCATCTCCAACGTGCAGACTTTAGATGCTAACTTTTTGTTTGAGTTGTCGCGAAGTTACCAAGAAGTTATCATTTAGCTGAAACACATTATTTAAGTTCCATTGCTTAATATCGCGTACGCAGTTTTCAATACACCCATGGACATTTACGTGATCATTTGCGTAAAATGCTAGATGCACCTGTGTGTCATCCGCATAGAAGTGGTAGCTAATGCCACGCTATGGTAGTAGTTGACCTAACGGTGTTGTATAGATGTTAAATAATAGTAGACCGAGCACGGAACCATGCGGAACACCTGAAGGTAATACATTTCCAGCTGCCCTCGTGCTATCGATGACAGCAATCTGGTAACGACCAGTAAGATAACTTGAGAACCAGTTGATAACTATTTCTGAAACACCGAGTTCAGATAATCGGGACATCATTATCGCACGAGCAATGGTGGCAAAGGCAGCAGACACATCGAACAGTACCAGTAGGACACATTTGCGATCGTTCAACGAACACAGGAAATTATTGTGCACGCTCAGTAAAACTGTTTCTGTGCTTGTAGTGGATCTAGTGAATATGTAGCTCTTGACGATTTCCAGATTACTGCGGATTCGTCCTCGAGAGAAGCTGGCTTGAATTCCGCCATAAGACGCTCTGATTTCCGTGCGGACCAGTCACTTTGTGGAGCGTATGTTGGGTGTTTCAAAATGTTGACACGAATCAAGTAAATTTTCTCCGAAAAGAAATTCGCAAAACGATTGGCAAGTTCCGATAGATCACTGTGCTGTGGCAAATAGTTTCTGCTATTGTCCTCATGGAGGAGGCTACTGACGATAGTGAACAGTTTTGTCTGGTCGGTTGCGTTTTCAGACACTAATGTAAAATAATAAGACCGCTTTGCTGCAAATATCATGCCATTTACGACTCGACGTTGATTCGAATATACTACTACTACTACTACTACTACTACTACTACTACTACTACTACTACTACTACTACTACTACTACTACTACTACTACTACTACTACTACTACTACTACTACTACTACTACTACTACTACTACTACTACTACTACTACTACTACTACCACTACCACTACTACTACTACTACTACTACTACTACTACTACTACTACTACTACTACTACTACCACTACTACTACTACTACTACTACTACTACTACTACCACTACCACTACCACTGCCACTGCTACTACTACTACTACTACTACTACTACTACTACTACTACTACTACTACTACTACTACTACTACTACTGATGCTACTACTACTACTACTGCTACTGCTACTGCTACTGCTACTGCTACTACTACTACTACTACTACTACTGATGCTGCTGCTACTGCTGTTGATGGTGCTACTACTACTACTACATCTGCTGCTGCTGCTGCTGCTTCTGCTGCTGCTGCCGCTGCTGCTGCTGCTGCTACTACTACTGCGACTACTCCCACTACTACTACTACTACTACTACTACTACTACTACTACTACTACTACTACTACTACTGCTACTACTACTACTACTACTACTACTACTACTACTACTACTGCTCTGGCCCTAGAGATATGATATTTGAAGTATCTTTAATCCCACTACCTGACTCTCCACTAGGCAATCTAAATGACCCAAACGAATATCCGCCTTTGCCACAGAGGGAAAGGGTTAATGGTAGCAAATCTGGTCGACGTACCGGCGCTTCTCAGAAATCCCCTCAGAGCAGTCAACCATCGGGTCTCAAGACCCCATCCCCAACAGGGAAACTGCCACAGCCCAGCTTCTCTCCAACTCCAGGTCCAAGTAATCTACCGGAGGAGCGTCCTATTAAATTTGCAAATAGACCCAAACAACCAACCATGTTGGAGAGAAACATTTTTTGGAAATTTCGTCATGAAATCGAAAGCAAAATTGACTGGCGACTACCTGTTCTCACGAACAAAGTACTCATCTTTGGAGCTTCGAACCTGAGTCGCGTTAATGTTGAGCCCCACCCTGAAACGCAAGTTGCCTGCTACCCAGGAGCTAAATTGTGTCATACTAGAGGACTAATTCAAAAGTACACTGGATCATTTAAACCAGAGAAAATAGTGATTAATATTGGTATTAATGATATGAATGAACCCATCTCTAGTTCAAAACATAGATTAATGCGATAAAGTCCAAATTCCCAAAGACTGCGATTTACTTCGCAAAACTTAACTATTCAAGTCGGTTGATAGCTCAGCAGAGGTTGGCGATTCAGTCCATCAATTCGACGGCTGAATCATCAAAATCTGTGACTGTCATTCTTGCACTCAGACTCTCCGAATTTAATGTTGTTAAGGATAACATTCATTGGACTGAGAAGACAGCTAACTCTATGTATTCCGCCTGGCTTAAATTCCTAAATTTAAACTAGACAAGGGCCAAGGTAGCATCCGCCCGGAAACAGGACTGGGCAGTAATATTGTCAATCTAACTGGCTCCCCATTAGGTGAAGCAGAGCAGTCACTGCTCAATTTTGGTCTTACATTTGTCCCAACACCAAAACCTAAAGCAGGTTTGGATGCTCTTTTAGATAATGGCTGTATGGAAACATCTGAATTTAGTCACCGTATTAAGTTAGCAGACTTCTTTCGTAACTCTAATAGTAACATTCCACCATTCATTGAAAAAACTGGCTGGGCACCAAACGTAAAAATCCTGGACCCAGCGATCGGTGAAAGCATAGAACTCTTTTCAGAACGTGTTAAAAATTCTGCATTCCCTAATGATCAACCAAATTTACCCTATGAGGAAGGCCAGGCCTTAATTGAATTGTCTAAAAACAGCGAAATTGTCATCAAACCTGCAGATAAAGGGTCGGCGACTGTAATAATGCTTAAAGATAACTATAAACGTGAAGCACAACGACAACTAAGTAACCCAAGCATTACCAGAAACTAAGCAAACCACTTTGGCAAAATAATTGCAGCAAATTTAATGAGATTCTTCAAAAATTGCTCAATAGCCAGAAGATCACCGAAAAGCAACATAAGTATCTCTTTGCTAAATTTGAGTCAAAACCACGGACTTTCTACACTTGGCCAAAAATTCATAAACCCATAGAAATCGTGGTTGGACCCAATGTCACTGCCCGGGCGACCTATAATCTCTGATTGTGGCTCAGAATCCTACAGAATCAGTGAATACATCGATTACCATCTACAGCCAATAGCAAATAGACACCCCAGCTTCTTGAAAAACACAGAAGACTTCTTATCACAGGTCTCTGAGACCTGGATACCTCCAAATTCATTCTTGGTCACGCTTGACATCGATGCTATGTATACAAACATTGACATCGAGAAGGGTATTAATTCTATCCGTAAAGCATTCGTGACCCACCCAGACACCAACAGGCCAGACAGAGAAGTAATAGCTCTATTAGAGCTGAGTCTGAAAGGCAATGATTTTGAATTCGATGGCGAAATTTACCAACAAATTTGCGGCTGCGCGATGGGCAAGCGCTTTAGCCCATGTTTTGCCAATATTTACGTAGCAGAGTGGGAGGAGGAAGCGTTAGAAAAGTGTCCAAAACAGCTCCTCATTTATCGCAGGTACCTTGATGACATTGTCATGATTTGGCAACACACAAAGGCAGAGTTTGATGAATTTTTCGAAATTCTGAACAATCACGATCCGAATATCAAATTAAAAGCAACCATTGACGAGATGTCTGTAGATTTCCTGGATGTAACTGTATATAAAGGTCTAAAGTATGAAACAACTGGCTACTTAGACTACAAAGTGTATTTCAAACCAACCGATTCGCATCAGCTATTGCACAAAAAATATTTTCATCCACCGCATACTTTTAAAGGAATAGTAAAATCACAAATAATCCGTTTTCACAGGAATTCGAGTGATAGGAAAAACTATGAAGAAGCGTGCTCTACCCTATTCAAAGCCCTCAAACCACGAGGTTACTCCTCACGATTCTTGCGCAAAATCAAATCTGAAACATTGGACGGCTTGGAAACCATTCCAGATAATGCCTCAAATCGTCGGCCTACACAAATTTCTCACAATCGTCCGATTATAGGTGTAGGCGAATCTCGCAAATGCGGAAAGAAAAGGTGCAAGTTAGATGAATTTCTCCCAAACCAGAATACTTTCACGAGCTTTCAGAACAAAAGCAAGTTCCAACTTCAGTCTAATCTAGATTGTGACTCTGAAAATGTTATTTATCTAATTTCATGCAAATTGTGCCAAAAACAGTATGTCGGCGAAACCAAATGTCCATTAAGATGGCGGGCAACTCGACACCTCTCAGATATTAGGCTAGAGGAAGACACACATGTTTCCGAACATTTTAATCTTCCTGCACATTTAGTCCTTCGCGACTTTGAAATTATGCCGATTGAACAGCCACCCCTTTCAGATACGGCAGAAGAAACCGATAAACAAAGAAAACTTCGAGAATCGTTTTGGATTAAAGAACTCGAAACACAGTGGCCAAGGGGAATAAACTCGGACCCAGGCTTATCTGATCAACGTGACAAAATTCCATTCATTCTGACCTATAATCGAAAAAACGTTGAAATTTCCAGAATTTTGAAAAATGAGTATCAAAACCTACAGGAGAAACTGAAACAACCCTTTAACAAGCGTCCAGTAATTGCGTTCAAGAAAAATCCGAATCTACGTGACATCTTGGTAAAAGCAAAACTCAAATAGCTATCCATAATATCCATCTCAATCATTCAACATTAACCCTTGCATGATGGTCAGCCAAAAAAGGTTAATTTAGTGATCTTGGGCAATGTCCATTTGCCGGCCGGGATTGGAGTATTTTTGAAAATTTACCACTGTAATGACTGGCTCGGGAACCGAGACAGTCGTTCCAGTGGCATATTCTCGGGAATGACCTTGTCTGTGCCTGCAAATGTACATTAAATAAGTAAGCGAATATTTGGAATCTACTGAACAAATTGAACAAGTAAAGGGTTAACATTAATGCCATATGGCTTTCCTCAAACAAAATGACAAATCTCAGGCAGTAAGATAAACCAAAATATCTTAAATTTTTGAACTTTTTCAGTTATTGAAGATTCTGAGCCAGTGCGTTGACAATATTGACTACTACTACTGCTGCTGCTGCTACTACTACTACTACTACTATTACTACTACTACTACTACTACTACTACTACTACTACTACTACTACTACTACTGCTACTGCTACTACTACTACTACTACTACTACTACTACTACTACTACTACTACTGTTATTGCTACTGCATCTGAAAAATATCTGCTATAAATGTGAACACCTCTACACCACTATATATCTATATGAATGTAAAGATGTTCCTCACATACTTTGTATAAATTGTGTGTGTAATGTTGCCTTACACTTTGTGCAACGTTAATCAATTCCTCATCCCCGGATCATCATTCATACCAGCAGTGACCCGTCTCTGGAATAGACTTCCACGAAACCTTCAGTCGACCGGCCATCCTTCAACCTGGGAGTGCAGGCAAACTGCGCTCACCCAAAAATAACAGAGGGTATTATTTCCAATTCTAACTTCCGGTCTTCACGGGTTGTACGTAATAATTGTTCGCAAGATTATGTGCTTTAAAAGGAAGAATATCCAGAACCAGATCCTGTTAACGGATCTTCGTCCGAGTTTGTCTGAAATAGATATGTATAACAACGTTTAGCCGCCGGACTGTTGTTGCAAGCTACCAGCCTCTAATGCCAATAGGCAATAACTCTGAACCTGTTGAAGATCTTGAAAACAATTTCACAGAAAGTTGTTGGTGGACTTGCCATCAACACCTTTCAGTCAAATAGTTTTCAAAATATTCAGCATATCCGTAGTTAAACTCCATGGGAAGGGTAGTCTGCAGAGATTCAACAGGCGGACAGTTAAGTGTCGAACATGGTTGTCAAGCAATTTCTTACATGACATCACATGTCGCGGTGTCTATAACCATATCATCTCCTAAGTAACCCACATAGTCAACGATAGACAATATATACCATTTACCAATAATCACTGTTGTTATTTTCGCAGACGCATCGCGTGAAGGTTCCAGATGGACCAGACCGTTTTTTGAGCCGGTTTTCATTGGCGTTGTTTCTGTACCCATATAAAGATGCAGTCATCGGTCCAATAGATGGATCTGTGAATGAGAAATATCCTCCTGTCGAGTCTCATACGATATCACTGGCAGGATACTACGGTCGATACAGGGATGATGAATATTCAACAACATAAACTGGGTCACGTCGATTTAACCAGTCTTGCGTCAACAGCGCCGCAACACGTTCAACATGTTACGCTTATAAATGCGCCTATAAATAGTCAAGAATTTAAATGAAAATAATTATTTTTACAAGACAAGAGAAGACCTACCACCCACCTACAGCCACAATTTAAAAAATAGCTGCTTTACAGCAGATGGGCATTCCTCAAGTCCAGCGCAGATACATCTTTGGGCCGGATTAGTTATTTACATGCAAGAGAATTGTGCTTAGCCTGTGTGCATTTGCAGGCCAATAGAAGACTACTTTTGAAAGTTTGCCACTGGAATGACTGGCTCGGTTACCGAGCCAGTCCTTCAAGTGCTAAGATTTCAAAAATAGTCTTCTCTTGACCTGCAAAAGGACATTATCCACGACCACTTCAATACCGTTATTGTCCGGGTTCATCAATACAGGGTTTAGTTGACTTAATGACCAAGACGCCTAAAGAAGTCATATCCTTACTAAGTGAATGTTCACTTGTAGGCCCGGAAATTATTACTTTTGTTACGACCCCACTGATATTTGCATACACAAGAGCAATCGGAGATTGTAGACCATGGCGCTCCCGTTTTTGTCAAGTTGTAAGAAGTTTTCTGACTCAAAGGTGGATTCGGATTTCCGGATTCTTTAGGATCACGCCTAAAATTATGGAATCTGAGTGTATCGGCGCACCATTTCTTGTGTTACAATTTGAGCAAGATGAAACTAGCAGTTTCCGAGATATACATAGCTCCAGAATTTGATCAGATCCGGATCCGGGTCGATTTATCCGCATCAAGGCCAAAGTCAGGACATCCTCTTGTAGGGCAATCTTTTCTTCTTGGTGTAAAATTTAACCCAAATCGGATCAGCCGTATTTGGCATAGAGGTGTGGAGGGATGGGGCCACACGCGCCCGCGTACATGCACGCAGCCCCCCCCCCCCCCACACACACCCCACCCACCCACACACCCCCATCCCTCACACACACGCACACGCACATGCACACACACGCGCACGCACACATACTCACACACACGCACGCGCACACACGCACGCACGCACGCACGCACGCACGCACGCACGCACGCACGCACGCACGCACGCACGCACGCACGCAAGCACGCACGCATGCATACATGGCCGATTGCAATACGCCCTTCCCCTTACAGGGAGAGGGTACTAACTTCCTATTGCCGCGCTAATAGAACTGTCTTATCACCACCGCACTATCCGTTTGGTCGGCTTGTCCATTAAAGGCATGATGGTCAATGAAATAAATTTGTTCTGCTTAGTCAGTGTCCATTCACTTAATTTGTAAGCAAAGATAATATTTTATAAACTTAACACAGGTATGATTGACTCGCGTTCTGTATTAGCTAATTAAATCTTTGATCATCAGGACCAGTCGGAAGTTTTCAAAAATAGTCTTCTCTTGCTCTGCAACTGGGCATTCCACAAGATAACTGCACACGCTGATGTGGCGGACGTGACAACTAAAGTGGTAAGGTGGCGCAAGTGGAGTGAAAGTGGTCACGACACTGAATACTTTCTCAAATGATATGTTCCGGAGAGATGTCTAAACCTTCTCGTAGATTTGAGGATTCCAAACAAGAACTCACGCGCCTATACGGATTACTGCTCCTTTGCAACAATATATAACGCGGTGCATTTTACAATAACCGAAATCAAAGCGAATACATAAATCAATAGGGATAATTTTATTTATCATATATAACCACGGCTTTCGGCCCGTTTGATATTCTCTATATGAACATACGTGTAATGTTCAACGGAAGATGTTCGTTTGTTAGATAGCGCATACAAATACCGTCATCAATTATACGTATAACGCTTAATAACACAATGTGATTCCAGGCCATATCCCTTGTGACCCCGAAAATGTTTCCTAGCGACGACGACGGCGTGAAAGTAATGGGATACGTTCATTGGTATCTCGCAAGATCTCCTTCAATACGAGATTGAGAACAGTATCTGATTGAAATATAAAGGCGCTACTCTCTTCATACCAGACAATATTATTTTGTGAGATGTACGGTGTAAAAAGAGACGATTTAAAATCTGTATGACAAGTAGTTAACAGAAAAATAGTCCCTTTGAATTCGTCATCAAATTTAGATCCGTCACACACAAATGAGGGCAATAATTTGCTGGCGTTGCGTAGATGCTGGTATCACACGAGCCACTGAATGGATCACATCGATTTTACTGCCTGTACCAAGCTAGCGACACAGTGGTTAGGATGATACCAAAATCAACACGATTCACGGTCCCGGGCTGTCTGGTCTCCGAAGTGAAGTAGCCTATGTGTATCAGCCTAGTCGTTGTGATGGCGTAATAAGGTGGCCCGGTATTTACATTAGAGATGTATTCTCGAAGAAGTCAGGCCTCTATTTTTGGATTGGGTAAACGTTATGGTGTTGATTTAAATTGTGTAATATATATACACACTACCTATTTATGAAATACATTTGCAAATTTGCATTGCAGACGCAGAAATTTAAAAACTTGGAATAAAGGAAATTTCAAGTCCGGAATAACGATGTTTTGTTTGTCATTAATTTTCGTGGCGCATTGGCCGGAACTCCCAGCACGTGATGCGTCAACGCGAAGAAACTGAAGAGCACAAAATTGTGCGCGGGTTTCGGGTCAAACTTTATGGGAAATTTGTCAAAAAATCTACTTATATGATAAATTGAATCTCAAACTCGGTCCCATTTCATATCACCATTATCAAGCGAGCTATGATCCAGTTCCAACCGCAATGCTGCGGGGGTTGGGTGGGGTTGAATGGGGTTGCGGTTGACGTCAGAGGGGTGTGGGATTTGGCCACGTTTGGCTTATACAGTACAGCTAAAATATTTAATGTGTTTCAAACACAAGATAAACGATCTTGTGTTGAATATTCTAAACATAATTTGACTAGAAGATATTGCTGCCTAAATCCAATTATGTTCAAAATAGTCAACAGAAGATATTTTAAATTGCGTAAAAATTTGATTTCTTTTAGAAAGATTTTAATTTATATATGAGCTGTAGGCGTATTATAGGTGTGCCATTTACGCGTGTAACTTTACGTTTTGCAGGAGCCCTAAAAATTAAAACAAATCTTTTTCGTGTCAGGTTTGGTGGCCCTGGAAATTTGGTGGTAATTGGGGTGGGTGGGGTCCCTGTGCAAATGCACTTGTTGCACTGTCTTAAGTTCGGCCCTGATCGATACCTCAACGTAGCTACCGCTCAAACGACCGCTTGATGAAATGTAAAAATGTACGATCAAGACGGGATATGATAGTCCATGGACATTGATCGAATTGGCAGACATTTGCAGATTTCATTGTAATTGGTGATGTGGAAACCAATCAAATAAGAACAATTGGATGGTTTCTGCCATCCTGGTTACGTCTGTTTAAAGGCTGTTTCAAACCATCGCAATGTGAGGAAGATCTTAAAACGATTTGACTGAAGGATGTTGGTGTTTGTGTTCCATAAGCCTGCTGTTAAGTTATTCACCATGCCATGTTGTATATATATATATATATATATATATATATATATATATATATATATATATATATATATATATATATATATATATATATATATATATATATATATATATATATATATATATACTACTACTATTACTACTACTACTACTACTACTACTACTACTACTACTACTACTACTACTACTACTACTACTACTACTACTACTGATACTACTACTACTACTACTACTACTACTACTACTACTACTACTACTACTACTACTACTACTACTACAACTACTACTACCACAGCCACCACCACCCCATTACTACTACTACTACTACTACTACTACTACTACTATTACTACTACTACTACTACTACTACTACTACTACTACTACTACTACTACTACTACTACTACTTTTCTTTACTTTTTTTTTTGAAAATCCGACGCTGACGCAGTCGGACAAACTTTACGGAGGAACACCATTAAAAAGGCTTGCAAACCACCAGAAAAAAACCTGGTGAACCAGTAAGCCTAATTAATATGACACCAAAACAAAAGATAAATACTGAGCATTAACACAATCTATAAATACATATGGCTTAAATAGTATAGATACAAAACAATAGGCTGATAAAGATCCGATAGCAAAACTAAACTTAACAAAGGCTTTACTATTCAACCCGGGTGTAGTAGTAGACCCGTGTGGCGAGTGCAACTATCCAAGAAACGAAAAGTGCCTCGTCAATCAATGACAAATAAGTCAACCATTGACGCCAGTGGGCTGATTCTTTAAAGATCAGCGGGCGTAGTAGCATTTGGGTAGTATAATACATATAGTCGGCAGAAAAATTACAGGAAAATAGATGGCGCTCTTGTTTACATTTTCGATTTACTTTATTGTAAGGTTTTGTAAATTACCATTCAATCCATGTGTGGTAGTAGGCCCGTGTGGCGAGTGCAACTATTCAACAAATGAAAGGTGACTCGTCAATCAATGACAAATAAGTCAATCATTGACACCAGTGGGCTGATTCTTTAAAGATCAGCGGGCGTAGTAGCATTTGGGTAGCATAACATATATAGTCAGCAGGAAAATTACAGAAAATAGATGGAAATAGATGGCGCTCTTGTTTACATTTTTGATTTACATTGTTGTAAGGTTTTGTAAATTACCTTGGACCAAATAACCCTATAACACCCTATGCAATTTTCTAAAATTACCCAGGACGATTTTATAATTCAATGGCAACTTACTTCATCGATTGATTATTAAATTACCCCAGTCTGTTTATTTTTTAACATGAATTATTAAACATAACAATATCAATGTGCAGACTAAAATGAATTACAGGACACAGATTAATTAAAAGACACAGATAAATCAGCTGTAGTAACTAAATGATTTAAGCTAGTGCAGGCTCATTTATTTTTACAGTTCCCAACTCTATTGAAACTATGTTTGTTTTGCACCATATGTCCTTGAATACATTTTCTTTACCATGCTGCTTTAATCTAAAATATTCGCAAGGAATATGATTCAGCAGCAATGAACGAAATATTGCCTTTATTGCTATATTGTGATTGCCCATAGATGGATTTTTCATCTGTGCACACTGATGTTTCCACATGGCCCAAACACATATTGTTAGCATAACTATTAAAATAGTCCTTTCAGACTTTATGATATTTACACCGCTTGATCCAAATTCTCTAAATAAGACTACGTGCATTTCTAGAACAATGGGCTTCGCTCCAATTTGTGCCAAGATTTGGCTGATATAGTCCCAAAATTGTGACGATATTGGACATTCCGCAAATAAATGCTCGATTGTTTCCTCGTCTGTTTGACATAAGTAACACCTATCAGAAGTCGTAATATTGCACTTTTATGTCAAGTGTCCCACCCATAGCCGTCGATGTAGTAATCGCCACAAAAAATCAGGAGCCATATTTGGTATGTATGGAGAATGTAAGATTTTCCATACATTTTTCCAGCTGGATGGTTTATAGCTTGAGTCATCCCATCGCCTAATTGCTATGGGAGGTGTTGCTTGTTTTCGTCTCATAATGTGGTACCATTCCTTGGATTTAATCTTGTATTTTAACATCTCATCATCAAGAACTAATGCAGGTGTTTTATTTTATTTAGCAACCGCTGGACATTTATATGCCCCATATGTGTTTTTCTAGCTACTTCTTGCATTGAAATCCATCTACGTGTTTGAGGGTGTATCATATCAGATAAATGTTGAATGCCATATTTTGCAAAGGACGGTAGATAAAGTACTGCATTGTTATAACATATATTACTATTGCCCCACAATTGCTGTTCTAGTACTTCCTACCAGCACGTAGGTGGATGCATGTATCTGTCAAATATTTCTAACTCCTTAACTTGATCTTTAAAAACATCTGATATCATTTGACTATTCGGAGGTGGCTTCTTTGAGGTAAAAACATGCTCCGCCAGAAATGGTTCTACAATTCTCTCCATGAGACCTCGTGAAACACATGCCCACGTCTCATCTGATGTAATAAGATCATTCAAAAATTGTAACCTTAAAGAAACACATTTCACTTTAATATCAATTAAATCAAGTCCTCCTTCTAACTTAGCATTATTGAGAACACGAGGGGAAACTAAATGGTTCTTTTCTTCCCATATGAATGACAATACCAACTCATTGACCTCCTGTTCTACATGTGTTGGCATGTGTACAACAAATGCTGTATACCATAGCCCAGATAATACCAAGTTGATGACAACAAAGACTCTACCAAAAATTGAAAGACGACGACGCTTCCAATGTGCTAATATTCTCTTAAGCTTAGATACTCGTTCATTCCAATTTTGTGTTGTATTCGGTTTCCTGCTAAAATAGATGCCTAAAATCTTAATGGTATCATTAGACCTATTGATTTCAAATGGCTCGTCATTCCGCTCTTTCCATGGCCCCAAAATAATCCTTTGGATTTTCCTTTATTGATTTTCAAACCAGATGCATTTTGGAACTTTTCTAGTATCTGCTTTAAAATTGCAAAATCATTGTTTAAACTAGCAAACACAGTTGTGTCATCAGCATATTGTGACAGCTTAAGTGGTCTTTCTATGCCACGAATACATATGCCCTGAAAGTTATTACTTTGCCTCAATGCTATGCCAAGGGATTCCATCACAATAACAAATAATAATGGCGATAGGGAACACCGCTGTCTAACACTATGTTCTAAGACAATTTCTCTGGATAATTGATTGTTCACTAAATAGCTACTCTTAACATTCGTATATAAAATCTTAACTCATTTAATACAGTTTGAGCCTAACCCAAACGATTGCAAAGAATTAAAAAGAAAATCCCATTCCACATGGTCAAATGCCTTTTCGTTGTCCAAGGCAATCACAGCTGAAGGGATGCCATCCTTCTCAACCAATTGTATAAGGTCTCTTATTAACATGGTATTGGCTAAAATTGTCCTCCTAGGTACAGCACATGTCTGCTCTGTTCCAATGATTTCTCCTAAAACTCTACCTAGTTTCAATGTTAGTGCTCTGGACATTATTTTGTAGTCTACACATAGCAGAGAAATTGGCCTGTAATTCTGAATTAGACGTCTGTCATTTCGTTTATATATTAGCCTTACGTATGCCCTAGCCATAGTTGGTGGTAAATGGCCTTTCTCACAAAGTTCAGTGGCTTATTCTTCCATTATTGGACCTACAACGTGCCAAAACGTTTGGTAAAATTCAACTGGAAGGCCATCACACCCCGGTGATTTTTCTAGTTTCATACCTTTAAGGGATTTAGTTAAATCTTCTAGTGTTAATGGTTGATCACAAAATTCACTGCCTGTGTCTGACACCTTTTTCTCTATATTTGCCAACAAATCCATTGTTGCATCTTCATCAATTCTCTCTGACTTGTACAATGACTCATAGTAATTGCATACAATAGTACTCATTTCATTGTTGGTAAAGATGGTTGAACCATCCGGCATGTTTAATGAGCACATCACCTTATCTATTGCCGGTGCTTTTCTAATGTGCAAAAATATTGGGTTGGCTTTTCCCCTTCTGCGTGCATCTGGGATCTTGCTCTAATTTTTGCACCCTCAAACTCATATTGTTCTAGATCTCTTATTTTACTTTTAATTTAAACCAGTAATTCATAATAATTATCTTCACCATTATTTACTTTAGCAATAATTTTCATCAGTGATCGATGAAGTGTGTTCTTGCGTTTGCGTATTTCCCGTGGTTTTCTAGTAGCATACTTTCGGGAAACATAAAATTCTTCTCCCAACTGTGTTGTGTTTAATTTCCAAAACCCAACCCTTTTTGTTACCCAATCAGCATTGGCAAAGGTTACACAAAACATGTAAGATCTTTACCACGAGGTTTTGATATTCTATAGGTGTCAACTAAATTGTCATTATCACATATTTCTTTTAAGAGTCTATGTGATGTATCAGTATAAGTTGAAGTTGCATTCCTGTCATTTTCTTTGTCTACAACACAATTAAAGTCACCACCCATTACTAAGTTTTCAGTGATTTTATCTATTGCTGTTGTAGACATCTCATTGAAAAAATTATGGCGTAGTTGATGAGATGCAGGTGCATATATACACAGCAACGTGAAACGTGTTTGTTGTATATCTAGCGTGACTCTCACCCAGCAACCATTTGCACCTGATACTGAAGAGATTAGATTTACATAGGCTGAAAAACGAGGGAGTGTAACAATTGCTAAGCCGGCACTATTATCTTGATATAACGAATAGAATATTCTGGATCCGGAAATCTTTTCTAAATTATCGTACGATTCTGACTTCTGAATTTTTGTTTCCTGTATCAAAGCAATGTCAATCTGCTCATTTTTCAGAGTCTCTAGTAAGTGATGTTGCTTTATGTCACTATTTAAGCCTCTACAATTGAGTGTGCAAATTAGCATAAAAAGTAATAAAATGATGTGTATAACCGCTATTATTATGCTAACTAGATTTTGGTTTTTTCGACCCTCTCTTAGACCAGTTACCTATTTTACTCGCAAACGCTGCACTACTAGCTCAACTTTTTCCAAATGCTTATATTTTAATATATCTGAATCATGACGCAGATGCCTATATTTAACCCCTTTTGCCATCACATATGGAACTAACACCTCTCCTGCCTCTGACCTGTACATGACCATTTCATCGGGTGATTTAGAACTCTGTGTTTGAATGGATATATCGGATTCAGCGACAGACATATTATCATCTTCTATATCACTTTCCTCTATTTCTGATTCAGAACTCTCTCCATCTTTCTGTCGCTTTGTTCCACTCAATCGATCCGAGACACCAATTACTTTCTCTATATTATGTAAATCGTCTAGATTGAGTGTACTCAGTGGAAAATCAAAGTTAGTTTCAGTATCTTGCGATCTGAATTTTACTTGTCCTAGATTAAAACTCTCATCCAGAGGGTATTGATCATCATTTTCAACTTGTGTGGAATTAGCCTCTCTGACATCAGACATGGATTGACTTGTTACTGGAGTAAGACTTAGCCCCTCATCTAGAACCTCTATTTCATCGTCCGCAACTACAGCGTTTGGATTCTTAGTTTTTTCACCATGCTTCTCATTAACATGGACTTCAGCTACAATCTCAGCAACTACTGGTTCGATGACATTTTCTTTAGCAACGTGCTTCCCATTAACATGGATTTCTGCTACAATCTCAGCAGCTACCGGTTCTATGACATTCTCTTTAGAGACAACTTGCTCTGCACTTTTATCAGCACCCTTTTTGACATATTTGTTCTGCGGGCATCGCCACTTAAAATGATCAGATGATCCACAAACTAGACATTTGTTCTTGTTAGGGCAAGCTGTTGCAAGATGTTCTGTGCTTAAGCAGATTCTACACTCTTTGATTTGCCCCTTGTAGCATAATGGCAAGATAAATCTATCATGACCTTACTTGGGAGAGGTTGTTATACCTTTTCGAACCAAATTCTTCTGATGCCATTTTCTAAGGTTCGATCAAATGGATAGGTCTCGTGTTCTACTTTGTCCACATTGCCATACGTGATCAATTCTTTGATAACCGGATCATCTGGGATCTCTAATGGAACCTTCATCTTGACTAATAGACGATCATAATCTATTTCCTCCAGATTACACATCCCACCCTTCACGGCAAGGAGCTCGTCGAGCAACTTTCCTTCACACTTTCATTAACTACAGTGACATTCCATACAGATTTGGAAATGTTAATAAGACCTTGAATGACCCATGGCCCTGCCCCAACACCTCAATTGCCGAAACACCTTTGTCGTGATTTTAAGACTCAGATTACGCTTATAGGAGGTTGCCATGGTGTTTTAATAAAAGAGGAACCCCATAATACTACAATATATAAGGGGTAATACAAATATATAATACCAAGACGTCAGGGAAAGAGCTAAACACTAAATAAATAGTGTCCCCTTTTGAAACCCTGACGTCTACCAACAAATATACGAATAGAGAGTACAGTCGTATATTTGTTAGTTTGAACCACTTTCTAATTGGTTCACTAACACCTAACCGATTAAAGTGGTTTCCTAATGCATACTAATATATTACACTCATATATTTGCTAGTCTGTTCGAGTTGACCGGGAACAGCCAACTGACTATAACGATTCATAAAATCAAAGTTCTAGGCTTGCCCTTACAAATGACAAAGGAATTAAATCCACTCACTCAAGCGATCTTGCCAAATATAATGTGCTAACCAACGAACTATAGAAATAGCATACTGGCACGGGGAGAAAAGTCTTGCATTGACCACAGTAAGAGGAGACCTATTACATGGCTGAAACCGCCAGCTAAGAGGAGTGCCTTTAGGAAATGGAGATAAAAAATGCGCTCCATCCAAGACATGAATTTACAAATTAAACATAAAGTTTGAAAGGAAATACTATTACGAAATATATGTATACAATTTATCTACAAAATCGCGCTAAAAACTAGCAAATTCGGGCAGCAATTGCAGAGTTAAATAAACGTGTGCATTCACTTCAACAACAACTACTACTACTACTACTACTACTACTACTACTACTACTACTACTACTACTACTACTACTACTACTACTACCACTACTCCTACTACTACTACTACTACTACTACTACTACTACTACTACCAATACTACTACTACCTTTTTTAAACTTTTTGTATTGATAACATGATCAATGGATCGTGCGGAAAACCTTTCATATCCAAAAATATATAAAAGACTGACGTACAAATCATACAGCACACAAACAGTAAATAAACCGCAAGTGAAAAGGAAAAACCTTTCAAAAATTCATCTGTCTTTCAGTGTAATAAAATACTTCAAAATTGCTGCTCAATAAATATACATATTTAACTCTTTGAACTCCAAGGGACAAAAACGAAAGAAATCATTTTTATTTTAATAAATATAAATATTCTGTTGATATTTTGAAAACCTTCTAACTGGGAGTCGTTCCGGTATATGGCAGCAACTGGTTCCGGTCCAAACAGTTTCAAAACACCCAACAGCTTATACGTACGATTGTCCAGAACATGAGATTTGTGGATGTCTGGGTTCAAAGGATTAAATGTTAATTAACATTAAAAATCTAATTATATATTTATCAGTCTTTTCGTCCTAATAGTATTTTTGAAATATCTGTTCTGTCAAAGTAAGTATATACTAATAAAATAAACGCCGTACGTTCATTATTTTGATCAAATTAAACATATATTATGCTCTATTCTGAATAGGCCCGGGTAATCTTTTACATAGCCAACAAAGTGCGAGCATTTAACCGCAAACACTTTGTCAGCAGCGCGGCGTGGACTAGTAATATCTCCGCAGCATTTAAATATTTCTCTTTACTTTTTGAGAGAGATTTTTAAATTATCCGGGATTTTACATTGTTAAACAATGACAAAACTTGCTGCTATTTTATAACGATCTTAGCTACAATGATAAGGCGGTTCCAAAACATAATACTGGATCGTTTGTAATTCATACACAGGATGATGTTAGGCCAGAATTTTACAGCGCATTTTGCCCTGTCCAAAACAAATAACAGACGATATGCTAATTTGCACACTCAATTGTAGAGGCTTAAATAGTGACATAAAGCAATGTCACTTACTAGAGACTCTGAACACTGAGCAGATTGGCATTGCTTTGATACAGGAAACAAAAATTCAGAAGTCAGAATCATACGATAATTTTGAAAAGATTTCTGGATCCAGCATAATCTATTCGTTGTCTCAAGATAATAGTGCAGGCATAGCAATTGTTATACTCCCTCGTTGTTCAGCCTATGTAAATATAATTTCTTCAGTATCAGGTGCAAATGGTCGCTGGGTGAGAGTCACGCGAGTTATACAACACACACGTTCCACGTTGCTTTGTATATATGCACCTGCATCTCATCAACTACGTCGTAATTTTTTTAATGAGATGTCTACAACAGCACTAGATAACATCACTGAAAACTTAGTAATGGGTGGTGACTTTAATTGTGTTGTAGACAAAGAAAATTACAGGAATGCAACTTCAACTTACACTGATACATCACATAGACTCTTAAAAGAAATATGTGAGAGTGAAAATTTAGTTGACACCTATAGAATATCAAAACCTCATGGTAAAGATCTTACATGTTTTTCGGCAGATGGTAAAGTTGGTTCAAGACTCGACATAATTTATGTGAATAGTGTGTTGAGAGGGTACTGGAGAGATGTTGATATTAAGCCAGTCACATTTTCAGATCATAACATGGTTTGTGTAACCTTTGCCATTGCTGATTGGATAACAAAAGGGGTTGGGTTTTGGAAATTAAACACAACACTGTTGGGAGAAGAATTTTATAAGAATAATATAGAGAGTTGTTGGCAACATTGGATTAATAGGGAAGACCAGCTTGCAATGGTGGGAGGATGTAAAACTGGATTTAAATTATGTTTCCTGAAAGTATGCTATTAGAAAAGCACGGGAAATACGCAAAAGCAAGAAAACACTTCATCACTCACTGATGAAAATTAATGCTAAAGTAAATAATGGTGAAGATAATTATTATGAAGTACTGGTTAAAATTAAAAGTAAAATAAGAGATATAGAACCATATGAGTTTGAGGGTGCACAAATTAGAGCAAGAGCCAAGATGCACGCAGAAGGGGAAAAGCCAACTCTATATTTTTCCACATTAGAAAAAGCACTGGCAATAGATAAGGTGATGTGCTCATTAAACATGCCGGATGGTTCAACCATCTTTGCCAACACTGAAATGAGTACTATTGTATGCAATTACTATGAGTCATTGTGCAAGTCAGATGGAAGAGATAAAGATGCAAAATTGGATTTGTTAGCAAATATATTCAAAAATGTGTCAGACACAAGCAGTGAATTGTGTGATCAACCCTTAGCACCAGAAGATTTAACTATATCCCTTAAAGGTATGAAACTAGAAAAATCACTGGGGTGTGATGGCCTTCCAGTTGAATTTTACCAAACGTTTTGGCACCTTCTAGGTCCAATAATGAAAGAATTAGCCATTGACATTTTTCAGAAAGGCCATTTACCACCAACTATGTCTAGGGCATACGTAAGGCTAATATATAAACGAAATGACAGTCGTCTAATTCAGAATTACAGGCCAATTTCTCCATTATGTGTAAACTGCAAAATAATATCCAGAGCACTAACATTGAAACTAAGTAGTGTTTTAGGAGAAATCATTGGAACAGAGCAGACATGTGCTGTACCGAGGAGGACTATTTTAACCAATACCATGTTAGTAAGAGACCTTATACAATTGGTTGAGAAGGATAGCATCCCTTCAGCTGTGATTGCCTTGGACAACGAAAAGGCATTTGACCGTGTGGAATGGGATTTTCATTTTAATTCTTTGCAATCGTTTGGGTTAGGCTCAAACTGTATTAAATGGGTTACAATTTTATATACGGATATCAAGAGTAACTATTTAGTGAACAATTAATTATCCAGAGAAATTGTCTTAGAACATGGTGTTAGACAGGGGTGTTCCCTATCGCCATTATTATTTGTTATTGTGATGGAATCCATTGGCCTAGCATTGAGGCAAAATAATACTTTGCAAGGCATATGTATTCGTGGCATAGAAAGACCACTTAAGTTGTCACAACATGCTGATGACACCACTGTGTTTGCTAGTTCAAACAATGATTTTGCAATTTTAAAGCACGTACTAGAAAAGTTCCAAAATGCATCTGGTTTGAAAATCAATAAAGGAAAATCCAAAGGATTATTTTTGGGGCCATGGAAAGAGCGGAATGACCAGCCACTTGAAATCAATTGGTCTAATGATACCATTAAGATTTTAGGCATCTATTTTAGCAGGAAACCGAATACAACACAAAATTGGAATGAACGAGTATCTAAGATTAAGAGAATATTAGCAAATTGCAAGCGTCGTCGTCTTTCAATTTTTTGGTAGAGTCTTTGTTGTCAGCAACTTGGTATTATCTGGGCTCTGGTATGCAGCATATGTTGTACACATGCCAAAACATGTAGAAAGGAGGACTTGATTTAATTGATATTAAAGGGAAATGTGTTTCTTTAAGGTTAAAAGTATGAATGATCTTATTACATCAGATGAGACGTGGGCATGTGTTTCACGGGCTCTCATGGAGAGAATTGTAAAACCATTATTTGTGCTGGAGCATGTTTTTACCTCAAAGAAGCCACCTCCGAATAGCCAAATGATACCAGATGTGTTTAAAGATCCAGTTAAGGAGTTAGAAATATTTGACAGATACATGCCACCACCTACGTGCTGGAAGGAAGTACTAGAACAGCAATTGTGGGGCAATAGTAATATATGTTATAACAATGCAGTACTTTATCTACCATCCTTTGCAAAATGTGGCATTAAACATTTATCTGATATGATACACCCTCAACCACGTAGATGGATTTCAATGCAAGAAGTAGCTAGAAAAACACATATGAGGCATATAGATGTCCAGCGGTTGCTAAATAAAATAAAACATGCTGTACCAATTGAATGGTTTCGTCTGCCAAATGTGAATAATTGTAGTTTGACTCCACAACCTGCATTAGTTCTTGATGATGAGATGTTAAAATACAAGATGAGATCCAAGGAATGGTACCACATCATGAGACGGAAACAAGTAACTCCTCCCATACCAATTAGGAGATGGGATGACTCAAGCTATAAACCATCCAGTTGGAAAAATGTATGGAAAATCTTACATTCTCCATACATACCAAATATGGCTCCTGATTTATTGTGGCGATTACTACATCGACGGCTATGGGTGGGCACTTGACATACAAGTGCAATATTACGACTTCTGATAGGTGTTACTTATATCAAACAGACGAGGAAACAATCGAGCATTTATTTGCGGAATGTCCAATATCATCACAATTTTGGGACTATATCAGCCAAATCTTGGCACAATTTGGAGCGAAGCCCATTGTTCTAGAAATGCATGTAGTCTTATTTAGAGAATTTGGATCAAGCGGTGTAAATACCATAAAGTCTGAAAGGACTATTTTAATAACAATGCTAACCATAGGTGTTTGGGCCATTTGGAAACATCGGTGTGCACAGACGAAAAATCCATCTATGGGCAATCACAATAGAGCAATAAAGGCAATATTTCGTTCATTGCTGCTGAATCATATTCCTTGCGAATATTTTAGATTAAAGCAGCATGGTAAAGAAAAAGTATTCATGGACATATGGTGCAAAACAAACATAGTTTCAATAGAGTTGGGAACTGTAAAAATATATGAGCCTGCACTAGCTTAAATCATTTAGTTACTACAGCTGATTTATCTGTGTCTTTTAATTAATCTGTGTCCTGTAATTCATTTTAGTCTGCACTTTGATATTGATATGTGTAATAGTTCATATTAACAAATAAACAGACTGGGGTAATTTAATAATCAATCGATAAAATAAGTTGCCATTGAATTATAAAATCGTCCCGGGTAATTTTAGAAACGTGCATAGGGTTTTATAGGGTTATTTGTTCCCAGGTAATTTACAAAATCCTACAACAATGTAAACCAAAAATGTAAACAAGAGCGCCATCTATTTTTCTGTAATTTTTCTGCCGACTATATGTATTATACTACCCAAATGCTACTACGCCCGCTGATCTGTAAAGAATTTGCCCACTGGCATCAATGATTGACTTATTTGTCATTGATTGACGAGGCACTTTTCATTTGTTGGATAGTTGCACTCGCCACACGGGTCTACTACTACACCTGGGTTGAATAGTAATGCCTTTGTTAAGTTTTGTTTTGCTATCGGATCTTTATCAGCTTACGGTTTTGTATCTATACTATTTAAGCTATAAGTATTTATAGATTGTATTAATGCTCACTATTTTTTGTTTTGGTGTAATATTAATCAGACTTACTAATTCACCAGGTTTTTTTCTGGGGGGTTTGCAAGCCTTTGTAAAGGAGTTCCTCCGTGAAGTTTGTCCGACTGCATCAGCGTCGGATTTTCAACAAAAAAAAAGTAGTAGTAGTAGTATTTAATATTGTTAACGCACTGGCTCAGAATCTTCAATAATTGAAAAAATTCAAAAATTGAAAATATTTTGGCTTATCTTACAGCCTGAGCGTTGTCATTTAGTTTTGAGGAAAGCCATATGGCATTAATGTGAACCTTTAATGGTTAAATTTGTTCAATAAAATCACAATATTTGTTTATTTATTTAATGTACATTTGCAGGCGCAGACAAGGCCATTCCCGAGAATATGCCACTGGAACAATGACTGTCTCAGTTCCTGAGCCAACCATTACAGCGGTAAATTTTCAAAAATACTCAATTACTGGCCGACAAATGGACATTCCCCAAGGTCACTGCAGGATGTCACGTGGATTAGCATTTTTCTTAAACGCAATTACTGGACACATGCTGAAGGGTTGTTTCAGATTCTCCTGTAGGTTTTGATACTCATCTTTCACGATTTTGGAAATTTCAACGTTTTTCCGATCATGGGTGAGAATGAACGGAATTTTGTCACGTTAATCAGATAAGCCTGGGTCCGGGTTTATGACTCTTTGTCACTGTGTTTCGAGTTCTTTAATCCAAAACGATTCTCGATATTTTCTTTGTTTATCAGTTTCTTCTGCCGTGTCTGAAATGGGGGTGGGGGTGGGGGATGGGAGCTTTTCAATCGGCATAATTTCGGATCACAATGGACTAAATGGCCAGGAAGATTATAATGTTGGCAACATGTGTGCCTTCCTCTAGCCTAATATCTGAAAGGTGTCGAGTTTCCCGCCATTTTAATGGACATTTTGGTTTTGCCGACATATTGTCTTGTCCCAGTTTGCATGATATTAGAGAAATAACATTTTCAGAGTCGCAATCTAGATTAGACTGAAGTTGGAATTTGCTTTTGGTCTGAAAGCTCGTAAATGTATTCTGGTTCGGGATAAATCTATCTAACTTACACCTTTTCTTTCCGAATTTAGGAGATTCGCCTACACATATGATCGCACGATTGTGAGAAACTTTGTTAGGCCGGTGATTTGAGGTATTATCTAGAATGGTTTCTAAGCCGTCTAATGTTTTAGATTCGATTTTGCGAAAGAATCGCGAGGAGTAACCTCCTGGTTTTGTATAAGCTAGTGCACGCTTATTCAACGTTTTTCATTCGAATTCCTGTGAAAACCGATTATTTGCAATTTTATAATTCCTTTAAAAGTATGTGGTGGATGGAAAGATTTTTTGTGCAGTAGCTGATTCGAATCGGGTGGTTTGAAATACACTTTGTAGTCTAAGTAGCCAGTTGTTTCATACTTTAGATATTTATATACAGTTACATCCAGAAAATCTACGAACCTCTCGTTAAGGTTTGCTTTACATTTGCTATTCGGATCGTGATTGCTCAGAATTTCGAAAAATTCGTCAAACTTTGCCTTTGTGCTCTGCCAAATCATGAACATACCATCAAGGTACCTGCGATAAATGAGCGGCTGCTTTGGAGACCTTTCTAACGCTTCCTCCTCTCACTCTGCTTCGTAAATATTGGCAAAACATGGGCTAAATCGCTTTCCCATCGCATAGCCGCAGATTTGTTGATAAATTTCGCCATCGAATTCAAAATCATTTCTCTTTAAGCTAGGTTCTAATAAAGCTATTATTTCTCTTTCTGGCCTGTTGGTATCTGGGTAGTTTGCGAATGGTTTACGAATAGCATGTATAGCATTCTGGAGGTCAATGTTTGTATACATAGCATCGATGTCAAGCGTGGCCAGAAATCAATTATGAGGTATCCTGGTCTCAGAGATCTGGGATATGAAGTCTTCTGTGTTTTTCAAGAAGCTGGGATGTCTATTCGCTATTGGCTGTAGATGGCAGTCGATGTATTCACTGATTCTATATGATTGTGAACCACAATCTGATATTATAGGTCGCCCGGTTGGTGATATGGGGTCCATTCACGAATCTATGGGTTTATACATTTTTGGCAAAATATAGAAGGTCCGTGGTTTTGACTCAAGCTTAGCAAAGAGATACTTATGTTGCTGTTCGGTGATATTCTTGCTATCGAGATATTTTTCTAGAATCTCACTAAATTCGTTGCAATTATTTTGCCAAAGTGGTTCGTTTAGTTTCTGGTAAAGATTTGGGTTACTACGTTGTCGTTGTGCTTCGCGTTTATAGTTCTCTTTAAGCATTATTACGGTAGCCGATCGTTTATCTGCAGCCATTTTTTTCAATAAATACTGGAATGTTACTATTAGAGCTACGAAAGAAGTCGGTTAACTTAATATGCCGACTAAATTCAGATGTTTTGATACAGCCATTATCTAAAAGAGCGTCCAACATGTTTTAGGTTTTGGTGTTGGGGCAAAAGTTAGGCCGGAACTTAGCGGTGACTGCTCGGCTTCACCTATTGAGGAGCCAGTTAGCTTGCCAATATTACTGCCCAGTCCTATTTCCGTGCGGATATTACCCTGGCCCCTGACTGGGCTAAATTCAGGAAGTAGTAGTAGTAGTAGTAGTAGTAGTAGTAGTAGTAGTAGTAGTAGTAGTACCAGCAGTAGCAATACCAGTACCAGCTGTAGCCGTAGCAGTAGCAGTAGCAGTAGTGGTAGCGGCAATGACAGCGGCAACGGCAGCAACCGTAGCCGTCCTCTTAACCCACACGACTAGTGGTCCCCACAACTAATTATCCCTGGGCCCAAAGTAGACTTAATCCGTGTCTGCAGCCTAGAAATACGACCGTGTTCATAGTCATCAACTGTCCTAAAATTTGTTCAGTATGAAAAGGCTGACATTGCTAGTTATGTATACGTTTAACACCCGAGTTGTCAATAGTGATTCACACCCTCAAAAATGCTACTTAGGCTATGTCAATTAACACTTTAACGGCCATGACTTTTCCAAGAATAATATAATGTTTACAAGCCAAGGGAAAAGTAATGGGGATGGGGATGGGGCCAAGAAACGCAATTTTTTAAAGTTACAATTGAAATTTACAAAAAGATAGTGTTCTCTTTTTGCTGCAAATTGGCATTCCTCACCACCAGTGCCGAGACCGTCTTTTGACCGGCTTGATCATCAAAGTGGTAATGGACAAGAAAATTCAAGATTTTGCCAAGTTACCGAGCCAGTCATTCAAGTGGTAAATTTTCACAAATTCTCTTATCTTGATCTAAGAATGGATACTTCTCAAGCCTAATGCAGATGACGTTTTGTCTAACTTGACTCTTAAAGCTGCCACAAGAGGGGTTAATGTAATACGTTAATTAAATGATACCTGTCCGAATGATATTTGATTCTGAACTATCAGGATAGTACACGGGTGACTCGTACCTTTCTCATTGAAACAAGAAGACCAAAGGGCATGTAGCGCTCACCTGGACCATAGACATATCATGGTCATGAAAATGATCATTATCAAGAAGTAGACCTCTAATGAGTTGAGCAGACCCGTAACACGAAAATAGAGGCCATGTTTCTTTATGTATCAACTTCTCTTGAACAAACTTTAATTGCCATTAGTCTTCAATATCATAGCTCCCAAATTTCGGCCCAATCCGTTCAGTGGATCTGGAGACGAAGTTGCTTTCATGAAAACCAGGCCATTCAAGATGGTCACCCGACCATTTGGCATATCAAGTTCCCGTGAACATACCTGGTTCAGCCCGTGCCCTAAATAATATTTTATTAGTTTTGAATCAATCGCTCAAACAGTTTCGGCGAAGATTTTTAAAGGCATTTCTAATAATAGACCAAAATCCAAGATGGCCGCCAATAAAATTGGACGATCGACTTTGTTTGAGCAAACATGGAGCTCTATGCCCTAAGAATGCTTCCTGTCAAATATACTTGAAATCAAGTGTACTTGAGAAGAAGACATTTTAAATTTCCCATTGTTTTAGTATGGGAGCCTTTGACGGGCAAATAATCCAAGATGGTCGCCAAACCATTGATCCGACAACTTCGAAAATGGCAAATTTGGTCTCAGAAAACTCAAAAACATACATAACACCAATTTCGGCCTTAAAATTCATCAAATAAAAAAATCCAATATGGCCGCCAATCACGTTGCAATTTGATTTTCCCACGGCACAATGTTTCTTGACGGATCACCTTCCCTTGAACAAACCTTAATGGTGCTTAGTCCCTAATCATATCGCCCAAATTTTGGCCCGATCTATTCAGCGGTTCTGGAGAAGTCACTTTCGGGAAAACTAGATCATCCAAGATCGCCGCCAAACCATTTGGTCAATCAAATCCTGTTGAACAAACTTGGCTTACCTCTTGCCCTAGATGATGTTTCATGAGTTTTGAATCGATTCCCCACGCGGTTTCGGAGAGGATTTTTAAAGACGTTTCCTGAAATCGGACGGAATTCAAGATGGCTGCCTGCCAAATTGGCCGATCGGGTTCATTTGAACAAACTTGGATCTCTATGCCGTAAGGATGCGTCCTGCCTAATATAATTGAAATCGGCCTACTAGGTCTCGAGAAGAAGACATTATATATTTCAAATTGCTTCAGTATGGGAGCGTATGGCGGGAAAATAATCCAAGATGGCCGCCAAGCCGTTTATCCGACAGTTTCGAAAATTGCAAACTTGAGGTCAGAATACCCCAAAAACATACATACTACAAATTTCGGCCTCAAAATCCATCAAATAAAAAAATCAAACATGGCCGTCAATCACGCTACAATTTGATTGGTCTACAGCAGCCATGTTTTTGATGGATTAACTTCCCCTGAACAAACTGTAATGGTGCTTAATCCCTAATCATATCTCCCAAATTGTCGTCAGATCCCTTCAGTGGTTCTGGAGAAGAAGTAATTTTCGTGAAAACTAGATCATCCAAGATGGCCGCCAAACCATTTGGTCAATCAAGTCCTCTTGAACAAACTTAGCTTAGCGCTTAGCCTAAATAATTTTTCAGGAGTTTTGAATCGATTCCTCGAGCGGTTTCGGAGAAGAAGATTTTTAATAACGTTTCCTTAAATCGGCCGAAATCCAATATGGCCGCTCGTCATATCAGGCCGATCGGCTTCATTTGAACAAACTTGAATCCCTATGCCGTAAGGATGCTTCCTGCCAAATCTAATTTAAATCGCCTCAGTGGTTCTTGAGAAGAATTCGTTTAAAGGAAAAGTTGATGGACAATGGACGAACGACGGACGGACGATGGACGGACGACGGACGGTCACCATGGCATAAGCTCACTTGATGTTTCAGCCCGGGTAACCTAAAAATTCACTGTCTGTCTCCGTGCATGAACACATTTCCCTGTAAATGCTGCTTTTTAATAGTGAAACTGTATAACTATATATTATGCCTACAAAATCAAGTTTGCGCCATGTCGTCCTTGAATAAATGTAATGTTATAACCCCGAAAGGGTTCACTGCCGGACTGTTCTAAAGCAGTGTCAGCAAGAAAAGTATTGCCTCTGGGGCATCTGTAGTTTGGAGTAGGCAATCTATAACCTCATTGGTTGAATACCACTGCCAGCTATATAGTCCTTTATTTAAAAGTATGGATAATATAGACACTCATTTCACCACTAATGTCTGTATAATACATTCGGAAATGTCCCCTCTCTGTCGTCCAGAACAAGTAAAAGTCGCTGCCAATGTTGTGTTTCATTTGTAAATGTATGGGAAGAGCAGGAAAATCAGCGTGGACCATACCAGTGTTTCCATAAATAAATGACACTTTTGAACCCTAAAGAGGTTCGCTGTCCAGAAAGGAGATCAGTCACAAATAGCTGCCATAATGGTTTCTGCAGCTCCTGATAAAAAAGCATGTTTTGTATTTTAATTTTAACTTTCTCGGGATTGAACGCGCTATCGTGTGCCATTTTTATAACCCTTCATGTCAATGGCGTCAGGCTGAGAGCAGTCAGTTTTCGAAGCCTCTTCATTTCAAAGAATGTAATGAGCCATACAAACAGGTTTGTCATATTTCCCATGAGTAGAATTAATAAGCAGAATGCCTGTTACAATAGTCTCGCGAGATTAAATATGCATACGTGATCACACTGCCCACATTTATTATGCAATGGGCCTTTCCAGTTTAGCTATGCCCCACCATCTCTAGCTAAGCTCCACACATGCTTTGCCCGTGTTGGGATCAATCGATCACTGCACTCCTGAATCTAAATTTCCCGAAAACTATGCAGGCTAGCTGTTGCCTATCGCAGCAACAGCGCCCATTCAAATTAGTTTCAAAATATTCAACAGCATGCTTATTAAATAGCAAAGCCTGTCAATTCGTACAATCGTACAGCGTGTCGGACTATTAAGCGTTTAAGACTTACTAAATTGAGTAATTCAAGCTGTAATTGATTATGACCTCATCTTAAATGGCATGTAGTAGATTATGGCGTCATATGATGTGTGGAGAGGTCCATTCGCGTTACCACTTCCAGGCTTTTCTTAGCCGAGATCTGAGATGCGCCGGGGGAACAATGTTAACCACAGTCCACGTGTCTCTCTAGTCACGGTAATTAGACACTACCAACAACAAATCTGTGTTCATGATAAATTATGTATACCATAGCATCCAATAAAAGGCACACTCTATTTCGCACAAATCTTGCTCTATATGTTTGTAATAGCCATTACGTAATCGAGACGTACTGTTAGCGAACGTCCGCTAAGGTCTGATGGGAATTGGCACATATCGCACTTTCCCAGGGGATGCATCACACTATCCCCGGCCCGTGCAAACGCGATCTCTGCAGGGAATATCGTTGTCAGGTTTCCCTAGCGGACATAAATAACATGAGAATTGTGATACATGTGACAAAGCATAGCGTGATGTGATGTTTCTCTTAAAGGATAACTCATCCCAGCTCTTGATAGCTATGTAGGTGATTTAACACGCCGCTCATAAACTGTGCAGGCAATGGTATGCTTTTTATCACGGCGCTAAGGAAAGATATGCAGGATTTAGTAGTTAAATGTTGGTACATTTCTACACCCTATGCTGGCTGTCATGATTTATTTTTCAACCAATTTGAAAAAACAAAGCGTGTCTGCCTCGGTATATACGCTCAGTCATGAAGGTGCCAGCTATAGTTTGGCAATGTGATAAAAAGCAATCCTACAAGTAAACTGTTGAATATTCCGAAACCAATTTAACCATATGCAGCAATAACGTCCAGTCAAATTAGTTTCAAAATATCCAACGTGATGATTATTACATAATAAAGAATGTAATTAGTGACGCCTACATGACATCACACACTATAGCTTGAGGAGACAAAATGGTTCACTGTTTAACACTTACGCGGTATTACAAAGCAGATAATTGCGATACAGATCAGAGAATGTGGCAGGATATGAATTATATGGAATCTATAGAACATATTCTATCAGTGCAATACAACATTTGTGATGAGATTAGCATCGCTTTAAAGTTTTACAGCCAAAAAGACAAAACACGAGTAATGATAATCGTTTACAATGTCAATGTAAGTCATATTATATTGCATATTTTGAAAGTGGTGGCGACCTATGGCAGCAAGATGTTCCTGTCGAATATCTTTCAAATTATTCAACAGCTAAGTACAGCTTATCGGTATGGTTGCATAGCAACTGAGATACTGGGACTCTTGTGTTCAGAATTACTGTTATGTTGGCTCAAACATCAGTTCCATAGCAACTGACCTAACACAGGTACCCTTCAATCGTCTCTTTGAGGTATTGATATGCATTAACAGTTTTGAACGGTATTTAGAATTAAATGGCGATATCAGATCTCAGAGGCGGATTGGATTATCGATTAGGCACTATTAACAATGCTCATTAGACATACGCGCGAGGCCTACGACAATTAAGGGACATACGACATTTGAGTAAGAGGAATTTAGTACAGTATTCTTTAAAATGAAAACGAATACAAAATTCACACCCAACTGACGGAAAACTGAAGATCTATATGTATGTAAATTATGATAAGAAATGCAGGATGTCGGCTCTGAGAGCATCTAGATATCCATTGGGAATTTCTGCCGGCGAGTCAGTCTATTCAGTACCGTAGTCAGGGGAGAGTGGGGGTAGTTGCCTAGGAGGCCGGTGCAGGGGTGACATTAAATCCCTAACCAGTCACGTATATTAAGTATTTAACACTCAGTTGATTATCTATGTTTATCTCCGAAAATGCACGAGATGTCGTGGGACAGTATCAGTATTTCTAGGCTGTAACACGTGGTCAACCTTTGATTAACACGTCCCTAAAGGCGTGCAAAACCCCGAATGCCGGCCAGCCGATCTGTTACTAAAACATCTGACCGCGCCATCAATATCTATGTTTATCTCCGAAAATGCAGGAGAGGTTTTTGCGCGTTTCTAGAGTAGGCAATTTTCAGAGAGGATTTTTCGCGGCTCATTAGGTCCTTGGTTATGATATGTTTGACATAAAATAGATGGCAATACATAGAGGATCTGGAACAAGGCCACATTTCATATCACTATTATCAACCGAGCCGAGAATTATTAGCAAAGTAATACTTTTTGACGAGGTTGATAATAGGAATATGAAATGGGACCGAGGTTGAGATTATATTTATTTTATAAATTACTACTTATTCATATGTAATACTGGGGATGATTGGCCGTGGTGGTAGCGATGCCGTCTGGTAATCAGGCTGGCGAGGTTAAAATCCAGCTCGATTGGCAGATTATCTGCTGGCTGATGAGCAATCGGTGGAAACATAGGCAATCTCGTTCTTCGGAGGGAACGTAAACCCGTCGTCCGGCAACCGTTCACGGAAACACATTAAAGATAGAGCCATGGCTCCGAATACACCCAGTGCGAGCGGCCAATAAAACCAACTGAACCACAACAGCAATATGAAATACTGCAGGCATGACCTTGTTAAGTGTTAGCATGTTCTGTCACATTACCGTACATTGACAGGTAGCTCTGTTCATGTAGATTACTGGGCCCGTACCAGGCTAATAATGGGCCTAATTGGATGGGTGCTGGCCCAGTAAGCTGCGTTATCAGTGAATAGTTTTTACCATCATTTTAAGATAGCAAATGAAGCGCGATATATGTTAAGCCTATTATCAAACATTGCATATACAACCGCCTTAATGCTTTTAGGACGAAGTCGCGCACAACCGGCCTCTGTAGTGGTCTTGAGGAATATCCATTTGCGGGCCAACAGAATACTATTATTGGAAATTTACCATTGAAATGACTGGCTCGATAACCGAGCCAGTCATTTCAGTGGTAAATTTATCAAAAATAGTAATCTCTTGCCCTGCAAATGGACATTCAATACGCGATTATTTTGATTTCCTTGATCAAATTTAGTCATTAAATGCTTAATGAGCACCTATGGTGTATCAGTACTAGTTAGTTACCATAGGAGATGCCAAAGATTTTCAAAACTGGAACTCTGGAATCGCTGTCATGTCAGACTGGCAGTGCTCAATGGTTTAGGAATAGAATACGACAGCTGGTAGTGATAGCATGCATCAATCGGCACTGGCTTAGTTAACCTCACTGGTAGCTAAACATATCTTTAGTTACGGATTCCTTCAGGCTGTTCCGCACCTTGAAGAGAGATTTTGAAATTTAACGTCGGGGGCCTTCTAGAAACCATCATACGGTGGAATCTGGATGCGCGCATGGCTGCATTACTTTCATTAAAATTGTTTTCAAAATATTTAGCAGGTCTAGCGAACCATTGAAATATACCTTCTGCAAAAAACCGCGGCAGGCAGATGGATAAGCGATCAAGTTGCACGCTACAAGGTCGGAAACATCACGGATTTCAGACCGCGCTAAGCTTCCATCAAATGTCTATTCGACTGGCTCATCCTCAGATAAATAGTCCACGAAAACTGTCATCCAAATAGGCCAATTGATCAAATTGCCAGATATTTGCAGATTTCGTTGAAACTATTGATTTGGAAACAATCTAATAAGGTCAATAAGATATTTTCCTCCATGCTGGTTAAGTCAGTTGAGCGGCTCTTTCAACCAAAGCTTTATGTACTCACTCACGCATATATACTATAAGCGATGATCAACAACCAGGTGAATATCTTAAAACGGATTGACTGGAGAATGTTGCTCTTCTTTTACAATAAGGAGGTTGTTATACGAGTCACTACTCCATGCTGTATATGTAATAAGATCAAGTTCATAAGACAAAGTGATGAAAAGCGTTATGTCAGCATTGTGCATACGTTCTAACTCAATACATTAGTTCTGACATTGTCTCTGGCAATTGCGCATAACCAGCCCAGGGAACAGATTCCACATCTCCTCTTTCTATACAGGGTTTCCACAATTTCGTCACACGATAACGTTATTGCGTCTCAATTTACTAGCAGCTTTGAGAAAGACTGCGTCTAGCACACAGCTGAGTGCACGAGCTTTCGTAATCTGACACCTTAACAGAAGTAGAGCGGTTTTCTTATTAGAATATTATCCAAGTGCATGTATTTCGCACCATGGAAAGTGATTCTAATGAATGGATGATTCCAATCTATCACTCACGTGTATAACGACAGAGTAAAGCTGTTTCCGCCCAAGCAAATTAGTTTAAAACATTCAACAGAATGTTTATTAAATATTAAAGACATACAATGTGTACAACTTGACCTTTATTAAGTGTTTATGACGGAATTAGATGTGCCAATCACGACGTATTTTAATTGTGACGTCAGCCTATCAGTGGCGTAGTTGATTATGAAGTCATATACTTTACTGACAGGCCTGATTCCTATATTGGCCCATACTACGCTAGCTTCTGCACTGCGTGCATGATGTTACGTGGTATGACTATATAACTAAACTAGAACTGTAGGGTCACCTTCCGCATTGTCGGTACTACTGAAATGGGGATTTTGTGATTTGCTGGGATGTGCTCAGGTTCAGTTGGTTAACAAGTCGCGAAACCAGTGCTTTGGCATACTGGCTGTGGCCCAGCAAGGAGAGGGAGAATGTCTTGATATACTCTGACTAGCTTATAAATGACGCTGGGCCCGACCTTGAGGAAGTCTACGCACTGATAAACAAGAAGAGAGAATGCAATGCCCCCCACCCCCGTCCCACCATGTCCTAGCCAAATTTTAAAATTATGTTTTAAAGATTATCTCTGCTCTTATGTTGAGATGAAGGTAGGCATACATATCAAAGGACATTCATTAACTTGGTCAGCTTAAGCATACTTCAGGTACCAACCTGTTTATGTATTTCTTACTTGAATATATAATTCACAATTTTCCTAGCAGTAAATTAGCTACCCGCGTTTCCAATCAAATGTATAGTTTCCAGTATAGCTAATGCGGCGCATCTTGTGTGCGTGCGTGCGTGCGTGCGTGCGTGCGTGCGTGCGTGCGTGCTTGCGTGCATGCGTGCGTGCGTGTGTGCGTGCGTGAGTGTGTGCAGTCTTAAGCATGTTAGCGCATTGCAACAGCCCAGTGCTGAGTATGCTTAGCGACTCCACGTGGTCGGAATTGAACAAGAAACACGCACGCACGCACGCACGCACGCACGCACGCATGCACGCACGCGCGCACAAGTTAAAGTTCCCATCCCCTCAATGGACGGCTTTTGGTGACGATGCCGTGGCCGCCGATGACGACTGGCGACAACGACGACGACGACGACGAAGACGCCCGCGACGACGACGAAGACGCCCGCGACGACGACGAAGACGCCCGCGACGACGACGAAGACGCCCGCGACGACGACGAAGACGCCCGCGACGACGACGAAGACGCCCGCGACTACGACGAAGACGCCCGCGACGACGATGACGATTTAATCATACTTCAGATATCAATGTGTTAATACCTTTATCAATTGAACAGATAATAAACACTTTTCCTGGCAGTGACGCTACCAGGGAACACAGTCAAAACCCTATCTTCAACATATTTACCAAAATATCTAGTCCGGTATTATATACATCGAGAGGTATCTTGTGTGCATAGTCTTAAACTCGTTAGCTCGTTGTGACATTCCAGCGCTAAGTATGTTTGGCGACTCAACACGCTCTGAATGAAGCAAGGAAAACTGCACCATTATTTCGGAAATAATATTGCTGAAAGTTGTTGCTATTTTAGTCAACAACCTTCCACAGTTACATCTTTTCCAAAATAAACGTATATTGAAAGTCTCGGCCCACACCTTTTTCACTGGTCTTGAGGTTTAAGCTTTTGATCCAACATCAAAGCCTTTCCTATGAGGCCAATGACAACATTATATACAAGAAGATCATTCTGGTAGAACTTGAGTTACGATGTCCGAACTAAAGACGCACGATCGCGCACATGCACGTATGCAAACACGCATACAATGCGCACGTACGCATGCCCGGACCCACCCACTCACGCACGTATGCACGCGCACACGCACGCGCGTACGCAGGAACGCGCGCATGCTCGCATGCACGCGCTTCACGGGGCGACTGTGACTGAGATGGGTATATTTAAATCATTTTAATATCACTCAATCATTCCACTCTAGGTCATATGCAATTGATGATTAGCTCAAGAATATGGCGTCATAAGCAATTATTGTCACAATCAAAATACGTAATGAGTGCCGTTTCTAAGTCGTCATGAACACTTAATAGTCCGTCAAGTGAACGAATTGTATGTCTTTACAATTTATTAAACATTCCTTTGAATATTTTGAAAGTAATTTGACTAGGTGCTTTTGCTGCCATTTGATTCAGCAGCTTACCTGTATAGATACCATGATATTGGGTTTCCTGGAATTCACGGTTGTATCACGGCCAACACGGGCTACGCGTGGGCGGAGCTTACTGGCTACGAATGCTATTCATGGCTGAGGCGGATCCATCCATTGGTATTCATGGCTGAGGATCTGCGTTGTACGTGTCTGTTTGATACCCGCCATGCGTCATGTTGGACAGACCTTTAAATTATCTAATTTACCCATACTGTAATTGGCTCTTCCCGTATATGTGATCTTCGAACATTCCTAAAGTCAGAGAAGCTTTCTTGATGAGGATGACATTTAGCTCCCCTCTGTTTTGCATGGACGCTTACACCGCCCGTCTACAGAATCGAATTAAAACCAATTCACATCAAGTAATCTTTTCACAGCGTGGTCACCAGGGTAGCCTATACGGAAATGTGTGTTTGATCTTCAGTCTGGTGGCAACGCAATCCTAATATCGCCAACCCCTCTTGTGTCAACAACCCCTCAAAGCGCGTAAAATAGTATCCCTTTTAATGGCCAAGGCTTTCCAAGAAAATCTTTTATTTTATAGGACTATTTCTTTAATTGACCACTGACATTTACAGAAATATATGTCTGTTGTCCTGCAAATAGACATTCCTCGTTATCACTGCAGATGTTTTGACCGGCTTAAACACCAAAGGGGTACTATTAAAGAAAAGTCAAGGTCTTGGTTAGCCAGTATACATTTGCATGCCAACATAATAGTCTCTTCTCCTGGCCAGCACAATATAGGCATTCCTTAAGTCCACTGCAGAGTTCATTATTGGTCGGCTTGATAATTAGAGTGTTACGTTGATACAAGAAATGTTAACTCTTTGTCAGCATTGCGCAAATATGTGAAGTATTCATGGATGATATAGAATGAGGCAATATCGAGAGAAGGATTCACGCTGAGGCAGCATCAGTTATGCAAAGGTCAATAAGACACGCTTGGTGAATTGCGGTGAAGAAAACGTATACGCTGTGTTAAGATGAACTATCAGGCCTATGTTACAGTCCAAATTGCCGTCGCTACTTGTTCAATGTTGGCGCTCGGTCAGTCGGATGTAGCTTGATTTATTGTATATATATATACCAAATATTCTAAGCTTGAGATAGCATGTGCTCTAATTGAGTCATGAATATATCTGGAATATCATACTATTACACCCGCCCCATACTGGAAAATAAGCTACTATATTTTGGAATATTTCTGAATATGACCTTTTGTTTGTCCTTTTGTTTGTCTGTTCGGTGTTACCTCACCGACACGTCACAATCAAGTTTCTAGCCATGGGTTGGTCTTGCTCCAGTACACCAATACAATAAGCAGAACAATCCAACCAGAAAGCCCCTATAATGAGTAGGTCTAGCATATTGTATTTAGAGAAGCGGTACTGCCATTTTCCTGGTTGTATTGTGTTCGTTTTTTTCGGCTATTTTACACCCCCGATACCATTAGCGTCACTGCTTGGTCCATGAGGTCAATACATCATTGTCATATTAATTGTGCTTTTTGTCAGATCAAATATAGTGCTAGATATCTGGTGGACCCCTATTTCCTGTCTTATCTAGGGTGTCATATAAACCTGGATAAGTAGGTTACAGAATGAACGACAGTACCAGTTCTATGTATTCTAAGTAAGGAATACTAGTATAAGAGTAATAACCAAGGACCAGCTCGGAACCGCGGAGAATCATGTCTGATAATTGTTATCTCTAGAAACACGCCTGTTGCTCTGGACCTGATGCGTGGAAGAATACATAACAGCATTTCCGATCAGGCGTTTTAACTCACTGTATACTAGACACCCAGTATCTCAGTTTCAATGCAACCATACCGGTAAGCTGTAATTAGCAGTTTAATGATTTGAAGATATCTGACAGGCCCCTCTTGCCCCATAGTTCGTCATTACTTTCAAAATATGCAATATAATATTTCTTACGTTGACATTGTAGACGATTGTCATTAATCGTGTTTGGTATCTTGGCGTCAAGGCTTTAAGAGAAACATCACGTCACGCTATGCTTTGTTACTTATATTACAATTCTCATGTTATTTATGTCCTTCAGGGAAACATGAGGACGATACTCCCTGCAGGGATTTCCTAGCTATAGCGTGATGTATCCCCGGAGAAAGTACAATATGCGTCAATTCCAATCAGAGCTAATCAGCCTTTCGCTAAAAGTGTGTCTAGATTACACAATGGCTATTAAAAACATATATAGAGCACGAAAAAACGTAAGCTTTAAAAAGCAAATTAAACTCGTCGTCGTCACCTGCTAAACACCTGGCATAAGAGATTAATCCAGTTTTGTCTATGTCACGCTCACGCTTTGACCGTGTGGGTATCATTGGATCCCAGCTATCTCTGAATCTTAATTTCCTGACAACTATACCGGTAAGCTGTTGTTTTAAAACCAATTTTACTGGGTGGTGCTGATGCCTATGGCAGCAACAGCGCCCAGTCAAATTAGTTATAAAAGATTCAACAGAATGCTTATTAAATAGTAAAGATATACAATTCGTACACCGTGGGGGACTTTTAAGCGTCTAAGATGGATTACATCGAGTCATTTACGACTCGTCACGTAGTTGAGTAGGACGTCATAGCATTTACTGAGAAACTGTATTCATGAGTCACATCTGAATGAGTGAGATATTGCGAAATGCAGATTGTGTTTCCGGGGATCCTCGCCAGCTGTTTTGAAATCTGGATGCTCTCAGGACCGCATTGAGAGCCAATGTGTTAACAAAAGCTACTATGTAAAGGGGCGAATTTGTGATGTGTGTGATTTTCAGTAATCTGACATTTGGTTTGAAACAAATCAAGTAAGATTCAGAATTCTTGATGTATGCCTGCGTATCTTAAAGCAGATTGTTAATTTTTACTAGTCCGTGTCGCAGACAATTTGAAAACCCGGGTCTCGGCCAGTCTAACAGCAGCAGCGGAGGCGATAGTGGTGGTGATCGTGTTAGCAGTAGTAGTAGTAGTAGTAGTAGTAGTAGTAGTAGTAGTAGTAGTGGTAGTGGTAGTGGTAGTGGTAGTAGTAGTAGTAGCAGTAGTAGTAGTAGTAGTAGTAGTGGTAGTAGTAGTAGTAGTAGTAGTAGTAGTAGTAGTAGTAGTAGTAGTAGTAGTAGTAGTAGTAGTAGTAGTAGTAGTAGTAGTAGTAGTAGTAGTTCAGTAGTAGTAGTAGTAGTAGTAGCAACAGCAGCAGCAGCAGCTGCTGTTGCTGTTGTTGTTGTTGTTGTTGTTGATGGTGGTGTTGTAATAACACGGATGTAGCCACCACCAGGGCTGCCACCGCTGATACTACTACTACTACTACTACTACTACTACTACTACTACTACTACTACTACTACTACTACTACCACTGCTGCTGCTGCTGCTGCTGCTGCTGCTTCTGCTGCTGCTACTACCACTACTACTACTACTACTTTTTTTCTTTTTTTTTGAAAATCCGACGCTGACGCAGTCGGACACACTTCACGGAGGAACTCCTTTAAAAAAGGCTTGCAAACCCCCATAAAAAATCGGGTGAAATAGCAGGCTTTATTGCTAGTATATGAATAACAATACAAACTTAACATATCAAAACAGTGCAAGCTAAAATACTCTATTACCATATACCACACCCATGGCATAACTACATAGAATAAAACCCTTAATAAAGAGCTGATAACATAATATAATTCAACAAAACCATTACTATTTGCACACCGTGTAGTAGTAGGCCCAAATGGCGAGCATAGTTACCCAATAAGTGATAAAGCGACTCATCAAAAATTAGCAGCAAGTTACTGCTACTCATTGACGCCATTGAGCCGATTCATGGCCGGCAGGCTAAGCAGATCATATGTAGTTTAACGTAGCACACCATATAGTATTGGGCCCAAATGGCGAGTGCAGCTCGCCAACAAGTGGCGAGATGACTCGTCAATAAGTAACAAAAGGTCACTCAATGACGCCAGTTGGCCGATTCTTAAATACGGAGCAGGCGTAGTAGTCTTTATGTCGTATAATGCATAAAGAAAAAGTATACAAACTATGACTACATAGATGGCGCTCTGGGTTTACATTCTAAATTTACTTCATTGTAAGTTTTTGTAAATTACCCTGGAACAAATACACCAACAGTAAACATTTACAACAGGATGCTAATAGTATATATGTAAGATGTCATACTCTGTTAACCTAAGGAACTCGAAAGTTGGATCACCTCCAGAATATTGACGCGATGCTCATTTGATATTTAAATATACCCAAGGTTAGGTTATTCGTCAAAATTATCATCTACTAAGACATTACAATTTTAAAATAAAGTCAATTAAATTAAAGAAAATACCATATATCAATATACAACAAGCAGCGAGTGTGTTAGCTTATACAAGTTTTGCTTCTGCTATTTTTAGATATCCGTCTTCAATTGATACTAGGCCAGCTTTGCACCACACATCTGTAAATCTACTTTCTTTCCCATGTTCTACTAGCCTGTAAAATTCACAATAAATGCAGTTTATCAACAGTGATCGAAATATAGCTTGTAGGGCTCTTTGGTGGTTGTTTCCTGTTTTATCTCTGGCCTCTGAACACCGATGCTTCCAAATGGCCCACACTCCTACAGATAACAGGATTACTAACACTTCTTTCTCCTTGCTATTAATGATTCGTCCGATAGTTGAGCAATCTTTGAACATAATTGTTTCAGCCATTAATTTCACATATTTGCTTCCAAATTTAGCAAGGAACATATTGATATATACCCAAAGGCCTGCAGCTATACAATACTGTGTAAACAGATGGTCTATCGTTTCCTCCTCAGTATTACATAATAAACACCGGTCTGTACTTGTTATTTTGCACATATAAGTCGGATGGCCGACCCATAGCCTTCGATGGAGTAATTGCCATGCCAAGTTCAGCGCGTTTGCTGGTAGACAAGGTAGATGTATTGTTTTCCACGCATTTTCCAGTTTTTTTGGCGTGCATCCTAAAGTGTTCCAATGCCTAACTGGAATAGGAATCTGTCTCCGACCTTGCATTAGGATTCCGTACCAGGCTCTTGATGCCATGTTGTATTTTATATGCTCTGACTTAAATACTAATGTTGGTTGCAACATATCTCTGTTGCCACGTGCCTTCGGCAATTTGAACCATTCTTCTTTCTAAGAAATACGCCTTGAGCATCAATATGCCACATTGATGTTGCTCCATTTGTGAGATTTTGGATTAACTAAATCACGTAAATATTGAATGCCATATTTGGCCATAGAGGGGAAATATAATACAGAATCATTATCACGAATCAATTCATTGCCCCAAAGACGTTGCTCTAAGCTATCTTCCCAACAACTGAGTTGTGGCATTGGTCGTGTAAATATCTTTAAAGCTTCGAGCTGTTCTTTATATACATCTGGTCCATCAGGCGGCAGTTTATTGCACAAAAATAAACATTCTACTGGAAATGGATCTACGTACCTTTGTAGAAGTACTTCGTCCTTGCAACACTTGACCAAGATGAGTTGAAGTGAGTAACTTATTCAAGAATTTCAGTTTTAGCGAAGCACACTATGCTAAAACATTAATCAAATCCAGGCCTCCATCATGCTTTTCATTGGCGAGGATTGACTGCGATACTAAATGGGCTTTGTCCTCCCATATGAAGGACAAAAGTAACGTGTTGATCTTTGACTCTACTGATTTGGGCATATGGACTACAGAACAGGTATACATACCACAGTCCAGATAAAATTAAATTATTAAGGACAAATGTCCTGCCAAATACGGTTAGGCGACGTCGTTTCCAATTTACTAATGCACACTTTAGCTTGGATAGCCTTTCTTCCCAGTGTATTATTACATCCTGTTCTCTACTAAAGTAAATACCCAAAATCTTTATGACATCATCTGACCAGTTAATATCCATAACATTGTCAGTTCTGTCCTTCCAAGCGCCCAAAATAATCCCTTCGATTTGTCTCTATTGACTTTAAGCCATGATGCCTTTTGAAAATCTGATAATACTCCATTTAAAATTCTAAAATCTGAATTTTTACCTGCAAACACAGTCGTATCATTTGCATATTGAGACACCTTTAGTGGCCTTTCTACGCCACGTATACATATTCCCTGAAAATCATTACGTTGCCTCAATGTGGCCCCCCAACGAATCCATAGCTATGACGAACAGAAGCGGAGACAATGAGCAACCATGTCTGACACCTCGTTCCAACACTACAGGTTCAGATAGATGAGTATTTACTAAATAGCACCTTGTTATATCAGTATATAAAATATTGACCCATTTAATAAATCTGGAACCAAAGCCAATATGGTCTAAAGACTTAAACCAGAAATCCCCATTCAAGTCTGTCAAACACCTTCTCGTTATCAAGTGCTATTATTGCTGCTGGGGTGCAATCATGTTCAACTAATTGAATAAGGTCTCGAATAAGCAATGTGTTGTTTAATATCGTTCTTCCTGGTACAAAGCACGTTTGATCATCATCAATTACTTCGCCTAGGACTGCGCCAAGTTGTAATGTTAGTGCCCGAGTAATAATCTTATAGTCTACACATGGTAGAGAGATTGGTCTATAATTCTGTATTTTATTTCTGTCACCCCTCTTGTATATAAGCCGAACATATGCGTGGGCCATCGATATAGGGATATGCCCTTGTTTAAAAATACTAGCTGCTATTTCTTCTAATACTGGACCAAATATGTGCCAGAATGTTTGATAAAATTCGACTGGAAGTCCGTCGCAGCCAGGAGACTTTTCTAACGTCATACCTTTGAGGGATTTTGTCAAATCATCAATTGTTAGTGATTGGTCACAACTTTCGCGACATGCATCTGGAAGTATTAGCGTTATATTAGCTAAAATATCTGTAGTTGCAGCTACATCACTTCCCTCAGATTTATACAATGATTTGTAAAATTTGGTAACTGTTTCCATCATCTCTGCATTTGAGGACACTGATACACCATCATTAGTCTTCAGTGAGCGCATTAATTTCTCTATACCTCTTGCTTTTTCCAAGTTACAAAAGTAACGTGTAGGCTCTTTACCCTCGGAGTGCATTTGTGCTCTTGACCTTATTTTGGCCCCATCAAACTGATATTGCTCTATTTCATTTAGTCTACCTTTTAATTTAACCAACAGTTCGTAATAATTATATTCTCTATCATTAATTTTCTTATTAATTTTACACACCGACCTCTTCTGAAGCGCCTTTTTACGCGTTCGTATTTCTCGTGCTTTCCTGATGGAATACTTCCTTGAAACATGTTTCAGGTCGGATGTAACATCAACCCACCAGTCTATTATACATTCAAACAAACTCCGCCTTTCATCCCAATGCCTCCAACAACTTTCTACACATTTGCGATAGCAACTATCTCGTAACAACGCTACATTGAGTTTCCAAAATCCATCTCCTCGTTTGATCCAGTCAGCATTGTCTAATGTGATGGAAAACATATTATGATCAGAGAAAGTTACTGGTTTTATGTTAGTTTTACACATGTAACCTTTCAATGATCGTTCTACATAGATCCTGTCCAATCTGGATGCTTTCTTTCCATCGGTTGAAAACCAAGTAAAGTCCCTGCCCTCTGGATGTTCAATCCGTCTAACAAGCTTTTATATTCACAGATGTGTTTCAAAATATTATGAGATGTGTCATTAAAATTAGACATAGAGTTTCTGTCTTTAACTTCATCTAATATGCAATTAAAGTCACCGCCCATAATTAGGTTTTCAGGCGTTCTGTCTTGAATTATTGTGGAAACATCATTTAGAAATTCACGATGCAATTGATGAGAGGTTGGCGCATAAGGGCACATCAAATTTAAACTTGTGTTTATTACATCAATTGATACACAAGTCCATCGTCCATTTGTATCTGATGACGACGATATAACATCAACATAGTTGAAACAGAGGGGCAGGTTAAGAATGGCCACTCCCGCACTATTATCTTGTGATAAAGAATAAAAAATCTGCCCTTTTGAAATATCGTTGAGAAATTCATACAATTCAATTTTTTGAATTTTGGTTTCTTGTAGAAAAGCAATATCAACTCTCTCATTTGCTAATTCTTCAAGCAAGTGACGCTGCTGGAATTCGGTTTTTAATCCTCTGCGATTGATAGTGCAAATAATCATAATTTGTAAAATGATGTTTACAACCGCCATCAGTAGATTAACTTGATTTCTTTTTTTAGCTCGTTTCTTAGACCATTTACCTAATTTTCCTGCGAATTCAATATTTCCTAGTTCTACCACAGACAAATATTAATATTTGGAAATATCAGAATCATGGCGCAGTAGACGATATTTCACGCCTCTCGCCGTTACATATGGCACTAACACTTCACCCCTTCTGATCGGTCCATTACCATTTCATCTTTCATCTGTAAACTCTGTGTTTGAATGGACACATCTGATTCTGCAACTGACATTGTATCATCATATATATATCATTTACTTCAATCTCAGATTCTGAGCTGTCTTCTTTATGACGCTTATTGCTACTTAAGTTACATTTGGCAGGAGCATCATTTACCATATCATCAAGCTGACTTAAATCAAGTGGACTTAGCGGAAAATCGACTGAACTTTCCGTCTTCTGAGTCCTAAACTTATCCTGTCCTAATTTTAATTTCATCTTCTAAGGAATTGTAAACTGGCTCTTCTGTAAGATCATCATTTTCCTGCGTGTCTTTTACAGCCACGTTTGGCTCCACTGCATTTTGATTATTTTATTGACTTAAGGTTATACCCTCCTCTAATACTTGAATTTCATCAACTGCAGTTACTTTAACAGGATTTGATGATTTGTTTGTGTCATTTTCAGTGGAATGAACCACAACAACAGCTTCCGTAGCGATTCCTTCAGAAGAATTTGACTCAGTTGCATCCTTTAATGGGCGATTATCACCCGATACTGAGGGCTTGTTTTGATTTTTTTGAACAGCGCCATTTAAAATGGTCAACTGGACCACAGAGCAAACATTTGTTTCGATTGGGACAATCTGTTGCCAAATGGTCAGTACTTAGGCAGATACGGCATTCTTTAATTTTCTCTCTATACCACAAGGGCAGGACAAAGCGTCACTCTGCTTGGTAAAGGGCTATCAACTTTATCAAACCAAATACGTCTTACACTGTTTTCTAGCGTTCTGTCAAAGGGATACGTTTCCTGTTCAATCTTTTGCACTTTGCCATACTTCTTGAGTTCATTCATGAATCTGTCATCTGGAATTTCTAGTGGAACTTTCATCTTCACTAACTACCTATCTGACTCGATTTCCTCTACGCTACAAACCTCGCCTTTTACAATAAGAACATCTTCTAGAAGCTTTTCCTTGACCCCCCTCATTTGACACTGTTACATTCCATACAGCTTTAGTAACATTGATAAGCCCCTACAAATCAGAAGGTCCCGCGCCAACGACGTCCTTTAACCCATGATACACGTCGATAGCCGTGACACCCCACCCATTAGTTGTTATTTTAAGGCTTAGGGTACGCTTATAGGTTGCCATGGGGGTGTTATAAAAAAAGAGGAACCCCATACTACTACAATATATAACACAAATATTTAACACCAAGATGTCGGGGTAAGAGCTAAACACTAAATAAATAGTGTCCCCTTTTGAAACGCTGACGTCTACCAACAAATATACGAATAGAGAGTACAGTCGTATATTTGTTAGTTTGAACAACTTATTAAGTGGTTCACTAACACTTAACCGATTAAAGTGGCTTCCTAATGCCTACTGGCATATTACAGTCATATATTTGTTAGTCTGTTCGAGTTGACCGGGTACAGCCAACTGACTATAAAGGTTTATATAATCAAGGTACTAGGCTTGCGCTTACAAATGAGAAAGGAATTAAATCTACTCACTCAAGCGATCTAGCCAAATATAATGAGCTAGCCAACAAACTATAGAAATAGCATACTGGCGCGGGGAGAAATGTATTGTATTTACCACAGTGAGAGGAGACCTATTAAATGATGGAAACCGGCAGCTAAGAGGAGTACCTTAAGAAAATGGAGACACAAAATCCGCTCCAACCAAGACAAGAATTTACAAATTAAACATAAAGTTTGAAAGGAAATACTAATACGAAATATGTGTACACAATTTATCTACAGAATCGCGCTAGAAACTAGCAAACTCGGGCAGCAATTGCAGAGCTAAATAAACGCGTGCTTGACTTCGACTACTACTACTACTACTACTTTTTTTCTTTTTTTTTGAGTAACACGATCAATGGATCGTGTGGAAATCCATAATACCCAAAAATAAACTGACTGAAAGAACATTAAACATAGAATAAAACAAAGAGAACAAACGATTATATCAGTCATGTGTATAAATAAACAATAAAGATACGGTGGCCAAACGATTAATTTAAAAATTCAAAACAGCTAAATATGTCACTTTAAAAATTCCGAGTAACTAGCTCAACCACATTCCATTAAAATTATAAAAGCTCACGCGAGCATAGGCTGTGAAACAAACACAGCGATCGGACGTATTTAACACACACAGTCAATCGGGAACAAATTAATCAATAATCAACGCCCCACAGGATAATCTATAAAATGTAAACGCTAAGATATTACACCGAGCTCAGTGAAGTGACAATGTAACCTACATAGTTGAAGAGGGTTGAAACTTAACAAACGATTTCAAACAATACAATTTACCTTGAAAATGAGATTCCATAATTATCCCGGGACAAACACAATTATATGTATACATGCTAAGTATTTCCAATCTATTATTAGGAAGCAGTACATTCAATGTTAAATTTATTTTAGTCGAAAGCAATTAACTTTTGGATTCGGATTCTAAAATTACCCCGGAACAAACATTATTAATAAAAAAATGTTGGATTGTTTATTAACATTGAAAAAAACAAAATGGGTTAACCTGTTCAAACGACCACCTAAATTTAGGAACAAGGTTTAACCCTTTCAGAGCCATCACTCGCAATTTTCATCTCAAACTGATTAGCAGAGTTGTACAGTGCATGCGCGTGTTGGAGCTGTTGCTGCGTGAAGTAAATGCTGCTGTTTCACATAGTAACAGTCAGCGCACATGCATGCACACGCACGCGCACTCTAAAACCACTAATGTTGCATGTGCTTTAAAATAATAATTAAAAAATATATAGTTAGCTTTTAAATATAGAAAACATCAAAACAAAGTAGTTTGAAACAAAATCACAGCTCCAAGCGCACAAATACATGTATATTATTTAATAAATCACTCCAGAGGCCAATTACGGTGGATAATAAAAAATCAAAGTTGTCGAAACAATGGAAATCAAATCACCAGAGCACCAAATAACTTCAAAAGAATGAAGTCTATTTTTAGTCACTGCATCATGAAATTCACATTTAAGGCAATACGAGAACAAGGCACGAAAAGCGCACTTCAATTTTTCAAAACTGCTGGAGTTAAACCCTGTATATGAGTCACTAACTATCGTACAACGATGCTTCAAATTTGCCCAGACCGCCACACTCAAACGAAATAACAAGATCTTCTTTGCATTATTAGTCAGATTATAAGCGTCTAATTCATGAAATAGAATTGCATCCTGGATTATGTTGATATCAACTGTAACAATTTTCCTAAATATCTGTTCAATGTATATCCAAAATTGGGAGACGGGCAAACACTCTGTAAACAAATGGATAATGGTTTCCTCAGTGTCCGTACAAAATAGACAGTGGTCATTATTTGCTATGCCAACTTTCTTGAGGAGGGGGCCCACCCATAGTTTTCTATGAAGCAATCGCCAGACAACATTCCTTGCTCGATTAGGTATGTGTGGTGAATGGATATTTTTCCAAACCACATCCCAACTCTGGGGAGAATGTTCAGTCCTTTCCCATGCCGTGACAGCCTTTGGAATAATAATATTCTGCAGCATTAAAATATTATACCACCCCTTATTCCTTAACGTATATGAAAAACGTCCATCAGTACTTTCCAGGATTAACTTGGAGCAAGCATCATTCACAGACCCATTAGGGAGAAGAAACCATTCCATTGGAATTGCTTCCTGTAACCGTTTTAGAAGGTGCAGCATGTCAATTGGGCGTAAAGATGTTACTCGTGATATGTCGTATAGTGATTTCCATTTTCGAGTTTTCACATCCACAATATCACACAAATTTTGAATACCATGCTTAGCAAAAGAAGTGTAATATTAAACTCTGCCTTCATATAGAATATGATCATTCCCCCATAGGTACTGGCTGGAGGCATGCTCCCAGCAAAGAGGTGAATCTTCTTTGCGAACAAACTTAGCTAAAGCAGCTTTAATGTCCAAAAATATCGATGGAATCCGTGTGTAATTCGGTGGAGGTTTAGAAGACCAGAAAAAGGAATTAGCTGAAAATGGCTCAATACACCTTTCTATAAGGCATCTAGACACATTTGCCCACTGTCTATCTGAATGAAGTAAATCATCTACTAATTTCAGCTTTAACGAGACGCATTTAATTCTTATGTCTGGAATGGAAAGCCCACCATCAAGCTTATTATTAGTACAGACACGTTGTGAGAAAAGGTGTGTTTTACCCTCCCACAAATAATCAAATATCATCTTGGTAATTTCCTTTTCAACATGTTTGGGCATATTAACAACTGCAGCAATATGCCAAAGTTGTGACAATATCAAATTATTGATCACTATTGCCCGGCCAAAAATAGTCAGACGTCGATGTTTCCATTGAATAATTTTCTTGCTCATTTTAGAAAGCAAGTTTGTCCAATTAATGGAATCATGGTGTGTTCGACTGAAATGAATGCCTAAAATCTGTATTATGTCAGTGGACCAATTGATGCCTAATGGCTGATCATTTCGATCTTTCCATGAACCCAAAAACAAACCTACTGATTTTTCTTTATTAATTTTGAGCCCTGACGCTTTTTGGAAATTCTCCAAAGTAAGATGTACACGACTAAAATCACTATTTTGGCCAACAAAAATAGTCGTATCGTCGGAATATTGTGATAATTTCACTGGTGTCATAAGACCACGAATACACAGTCCATGATAATGTATATCTTCTTTTATTATCGCTCCCAAGGTGTCCATACAAATTACAAATAAAAGTGCTGGCAGTGAGCAACCTTGTCGAACCCCTCGTTCTAAGACAACTGGCTGGCTTATAGAATTGTTCACAATGTATCTACTAGTAATGCCATTGTACAATATTCGGATCCATTTAATAAAATTGGGCCCAAAGCCGAATCGATTTAAGGACATCAACAAAAACTTCTACTCCAAACGATCGAAAGCCTGTTCATTATCTAATGCCACAATGGCACCTGGAATGTTATCCTTTTCAACTAACTGAATCAGATCTCTAATGAGCGCAGTGTTGGTTAATATTGATCTACCAGGTATTGAACATGTCTGAGCAGGATTAATAACGTCGCCCAGCACCTGACCTAGTTTTAGTGAAAGAGCTCTAGAAATAATCTTGTAATCAACTCCAAGGAGAGAAATTGGCCTATAATTCCGCATATCACTCCTGTCACCCTTTTTAAATAGCAGACGTGCATGTGCTTGAGACATTGTCAAAGGAAGTTTTCCCTGAATATCGCAGCTTGAAACTTCGCGAAAAATTAAGGTTTGTAGACGAATCAACCTTCTCTCCTCTTTGCACATTTTCCTTGCCTTTTGAATAGAATATTGCCTTGATATATTAGCAAACCCTAATTTAACATCTTCCCACCAAAAAATCAAGCTTTCAAATTCTGATATATTGCGGAGCTTAAAACGCCAGAAACTTTCAAGAGATCGATGGTACTCAAAATCATTCAGCAAGGAAATATTAAGTTTCCAAAAACCTGGACCACGTGTAACCCATTCTGCATTATCTAACACAGTGGAAACTAGGCAATGATCAGAAAAAGGTACGGGATATATGCCAGTATCCGAAATTAACCCTTTTAGCTCTCTCTGTACATAAATCCTGTCTAACCGAGAGGCTGTCTGACCATTTGCTTTTACCCTTGTATATTCACAACATTCAGGGTTTAAAACTCTATAACTATCCAAAAGGTACTGCTCACTGTCACATATTTCCTGTAAAAGCCGATGAGACGTATCAGAGTATATCGATAGCGAATGCCTATCCTTCTCTGGATTTAAAACACAATTAAAATCTCCACCAATAATACTATTTTCTGATCTATCATGAATTACTGGGCCAATAGCTGAATAAAATCTACCTCGTTTAGAATGGGATGCAGGGGCATAAATAGACATCAAATTTAGTGTTGAACCAGACATTTCAACAGTCACCACGACCCATCTGCCATTACTATCAGCTTCCGATGAAATGATATTTAATAAAGTCAAACACCTGGGTAAAAATAAAATCGCCACTCCTGTATTTAAATCAGTGGCATTGGAATATAATATTTCACCCTTAGAAAGTTGTTTGAAATTTTCTAGTACTTCAACATTATGGAACTTAGTTTCCTGAAGCACGACAATATCAGCTTTCAAATCAGATAATTTCTCTAGCAACATGCGTGGCTTCAATGCATCATTCAAACCACAGCAATTAAGTGAGCAAATTATCATTATGAGTACGACTCTATGCATAGTACCCATAATGTCTAGTTTGGTTTTGTCTTCTTACTGTTTTTATCCCGCTTAGCCCATTTGCCAATCTTCATAGTAAACTCTGAATTTGTAAGATCAGTAATGGTCAGATGTTGATACCGTGAAATGTCTCAATCACTCCGCAAATGCCTATAGCGAACACCTAAGCGTATAATGTATGGAACTAAAATATCGCCCTTCTCTGAGCGATAAAGTACCATTTCATCGGGCTGCTGGGATTCCTGCGTTTGGATCGAGGTGTCAGACTCTGCAATAGAGATAGAGTCGTCTATATCGTCATCCTCCCTGTCCTCCGACCCAGAGCTCAAGTCTTCTATCACTCTTTTAACCCCACCAGCAATAGTATCCTGTACACTTGCCTGTCTAGAATGTATTAATAACACACCAGACTCTGCTAGTGGTGACAAATCAAATGGTACATCAACATCCATTGACTGAGATCCAAATTTTGTTTGTCCCAGTACTAAACTCTGTGTAGCATCAACAGCGTCGGAGTCTTCCTTTCCCTGGGCTATTTCAGCTGTTGCTGGAGCGGTAGCAGATATACCTGTCTCCAGAACCTCAATCTCATCAACGTGTTTTGCCAGTACTGGATCACCAGCCTTACTAACAACTGGACCCCCAGTCTTACTAACATGGGGGTTCACAGTCTTACTATCAATGGTATATTCAGCCTTGCTAACAACATGTGCATAGGTGTGTGGCACATTGTTACTACTGTGTACTTCACTGGAATTGAGAGAAGCAGGATCCATATAGCTAGCACTCGCCTCTTCCACATTACTTGCAGCAGTCATCGATGATCTTTTATAACATCGAGATTTAAAATGATCAGCTGACCCACACAAAAGACACTTATTCTTGTAAGGACAGGTACTAGCTAGGTGTTCAGTACTTGTGCAGATACGGCACTCTTTAACCTGGCCCCTATACCACACAGGGAGGAAGAAGCTCCCATCAATAGACAATCTACCTGGAATTGGTTTGTCAATTTTTTCCATGCACACCCGTCTTATCTCATTTTCAAGTGTTCTATAGAAGGCATACGTCTCCCTTTCAAGGGGGCCTTCACTTTTACAATCAATTTATCTGAATCAACCTCTTCGATCTTACATATTTGTCCATTGACAATCAGGCCCTCTTCCAAAAACCTTTCTTTCACTCCTTGTGAACTGACCGTAAGATTCCAGACATTTTTGCTAATATCAATTAGCCCCTTTAAGACATTTGGCCCAGCCCCTACAGTGTCTTTTATTCCATGATAGACGTCAATAGCGCCAACATTCAACCCAGCAGTGGTGAGCCTAATGCTAAGAGTCTGTTTATAGCGACTTGACATGTTACTAGCTAGCATTCACATTGACCTAGATTACGCCTGTCTACTGCAGTGAATATAAATGCACGTACGAAGCGCGATATCTCGACAGGTCAGCGAGATCGGCCTAAGCAGAAAGCTCAGCCCGCCAAGTACAAATGCGCTTATCAATAACGGAGATATAGTAGGCAAAAATCCACCTAAACTTATATAAAAATGTAACACGACGGTTGCCTGATACAATGGCAGTTTACTTGGCGACTCTAGTTCTCGAAACCAGAAAACAAGAGTCACAAAATACGACAAACAACGACGAATAAAACACAAACAGAAAACATCAAACTCAACCAAAACCGCTTATGCAGCGAACAAAACAAAAATTAGGTGAATACGAGCAGTAGTGGCGAAAATATTCGTCAGAATTAGCAGAGCCAATTTCAGCACAGCTTTCAATGACTACTACTACTACTACTACTACTACTACTAATACTACTACCACCACTACTACTACTACTACTACTACTACTACTACTACTACTACTACTACTACTACTACTACTACTACCACTACTACTACTGCTACTACTACTACTACTGCTGCTGCTGCTGCTGCTGCTGCTGCTGCTGCTGCTAGTACTACTGCTACTACTACTACTACGACTACTACTACTACTACTACTACTACTACTACTACTACTACTACTACTACTACTACCACCACCACTACTACTACTACTACTGCTGCTGCTGCTGCTGCTGCTGCTGCTGCTGCTGCTGCTGCTGCTAGTACTACTGCTACTACTACTACTACTACTACTACTACTACTACTACTACTACTACTAATACCACCGCCGCGACCGACGAAAAGATTGAAATATAAATCAACTATTTATTTGACTGCAAATTAGTATACGGCGTAACCCGTTCAACTGACCATCTGACTATTGGGACACGTTTTAACCCTTTCAGAGCCAAACCTCCTAGCTTTTGTGTTGAAATCATAATCTGATTAGCTGTGAGTTTTGGAGGATATGTGTGTGCTGAAGACGTTGCTGCATGAAGCATTTGTTCTCCTCCTCGGTACAGATATTTGCTTTACGTATACGGTGTTTTACCCAAGGGCTCCGGTGAATTAATCTCCAGACTAAATCTTTTGCCTGATTCGGTATATTGGGCAATTGCATATTGTTCCATATCAATTTCCAATTTGTAATATGGAATCCATGTCGCTTCCATGACACTATACATTGTTGATGGCTAAACCGTGGTTCTCTCAGCAATGAATACCAATTTCTTGTTGTCATGTGAGAAGAACATTCTTTCTCATTATACATTAACTTCAAAGTAGGTTCATCACTGCTGGTTTTCCCATTGGGCAAAGCTGACCATTCTTTTGGTATAGCTATGCTAACCAATATCGCCAATATATTTAATGATTTTTTAGCAATAGAGGGGAAATACAAAACTTTATTTTCACGACATGTATCATTATTTCCCCACAGGCTTACCTTTAAACCATCCTTCAAATGTTCTGGTGGATTTTCTATTTTGACAAACTATTAAGATCAGATTTTAACTCCAAAACACCGTAGGTACACATGCATAATTACGTAGCGGACTGGTTGCACAAAAGAAACATTTTACTGGAAATGGCCTTATAAAATGTTCAATTAATGCCCGAGATACAGCTGCCCATTGGGCATCAAAATAAAGTAACTAGTGGTATATCCAGAGTCAAAATGATACCACGTCAAGCACATAAGGCTCGGCGTAGATAAATAATTGGGGCAAAAAGTTATCTACGTCGTGGCCCGTCCTGGTAGAAATGTTTTCGGACAAAAAAGTTATCTACGTCGGGGCCGATCAGCGATCCGTGGCCCCCACAGCTATCTACGTCGCGCCTCGTTATCTACGTTGCGGGGCATTCCGGTAGATAACTTTTTGCCCCAATTCTTTATCTACATCGTGGCGCATTCCGGTAGATAACTTTTGCCCCAATTATTTATCGTGGCGCGTTCCGGTAGATAACTTTTTGCCATCTACACCGAGCCTTATATACAAGAAGGCATCTTGACTATACATGAAGAGTTAAACTGAACAGAGTGAACGCCTCGAGAAATATCTGTGCCAGATCCAGCCCTGCTCCATCCGGTTCGATAGTGATCTTCATCCCCTCAGGGGCAGGGGCTAGCTGCTTCACTTTGCCGTCGGCTGAGAAACGTAGCTCTAGGACTACATGAGTCGTTTGCGGGCTAGTGAGTCCCACTCTCTGAAGCAGTTTAACAACACCCTTGGGTTTGGTGACATGTGACACACCATCTACCCGTAGGATGCCCTCCTGGAGGTTAACATCTTCTTCTGGGCCATCGAATGGACGACGCAGCAGGATCTTTCCACCTGTAACCCCGAGCCGGTGACCGACCCTCGTTAGGGAGACACCTTCACCTATGTAGGCGAGGAAGGATGATCCCCGATTGTAGAGCTTTCGAACTTTCCCATCCTTTTCACAACAGTGGAGAGGGGAGTAACCTCTATCTCAATGACTGCAGGAGGTCTATATAGTGGCAACCATGTTTGCCAGTTACCACCAGGTCCAGCGTGGTACAAAACTTCATTCTTCCCAAACATGAACTGCAGGTTTACCAGGGTCAATACCAGACCCTCATCGGTCATCGGCGGGGCACCGCTCGAATAGGGTTTGTCCAGATGAAAGCAGAGGTCGTCATTTAGGGTGTTGATGTCTGCCACCTCTGTATCCGAGACATCAATCAACGGCTCGATGATGTACTTCCTCTTCGGGAAATCGTACCGAAATACGATCTTGTGGCCATCTATGTTGCGGTCCAGGCGCCCTATAGACACATCCTTGAGGTATGTGAGCATCTCCACCCCATCACCACCAATGGGCTGGAGGGAGAATGCCTTTGAACTTGCTTCGTACTGTAGGTCGAATGACTTGCCATCACTCTCTTCTACCTTGACAGCATCAACTGCGTACACATCTGTGAGGTCAGCAAGACCAGACGAGTGAGCAAATATGGCACGCTATAGGAGGGGTTTAAACGAGACATATAACCATGCCGATTATTCGACCGCTGCTCTCCGGTGGTGAGAACATAATCTCACCCTCTCTAGAGGGGAGATAGGTGGTACACTACCGTGTAGAATGGGTCCTCTTCGAGGTGCCCCAGCGGGGCACAACATACATACACGCTGATGTGCTACATCAACCCCCGGGCAGTGCACACAGCAGCTCACTGGTAGAAGTCGGCCGGGACGAGATAGAGTATCTCCCAGGTGCCAAGAGCAACCTATGGAAGGCTATCAGTCCTAGCCTGTTCATACCTGTAAATCACCTGTTTGACAGCCCGTACATTAACATATACGCCAGCACCGATGGGATATCGGATGCCCATTTAGAGTTTACACTCTTATTACTCATTGACCTGACGACAACATGATATCATACCAGCAATATCTGGCCTTGGCCGAGATGATGAACCCGATAGAGGATAGAGAACTGGTATCAACGGAACGCGCGCAGGGCAAGGAGGGACAGGGAAAATTTCAGATACTGGCAGGCCCTCCTAGAGGAGAATAAGCGGGATGCAGGAGTCTTGACAGACGATGATCGGCCAGACGTCTTCACATACGACGATGAGCCAGTTGTCTTCTCAGCCGAGGATGAGCCAGAGGTCATACAGTGGGAAGAGGAGATGGTGCGGAAGTGTAAGATCAAGAAAGCCATCCAGCGGCGAACCTACTATCTTGGTGATAATGTGAAGTTCCAGATGTCACGACTCAGAACGCTACTGGCACCCGATGCTGGATGACCACGTTCTAAGAGACAGCTGTCTCAAGACCAAAAAGCTGGCACGGTTAGCCAGGCTCTCCAATATGAACCCTTCTATGACTCATAAGCAGGTGATGCAGGTTTAATCTCTACGTATACTATGGCAAAATCAGAGTGGCGGAAACAACCAGAACTATACCCCTCCCTGACTGCTGACGAGGGCGGTACCATCCACGGCTGGCAACTCCAGCAGAATCTCGTCCATGAGGCAGAAACGTATGGCAGAACGCGCAGTCGATATAAGACAGCCTACAGCATCCTGGCGCGTACAACCACTGCTGCGGGTGTGATTGGAGCCAGTGCTAGTGTGGCAGCTGTGGCCACTCTCGCTACAGGGGTGGGTTCCCTCGTCGCCATCCCGCTGGGTGGCGTGACACTAGCCGCCACTGTCTTGGCCACCGGCTTGGGGGTGGGGCAGCGGCAGATCACAAGGAGGTTGGAGAAGCATGCTAAGTACGTGACACCAGCACAGAGTATGCTACGGACTATCGACGTAGTCTGTCAGCAAAGCTCTCCAGGATGGCCAGGCCACCGATGAGGAGTACCACCATATATTGAAGGTCCAAGCCCTGTACCACACTGGGAAACCTAAAGTGCGACAGCAATACCTCAAAGGCTCCAGAGGGCAGGTTGATATGGAGGAGTTAACAAACGAGATGTTCCGGCGAGGTCACCTCGCCGGTCTCTGGAGTCGAGACGACTACAAATAATGTGCTGCCTATGCGGTAGCTTTAAGAACACCAGTGTAGATGGCCTTCCCACTGAACCTCACGACAGTCATCCGGACCCAACCGCCCCTCCTGGGTACACCCTTGAGTGGCCTGAGAGGCCTACTGGATGATATACCAGAGATAACACCGTTCTCTATCACAGTGGATGGATGGTCCTGAACCAGCTTCTCCATCAACCCATGACTGCTGGCCAACGCCCCATCACCATCAAGGATGCCAAGCAAGCTCATACTTGGATGGCTGCTCCAAGCATCTCATACTGGAATCAGCAGCTGAACTTTGCCGTGTGGTGTTCCACGGCAGGCTGTGGAGTAAGTTCCACCATGCTTCACTCCTATTCTGTTACTGTTGAAGCTGTGCTCATCGCCAGCTGTCTCAGATTCAACGTGTACTTCACTGTGCGACGAATCCTCCATGAGCTGGGTGCAAGCCTCCCTGATACAAACGACTTCGACGCACAGCTCAACAGGCATAGCGCCTCAGCGGCCAGCAGACTACAGAGAGAGAGAGAGAGAGAGAGAGAGAGAGAGAGTTCAGAGCTCACCCAGACTATCGGTGGCATGGCGGCGACAACAGCGGTCTAGGGGTTATGTACGGTGACCGGAGACGTGACTACTCAGGATTCCCCTATCGAACACACCGACGAGTAGGCCGTCGGAAGACAGCGACATTCTCGTTTGATCCAGACTCTGACCCGGGAGCGATAGTGCAAAATATGTACATCACCGGAATCAGGCAGGACTATCCAGCTGTGTGGAAGTACTTTGTCCCACACACCACCTCAGGCCTCACACCAGCAGGGATCGTTCCGATCAACCAGTCCCTGGAAGCACTGTGCTACTGCCTCCTTACAGCACAGACCAAGATGCGTCATTCCATAGATGGTCTCAGTGGGGCAGAGGTCCAGGCCATGTTCATTTGTCTCATTGAGTATATGATCATTGTGGCAGATCCTAGCAGTCTTATTGCTAAGTTCCAGCAGGGGTTGCAGAAGGCCCGTCGCAAACTTGACTTTGCTATTTCACCACACCTACGGTTGATTCCGAGCAACATGATCGTGAACATCGAGGACCTCCAAGTCAGGGGCTATAACAACATGATAGTCGAGGGGAGTTCGCCCGGTGTCCACTTCGGTTTCAACATGGATATCAACACACAGTCGTTGCGACCCTGACACTGCAGCCAGTTGACACGACGCTTCCCATGGCAGCGCCAACCCCGCCACTGCAGCCAGTCGACACGACACCACTTCCCGTGGCAGCTCTATGAGTGGTGTCCGGCCTAGCTATCGTGGTGCTTGGGATCAGCCTATTCCGCCGCTAGCAAATCAGCTAAAGACTATCCTGACTCTCGTCAAGAGCGGTGGGGACCACGGTGAGACACTGAGCCAGCTTGGCTTGCCCTACAGCCCCTATACACGCTGTCAACATGCACATCCAAGGGCTGGGGGGTTCCGCAGTGCATCCTTTTTCCAGCTTGTAGTATCGCAGAGCCTTGTTCAGCTCTGAGTCAGGTGGGGCCATGGAGGTCTGCAGCTGTTGGAACACATCTGACAGATACTCCCGATCCTTGTAGAAATCTTCAGCTCGCAGGAGCTGCTCGACGATACTCCCGCCCATGATAAGGTATTCAAGGAAGCAGATCTGGCCCTTACCAAATCCTAGATAGATCTTCTCAGCTGTCAGCTCCTCTGTCAGCTCAGCACCGGAGGGCTGAGCGAGCTCATCTGGCGTCTTCTTCTTGTAGGCCTTCAGCTCCCTCCGGAAGACCATAGTAACACTCGGATAGCGTGAGCCCGGACATGTTTAAGATGTCTCGATCGAGAGATGAATATTCCTGAGTACCAACCCGGACACCTGGCAGATGCAGACTGGGAAGATCTTATTAGCTCACTCGACAGGGAACACAGGCGTTTAACTGCGTTGTATACTCAGGGTTTAAACAATGGTGTCAATGGTACAGATCGTGAAGCAACTGCCTGAGAGCCAGGCGAGTCTTCAGAAGTTGGAGAACCTGTTGCGAACCAAGTCCCAGAAGCTACTGACACAGGCTAAGCCTCTGGCAGTCCATGTCGCCAGTAACGTGGCGGCGAATGTGGCCGTGGTGAAGATGACAGGGGGAAATGAGGTTCTTCCTGCCGCCACTGTGGCTGTCCTCGCTACAGTGGTGAGTGGGGTGGCCGGGCACTGTCTCGGAATAACTCACCCCATCCCAAAGACCACCCTCAGTGGTGCCGCCTACACTGCCGCTGCCAAGATCATGGGTGAACGTGTTACACTAATGGCGGCCGCTGTTCTACGGCTAGCAACGAGTACAATGGCTGAGATCATCGTCGCCTACGTTTAACCACTCTGAATAGTGTGAGATGGATGACTAGACCCCTGCAGCATATGAGGCATGGCGTGCCGGAGGGTGGGGTGTAGCCCATAGTCGAGCACGTGGCCTAACGATTGCCAACGCCCGGAAATGGTGGACTGCCCACAAGGCGTGCCCCTGCAGAGAGGTCCAGTAACCTGAGCACTGCTACCTATTCCATTGGCCGACTGCATGGTCCTCCTATGCCCAACTATTTCACTGGTGGTATGACTAGTGGGTTTAAGCCGTGTATATAGCACTATGACTCTGTCACTCACAGACCTAGAAAGCAAAGAGCTAGGCGATCTTGCTCACTTGGGCGAGGCACGCCTTGGTTCAGAGGACACTGTTGCCTCTATCTCTTTCCTAGACTTTGATGGGAAGGTAGACCTGCGGGAGATCCGAGGTACCATCCCAGCCCGAGATCTCATCGGGAACACTGATACAGTAGGACAATCAGCCATTAACATGGCTAAGACTGTATACAGGGGGATGGGCATCAAAGACAGGGCAACGATGTTCGGTATGCTCGGAGTCGACGAGGCTGGTGCCATCACGGTTATGGCTGAGTCCTATGCACAAGACCTGGTTAAGGATCTCCTGAAACCACGGAGCTCAGGGTAGGCACCATCGGCCTGAGCAATATCACTGTCGAGGGCAAAAAAGGTGCTACCGCCAGCCTCCAGCTACCAGAGGTGAAGAAGTCATGGTTCTTTGGTTTGCCGTTTAAGCTCACATAATAGTCATGGCTTCCCGTGCATGTATCGTACAGATACTGGGTGTACTAGACACTGTGGGTGCTGACACAGGCCCTCTACGCTACCTTCTCAGCCGATGCTGGGATTTCATGCTTGACGCCTCCATCGCATCCTTCGTATCCACCGGAGGTGCAGGATTCCCCGCCCTGCAGGCGCAAAAGCTGGTGCAGGAAGTACTCTCGTTTAGTCTCCCAGATATAGACGAGGCTACCGCCGACCAAGTGATAACCATCCTCAGCGCGCATGTATGTACCATTCGACAGTCTTGCTGCAGGCTCTCCTGGCCGAACATCTACACTCTCAATACATCATTCTGGTGTCTGACTCCGCCGCTGAGGCGGTTGACAGTAATGATCAATGGTACTATGGTCCAATCACCAAGACGCAGAACCTGCAAGCCTGATAGAGAAGCTGCTGGCAGCCCGACTGACAGAACCACTTGTTCTAGTTATCGATGACCTTGCAATGGACCAGAAGACAGTCACCTACCTCAGCAACATCACCAGGCGCATCCGGCACACAAAGATAACTGTCTTCATCTTCTTTCAAAAGTACACCCGCGAGATCTCCCTGGACATCCGCCACAATGCCCGGTTGCTATACCACAGCTCAAGTGTGGACTTGCCCTGCTCGATACCATATACGACAGCCTAGCCCTCAAGGAGCCCAAAGGGGACTTTATCGCAGGTGAACAGAGGGCAGCTGATCTGTACCACTTCATCTTCAGCAACAAGGAGACAGGTGAGCTGTCACACTCCAAGCCCTCTCTGGAAAAGGCGCAGACCTTCACCTACAAGCTGAATCCAGCTAGGAAATTAGCCTGCTCTACACGTCATCGCTGACAGACTGTCGGCCGCAACTTTTCTCGTTCATCAGAAGGCTGAGAAACTTCGTCCGTCTCTGCAACTTCGTCAGAAGCTTGAGGAACTTCGTCAGAAGCCTTGAGGAACTTCGTCAGAAGCCTTGAGGAACTTCGTCAGAAGCTTGAGGAACTTCGTCAGAAGCTTGAGGAACTTCATCAGAAGCTTGAGGAACTTCATCAGAAGCCTAGTGGAACTTCGTCAGAAGCCTGAGGAACTTCGTCAGAAGCTTGAGGAACTTCGTCAGAAGCTTGAGGAACTTCGTCAGAAGCTTGAGGAACTTTGTCAGAAGCGTGAGGAACTTCGTCAGTTTCGTCAGAAGCCTGTTCCTGTCACTCTATCCACTGAGGGTCAAATGGTAGGACTCTCTTCTTCTGGAACTTCTCACGGAAGACCCACCTTTTCCATGCGCGATGAGCATCTGACTTGCGAGCGGTTTTGACGAGGTAGTCCTGGTAGTTATCTGGGAATTTCAGAAATGCTGGCAGATTCCTGTCCAATCTCCTACGCCCTCTTTCATTGAAAATATGCTCAGCAGCCTCCTTGCGGCCAACAGTGAACCCCTCTTGAGTACCTTTTTCATGACCAGTGTCATGGCTCTCCGCTACAGCAGCACTGACCTCCTCCCTGAAGTAGTTATTTGCTCCAGACTGGAGGCTATCCAGCATCTCTCGCTCTTCCTGGCTATGGAGGCTAAATACGGCAGCCCACTTCCCGACCGTTAGTAGATCTTTGGGGTCGACCCTCGCCTTTTGGAGAGCTAGAATAACAGGACTGTTCTTTTGGCCCACAGGTAGGTTTAGCGCCCTGCCCTGTGTGCTGTCAAACTTCCGGTAGAGTATCCGAGTCAGGAGTTCTTTTGTACTACGAGCTGGCACTCCTTCCTCTATGGCGGCCAGTATCTCCGCATCCATCAGCGGTGTACCCTTGACTCGCTCGTGGATAATGTTGATGTCACAGACAGATCCACGAGATCAAGAGCATGACACTCGAGTTCAAGCTTCAGAGCACAATATAACAGACGGTAGAGCTCCCGGAGGTTCTGAACAGGTGGGAGATCATGCAGAGCAACAGCACCATGGACACCACCTATGTGAACGATGAGTACCGAGTCATAGGTCCGCTGGCTCGTGAACCAACCTTCTATGCAAAGGGAAGGGGGTACTACGCTGTGGGGTGCAATGAGGGGTTCACGGAATTCGAACTACAGGCAGGTGTCGAGAAGCCTGTGGCAGTTCCACTCTTCACCCTCCTCGAGAACACACACGTGAATCTGGCTGCCGCTTTAAAGTAAATGTAGATACCTCACACCTTTTAGGCGATGTAGGGAATCAACACCTGTCCTTTTTTCTAACTTTTGAAGGGGCATTTCACTGCTCTAAGAAGCCTTGTTATTACCCGAAGTATCGCACTCTGCAATGGATACACTGTCATCATAGTCAAAGGACATATCTTGAGAATCTTTTAATTCAGAATCAGAACTAGAATCATCCTTTTGACGTTTCAGTTTGGATTTGTTCTCGACCTTGTCAGCCTCCTTATCATTGACATTTTCTAACTTTCCGTCATCTAGAGAATCGATTGCGATCTCTTTCCCATCTTTAAGCGTGTCAGTTAATGTTATTAGAAGGTCTAACATTGGACTATCAGCACCTTCATTAGACTGCGATCTGAGTTTAGTCTGTCCTGGTTGCAGACTCGGTATCAGAGAATGCATCCTGGTAATTGGTGCAGGCGTCTGAGTCAAACCTTGCTCTAACCATTCAATTAAGTCACACATCACAACAGCGACAGGGTTAGAGAGCCGATGAATTTCCACCACAGTGACTGATTAAGGCTATTGGCATGTCTTGGGTTCAGTCGCATCCAGGCTTCGCCCAACTACTTGTTTATGTACTGCCAGTGGGCAGTGCTATTTATAATGGTCTGTGGCGCCACAAATCAGGCACTTGTCCTTCTGTGGACAGTGTACCTGGACGTGGCTTGACAATATGCTTCATTCAAACCCGCCGAATCCCATTCTCTAATGACCTATCAAACTGGTAGGATTCAGTTTCAATAGAAACTACCAGGCCATAATTGGCCAATTCTGAGCTAATCCGATCATTCAGGATTTCTAAATGGCGGTTCATGTTAACCAACAACGTGTCGCTATCTACCTCTTGGATCTTACAGGCTTCCCCATTCAGAACCAACCCATCGTCTAATAATTTGTCCTTAACAGTTTCATTTGCTAATGTGACATGCCATAGATTTCTTTTGATGTTAATTAGCCCCTTCCATACATGGGGCCCAGTGCTGATGAAATCTTTTACGCCATGATATACGTCAACGGCGCCCACATTCCATCCATTATTTATCAAGCGAATGCTTAATACCTGCTTATACCAACTTGGCATAATTCAGAACATTAGGTCCAGACGGTCTCAATACAACGCTCAATAAAATGCACAAACGCCTGGCCAGCAGGTAAAAATAATATTCAACGACTGGTGTTCAAATGGGAGCCGTTGCTGAAGTAATGGGACCACTGAACCCGTATCAACTAAACTTGGACAATACTGTACGAGAGACGGACAGGGCGACGCTGTGGCGACAAGCGAATAGACATCACAAGCTGGACTGAGGAGCAAATGCTGGAAAATATCGCAGCAAAATACGACCTCACAGAACACAAATTCAAAAAAGGAAAACTACAAAACTAACGTATGTACAGTTAGACAAAAGTCAGACATGAAAATAAAGCAATAGGCGTTAATAGCAGAGCCAAAGAAACGTGTGCTACTACTACTACTACTACCACTACTACTACTACTACTACTACTACTACTACTACTACTACTACTACTACTACTACTACTACTACTACTACCACTACTACTACTACTACTACTACTACTACAATAAATTCGCTACATATGTGTCAAAATGCTGTTGGATATTTTGAATCCAATTTAACTGAAAGCTGAGTACATCTAAACCTTGCAATATTCTACCAATAACAAGCAATACTCCATATACCAGTAGCCCCACATTAGCTATGCATCACGTGTGCTACCAACAAAGATGTCTGCTATATTTGGTGGGTTCCTGCCGAAAATAAATACATTCATTGCAACATGGTAGGATTTCCTGAGGAACGCGTAATGCCGGCTCAGGGACCGCATAAGTTTCTTGGTTAGAGGTGCGGATCTTAAATCAGTTCCATAATGCAATTTTCCAGAGGTGATTCTAAACACTCTTTTTCATCATCAATGACTGGATGGATTCACGGATGTGATTGATATCACAGTAGCATCTAAGTTTCCAATCACTTTTATTATGCACTGTACTTTGATTACGTAATTGACTTTGATAAGGTGCTGGGCTACAACAATAAATCACACGATTCTGAGATTCGCATTTTTGCGTTTTTTTGATGGCATCCGATAGGTGGATCCGTTTCTATCTAATCTCCGGACATTTCTTTCTAAGATCCGCCCATTTCTAGCTCAATTCACTCCGCTGTGTAGGCGTGTTAGACTAAACTGCCTCGCTGCTGCAAGACATAAAACAATATTTTCAGGGAGTAAAAACACACGACTTACTGATTATTTTGAATACAATTTGACTGCAAGTTGTTGGTGGCTTAGCCACTAAGAACTTTCACTCAAATTGTTTTCAAAATATGTACCAGCTCCGGAGATATAACCCTTGCGAATATGCCATCTACAAAAAACGTGACAGTCGAATGGATTACAAGCGATCGAATTGCACGCACCAAGGCGGTAAACATTACGGATTTCAGACCTGGTTATGCTTTCATCCAACGTCTATTCGACCGGGTCATCGTCGGATAAATGGTTCACGAAAACTGTCATCCAAATAGGCCATTTGATCGAATTGTCCGACATTTGCAGATTTCGTTGAAACTATTGATTTGGAAACAATCTAATAAGCTCAATGTGATAGTGTCCTCCCTCCTAGTTACGTCAGTTGAGAAGCTGTTTGAACCAAAGCTGGTTGTACATAATCACTCATATATAATATATGCGGTGGTTACCAACCTGGTGAATATCGTAAAGAAATTTGATTGAAATATTTTGCTCTGCTTTTTCAATAAGGTTTCTGGTATGCGAGCCACTAGTCCACGTTGTATATGTGATACAACCACATTCATAAGACAAACTGGTGAAAGCCGTTAGGTCAGCATCATGGATTCTTTCTACCTCAATAAATCAATTCTTACATTGTCTCTTACAATTGAGTATAACCCGCTCAGGGAACAGATTCCCCATCTCCTCTTTCTATACCGGGTTTCTAAAATTACATCACCTCCCAACGTAATTACGGCTCAATTTGCGTGTGGCTTTGAGGAAGACTGCTTCCGTCATACAGCTGAGTGCACGAGCTCACGTGATCTGACACCTTGAGAGAAGTAGAGCGGTGTTCAAAGAAGAGTAGTATTCAATTGCATGTAGTTCTCACCGTTTCCATTGATATCAATCGAATGGATGAATCCAATCTGTCACTCAAGTATATAATGACATAGTAAAACTAATGCCGCCCAGTCAAATTGGTTCAAACTATTCAACAGAATATGGTAAAGGCATTTCGTACAACTTAACGACCTATTAAGCGTTTATGAGGGACTTAGATGCGTCATTCACGGCGTATCTTTATTGCGACGTCAGCCTACACATGACGTAATTGAATATGATGTCTTATACTTGACTGGCACACTAGATGTCTCTATTGGCCGGTATTACGCCAAGCTTCAGCGCTGAGTGATGATGTTACGTGGCATGCCTATATAACTAAGCCAGAACTGTATGATAACCTGTCGCGTTGTCGGTAGTACCGGAATGGGGATTTTGCGATAAGCTGGGATTAGCTCAAGGGCTGTTGATCAACACGACTCCAAACTAGTGTTTAGCACCCTCGCTGTGGCTCAGCAAAGTGAGGCAGAAAGGTCGTTACATACTCAGACCAGCTCGTCAGAGACGCTGGACTCGACCGTATGACTATCCACCCACTGATGCACAACAAGAGAGAAGGTAAGCATACACGCATTCACGCACGCACACATACACGCGCATGCACGTATGCACGCACGCTTGCGCACGCACGCACACGCACATTCGGTTAACCTGTCGATCCCCTCCATGGACGGCTCTTCATGGCGACGACGACGACGATGACGACGACGACGATGACGACGACGACGACGACGACGACGACGACGACGACGACGACGACGACGACGATGATGATGACGACGACGACGACGATGACGACGACGACGATAATTTAATAACGCTTCAGGTACCAACCTATTTATGCCCGTATCAGTTGAATATATAATAGGCCATCAGACCTATCAGGGGTTCCAGTCAAACCATTAACTTCAAAATATTTAACAAAATATCTAATCCAGTGTAAATGCTTAGTAACTAGACATTTTCTGAATTATGCAAGAAATACTGCTACATTATTTTGGAAATAACGTTGCTCAAGTTGTTGCTGTTTTATTCAACACCATGCCATATTCACATCGTTTCAAGTCTCGGCCGCATGCACGTTTCACTGGTCTTGACTTTTAAACATTTGACCCGTCAAAGCCCACGCTGTGAGGCCAATGGCAACCTCATAGATAAAATCATTCCACTCGAACTTGAGTTATGATGCCTGACGTAAAGACGCGCACACGCACGTACTCACACACGCACGCGCGTATGCACGGGCGTATGGATGTACGTACGTACGTACGTACGTATGTATGTACGCACGAACGCACGCACGCATGCACACACTTCGCGGCGCGACTGTTCATGAGAAGTATATATTTTGGAAATGATTCTATTATCAAATTATCGCTTTTGAAATGGTGGTCATGCTCATCAAATCTGATGATTTTACGGCGTGTGGACAGAAGAGATCGACAAGTGACAATTCTCAAAGTCCATCATGGACTCTCGCACATGTCTGCATCAGTATCAATGTGGTTAGGCATAAGAGATCCAGGGGTAAGCCTTCACAATATGAATCCTATTATAGCACTCACTCATTTCACTCTAGATCATGTCCAATTAATGAATCCAATCTGTCACTCAAGTATATGACGTCATAATCAATTACCTCACATGCAGACTGACGTCGCAATCAAAATACATCACTAAGTCAGTCAAGAACGCGTATTAGTCCATCAAGTTCACGAATTTACACTATATTTAAACATTCTTTTCCATATTTTGAAAGTAATTTGATTCGGTGCTGTTGCATTCGTCATTCTGCATCCATTACACAAAGGTATATTCCATCAAGCTTTGAAGCCCTCTTGTACCAAGCCGGTGATGCTCAAGTCGACTCACGCGGAATCTGAAGTGGTATTAAGCAGTCTCCATGTACAGACCAAGAGAACATTTACCACAGGAATGACTAGCTCGGTAACTATTTTCAAAAGATAGTCTTTTAATTTCCTGCTAATGGACACTGAATAAGCAGGAAATGTGTTTCTTTCTTGACTATTAATGCGTTCATGGTCAACCCGAACAAACCTCTGCAGCCGCCGCGAGGAGTGTCCATTTTCCGGAAAACAGAAAGCTATTTTGGAAATTGTATTAGTAATTATATCAAAACAGTATATTCTTAAAATTTTCTTAAGAACGCTTAATTTATATGAGGAATGTTTTGAGCACTTTGAGGCTGCAGTTGACATAAGATATGTTAAGATTCTAACCCACCTATGTGATATTCATTCTGTTGGTCTAGGCAGAGAAGGCAAAATGATTTGCTACGCTGCTTAGGGTTACCATTTTAAATGCTAATAACAGAAACTTTGTCAGGAAATACTTCAGTTGATGTAATTCACTGATGTTATATTCATCTCCTGGTTATTTCTCAAAGGCTCTCGGCCCGATCTGACTGAAATCGTAACAGACGAATGTTCTCGTAGACTAGATTTTCTAATTCAGGTGGTCTTGATATAGAAAGAGTAGGAAATAATCAGAAGAATTCAAAGAGAAAATGAGAAGCGGACGAGAGTTAGACGTATATTTATACACATAATATGTGTTATATATTTACAGAGATAATTGACTGCACGACAGTATTATAATCAACGCTATTTTACAAACTCAGATATGAAATATTACCTTAAATCTAGGAGCGCTTAGCTTGGAACCAATTAGTGACGTAGCTGGTGCTAAAAGCCTTAATTCACTATGGATCGTTTTGAAAACATTTTATTTGAAAGTCACTGTTTCTGGTGGAAGCAACGCGTTTCGGCCATAATGATTTCAAATGTTTTGCTAGTAACCAGCCCCAGGGCCTATTGTTCCAGTGAGACGTTTGTTGGTCGGTCGTGGAAAATGAGGCAACGTCTGTCGCAAGTTAGAAACGTCGGTTGCACGGTTTGTCGCTGCAATAGCGTGACGCCGCAGAAACGTCCCAAATCTCACGTCTGCTAGGGGGTTGGCGTAGGAGAGTCGGTAACCTCGATCGTTCAATTTTTTACATGCTTTAGCTGGCTTAGCAAAATAAATGTGTCATTTTAATGTTTGGTCATGGCTGGTATAGTTCACAACTTTGGGTTAGATGTGCAATATAGGCGAAATTTAAGAAGAGAAAGAGTTATTCGCGACAGAACTAATGCTTTGGAAAAATATAACGATGCGGAACTGCATGAACGTTTTAGATTCAATAGACATGGGATCATCCAGTTAGCTGAGGAATTAAGGATGGAATTACAGCATAGAACTGACAGGAATGCAGCCCTCTCACCACTTCAACAACTGCTCATAGCCATGCGATTCTATGCCACGGGATCCTATCAAACTGTTACTGGTGATGTACTGAATGTACCCAAATCCACAGCATGTAGAGCTATACGCAGTGTCCTTAGCGCTTGAGAGACGACTGGGGCAACATGTCTTTTTACCCCAGCATGCTGACTATGTTGCTAACACTAAAACCAAGTTTGCGGTAAGTTCTCTTTCCTTTTTATATATATATATATGTGTGTGTGTGTGTGTGTGTGTGTGTGTGTGTGTGCGTGCGTGTGCGTGTGCGTGTGCGTGTGCGTGTGCGTGTGAGTGTGGCGTGTGCGTGCGCGTGTGCGCGTGTGTGCGTGTGCGTGTGTGCGTGCGTGTTGGGGATGGGGTGCTTGTTTGCTTGGATACGTGCGTGCGTATCGTGCTTATGCGTGCGATCGTGCGTGTGAGCATGTCAATGTGTCCGTTAGTACGTATACTAGCATTATTAATCTTTATAATTTAGTCGCCCATTTCCTGTTCTGCTGCTGCTGCTGCTGCTGCAGCTACTACTACTGCTACTGCTACTGCTACTACTGCTACTACTACTACTACTAGTACTACTACTACTACTACTGCTACTACTACTACTAGCCCTCCTCCTCCTCCTCCTCCTCCTCCTCCTCATCATCATCATCATCATCATCATCATCATCATTATTATTATTATTATTATTATTATTATTATTATTATTATTATTATTCTGCAGGCCATTGCCGGATTTCCCAATGTTGTAGCTTGTATTGATGGCACACATGTGAGGATTAAAAGACCGCCTGAGTATGAGTGGGAGTATGTAAACAGGAAAGGGTTTCATTCGATAAATGTACAATTAGTGTGTGATGCCGAGTTAAGAATAGTGAATTGTGTAGTAAAGTGGCCAGGCAGTACACACGATGCACGAATTTTAACTGAAAGTGTAATCTACAATCATTTCGAGGAGTCTGACATGCAGTGCCTGGTGTTGGGAGACAGTGGCTACCCACAGAGACAGTGGCTCATGACACCATTTCTGCATACAGCTAACAATTCCCAGGAAGCCTACAATAATGCACATAAAATAACTCGGAGTGTAGTTGAACGATGCTTGGTGTCTTGAAAGCACGATTCGCATGTATACTTGGCAAATTGAACATGTCACCCGGTAGAGCCTGCACAGTGATAGCTGCGGTTATTTGTTTGCACAACTTATCCATTAATAGAAATGTTCCTATGCCAGCTAACGTCGTGTTTCCCCCTGTATTAAATGATGCTAATATCGATATTGCAGTGCCGCCACAAAATGCAGTACGCGGGACGGCTAGAAGGATACAGATTGTACAAAACTATTTCCAACGTTGAGGACTAATTTTCAAGGATTGATATGACACAATCACAGTTAAGCGATGTCTGATAGTATATTAATTGTGATTCTATCATATATATTCAATGGAGTTGTTACGATCTCAACATTGCAATACTGTAGAATACCTTTCATTATTCAAATTTGTTATTTCTATATGCCTACTTCTCTTCATTTCCTTAGATTTATTTGGTTGGGCATATACGTTATTTAGTTATTCATGTGATTATGTGATCATCATCATCATCATCATCATCATCATCATCATCATCATTAGCGAACGGTGTATGTACAATCTGATGATTAACAATAATACATTAAATTACTAAATGTCCATATATACTGGAAATGGTGTTTGTGAGGTGCTTTCGTTGCCATAATTATTTTCTCCTATGTAGCTTGCTTCATCACTATAAACAGTTGAAATATCATGTGATGCTTGACTGTGTTGCGAACACTGCGAACATAGCACCGGATGTCTTCTTTTCTCTTCCAGTTTTGTAATTTGCATTTGCAACTTCTTTTGTTGCAATTTTACTTTTACGATCTCTTCCCACAATAATACCTTATGTAGTTCTTCTCTTGTTGTATCTTTTCGAGAAGTTGAATCGTCATCAGCTGCTGATGAAGACGTTGGCATGCTGCTTGTTATAGATGTAGGAGTTGCGCTTTCTGAGGGTGTTGATGCGGAAAGTGTCTTTGATACAGATGCTAAAAAATAAGATATTTGCAATAAATCATATTATGTGAAGTAATATATTCCTTCTGCTATTGCTGCTGCTGTCGTCGTCGTCGTCGTCGTCGTCGTCGTCGTCGTCGTCGCTTATACTGCTACTGCTAGTGCTGCTGCTTGTGGTGGTAGTGCTGCTCCTGCTGCTGCTGGTAGTGCTACTGCTGCTGCTGCTGATACTTCATTCTTCTATATGCATACCCTTCAATTCAGATTCATTTCGCTCATCTTTCTTAATATCGGACGTCCCCGGAATGCTTTCCACGGTCTTATCGGTACTGACGCCACTCTCGACTCCACCCAGTGGAACGCCATTCAGTGAAGGAGCATCGTCACCTATGATATCTAGGATGACATCGGTATATCCACCCTCTTTCGGTGCTTTCCCGCCTCCAGTTTTTGGATATTTTCTTGCTGATACATCCTTCTTCGCTTGCGATTTTAAGTCCTTCCACTTGTGTGTCACTTCTTTGAGTGTACGATTTTTCTGGCCAACTTTGTTTATTTCCTCAACAATCATTTTCCATGTTTCTTGTTTTTTCTTATTTGTGACACTCGATTTGAAACTTGCGAGAAGCATCACCTTATTCTCCTTAAATAACTCTAGCAATCGGAGAATTTCTCCCTCGGAGTAAGGCACTTTCTTGCTCATCGCGAAATAGAATGACCTATGTAGTATAATATTAACACCAAGTACACGGCGCACGTTCTGTTGAAAATACATTGCATGCTTTTAACATGTTTGGCCGCAAATATTTAGTGCATTCCATATTAAGAACCGGGTAATTTCTTTTATACGCCGGAGTTACCCGCTTATGTAGGTCGGTCTAACGCCCTTCGACTGTGAGACGGTAGTTGCAAGGTCGGTCGGATTCACGACCGATGTTTGTTAACGTCTGTCGTCAAGCTACGTCTCACTGGTGCAATAGGCCCGGGATCGCAACATGATGACCACTGCATATTTTCAAATTCGTGCATCTGAAGTTAGATCCTTGTCTCTGGAATCAACGGCTTTCAGTCAAACTGTTTAAGGTTATACAACATTGCTAATCAGTTTAGAGCGAATATAACCGAGATTGTATGACCAGCTGTAGCGGGTGGTATTTATTTGCTCCACCAGAGCGCGCAGCACTACCTGCGTCACTAATTGTTTCCCGAGTAGCATAAATGGTGTTTATTTACTTTTTCAAATTATTCAGATTTATTTCTGTTTTTTACCGGTGGCTATATGTTGATTATTATCTAAATGTATCATACAGGAGCATGTATTCGTTCCCTGGTCCTTTCCTTTAACATGATTACGAAAGCTCCTCAGATATATCATAGATATTGATCCATGGCGGTCCAATTGATGAATTCGATCTGTTGATCACGTATGTGACCTCATAGCAAATTATGTGACATGTAGACTAACGTCACACTCATACTTTAGAGAAATATTCCGTCATGAACCTGAAATAATTCATCAAGTGTACGAATTGTATATCTGATGGATTTACTATTTGATAAACATTCTGATGAATATTTTAAAACTAATTTAACTGGGTCAAACTAGTTTCAAAATATTTAACAGCTTACCTGTATAGTTACCTTGAAATTGGGATTCTGGGAATTCAACGTTCAAAGCGTATAAAACATTCCAAACACGCACAAATCATGAGCGAAGCTTAGCAAGAAATAGCCGGGGTATAATTAGAAATGGATCCCGCCATTTTCGGGACGTAGCTGTGTTTCATGATTATATTTGAGTCAGTTAGGTAGATGACGCAATGCCCAGAAAGGGTTTATTTTCTATGCCTGTTTCACACAAATGATTACAAAACAAAAGTCAGCTGGGTATTTGGTTCATGTGGCCAGGCTGGCAGGAAGGTATGTATCTGTTAAGAATGCTAATCTCCGAGGGGGGGGGGGGGGTGTCAATAACAAGGCAATAGAAACACGGCCACTCACGCAATAGTGACATAAACGGCTTTAACCCTTTAATGACTAAATTTTGTAACAAAATCAAAGTATTTGCTTATTAAATGTCCATTTGCAGGCCAAATGAAGACTATTTTTGACAATTTACCACTGGAATGACTGGCTCGATTACCAAGCCAGTCATTCCAGCGGTAAATTGTCAAAATTGGTCTTCACTTGGCCTACAAACGGCCATTCTTCAGGACAACTGCAGACGCCGGCTTTGGCCGGTTTCGTCACGAAAGGGTTAACGGGACCAGTAGTACCCCGGAGACACACGCTATTTTTCTTTATTTCGTCCAATACGAGTGTCTAAAAGCAACCAGCATGCTACGCTACTGGAATTCTACACGTCGATCTGGACGGTTTTTGCTAACTCGCTTGAGATTTACAGACGCTCTTTAAAGTATAGACATACATGCCCTGGAATGGCGACATTAATTGAGTGTTCGATAAACAGCGGCTCTCTTCCTGAGTGTTGCTGCACTCAAGTAGTCACGTAATAGTGCAGCCTTAAAGGGTTATTACAATTCTCTTATGGCCACAAACGTGATAATTATAGCAATTCTACATAACACAAATTGTATGCAAACATGTTAGCATCGTTATTCTTGAATGGACAAGAACCCTTCTCAACAGCCCATCCCTACCCTAGCGATCTATTATCTTGCATGCCTTCCTGTACAGTTGTGCACGCTAAAGGCAACAACTTATTGGTAATCGTGTGCACGCCCAAGTATGCATCCTATTACTGATTTAGTTATTGCCACATGCTCAACATTAGATACACTTACCTATTCGCTCGCGCCTAACCTATTATCCTGAGTATTCACGCGCGCTGATCTGCGCATCTTATTGGCTATTTACGGGAGTTGAGAATTACTGTGCAATGTGTTGTCTATTTACAAGCTCATATTAGGAAACCTCTTGCCTGTTTGCGGGCGTTCAACATTATATCTCAGTGACAATTTGAGTGAGCGCAATGCTACCATATCCTTTCCATTTACGTGTGCTCTAATCTAAAACGTCATGGATCACAGATCGCTCGCACTTAGAATTGCAACGTCAAACATATAACAAAACATGTGCAGATGTGTCCGAATTGTCATTGAAGGCTCACATTCACACCAGTATGAATGAAAACGAAATTGTAAAAATTGCATAATCTTAGAGCGTTAGTTGTAAAATCAATGGGTGAACCGAGTTTTAACCCTACCCGGCACATCTCTACCTAAGCTTCGCGCATGCTTCGCACGTGTTGTGATCGATTTGTATACGTTGAACCTTGAATGCTCAGAATCCCAATTTCAAGGTAGCGATGCAGGTAACCGGTTGAATATTGTGAAACTAACTTGACTGAACGCTATTGCAGCCGCAAGTATACTTCCTGTTAGATAATGTTATTATAAGGACCCTCTCTATCAGGAATATTTGTTGGTCAAATACACATGAATACGTATTGGAAAGCAGGCTGTGTAACAACCATCTCTAAGTTGGAGGTCTATTGCACACTCCGGGTATAACCAAGATGGCACAAGATACTCTGTATGTGCTCCCGTTATGAGTGTAAGTGGGTGCATGCATGTGTAGTTCTTGCTTCGTTTCAAGCTCTCATGTCAATATACAAAATCCAATTTAAACAGTATGCAAAGTCCATACACCGTATTGGTTTTAATTATTAGACACCTTATTCTGTGAGTCTGTTATCTATGCTGCCAAGACGTTCTAAAAGGTGTCAGTGATTACTTGTTCATTAAGCTCCTGAAGCGTAAATACATCGACGGATTCATCGCTGTAGCTCGACAGGTCACGTGTCACTATTTCAAGGAAAGCATAATAAACTACACTTGTATGATGTGACCTGTGTAGCACTGATGCTGTACACCATCAACAGTTACGCAGCTCCTTAGGCAGTGCTAGATAAGCTTAATGCATGCCGCTGCGTGCAGAATAATCTCAAATGACGCGTTATACACCATATACAATACAGCTTCATTGTCAATGAAGGCGCCCCTATAATAATGGTCTACGTTGAGTCATGTTCTGCAAATCCCAAAAGGCAGCCACTGCTCATAAAGACTTGAACTTTGCTGTACTCGGTGCTAATGTCGAAAGAACTCGTAGATGACCTCGCTGGGGAAACTTGCTACAGGTGCTACATACCAATGGAAAAGTAGACTAACTGGGTACACTGGTGACAAATGAGAACCTGAGGAAGCCAAGGCCTCTCGCTGAGGACAAGAAACCGTAGCCAAGAAAGAAGAATGCAGCAGCAGAATGTGTTCGATCTTCTGCAGCCGTAGACCAAGTAGTTGCAGTACTACCAGGCTACATACCACGTCTGGCCAAAAGGCAGACACGGCATGCTCACAGCGTCAAAGTCCTACCATACCACTCAACAGTAGACGTCTTCAAGTTCAACTTCATTCCACGAACCATACATACCTCTGTGGAATAAACTAAAATCGTGTGCAGTAGCGGCGCCATCAATTAAAATCTTCAAAACGATTGTGAGCAGGCGAATCCATACGACGTCCAGGATCATGGACAGTGTATATATTTTCAACAACACTTCTATATAAGTTCTCGGTATGAAGCGCTGTGCATCCTTCGCGCAATCACACAAACTCCGCGGTCTAATTGGAATTTACGGAGTCAACATGTACAGATACATAGAACACAGCATCATAAAAAGGTTAGTGCAGTTAAAAATTTAACATTACATTGACTACATTCCCTTGCTGCTTATGGCCGCATCACATTTCAGTGGAAGCGTTATCAAAATTATCAGCAGGCTGTAAATGGTAACTGACTATGCAAGATATCTAAATTTTCTTGACTATTGCTTCTTTACTTTTGTAAAGTATCCATTTGTAAGCCAATACAGAGATATCATTCTAAATTACAGTGATAAACTTTTTTTAAAAAGTGTATTCTTGGCCTGCAAATGGACATTCACTGGGGTAAAATTTCAATTTTCTTGACAAATCCTGACCATAATAGGTTAATAAGAGTAAAAGTACAATTTTGAGCGGTTAAAGACGCTGTTATCACAAGAGTGGTTAAATGGCGTTTCCATTTCGTCAACTGATCTCAGCATGTAAAGTCAAGTTTGTATTGAAATAAAATGTCTTGCTATCACGATGATGTCATTTTGACGCATCGATGACGACATAAGGTGGCATATAACATTGAATCAGAAAATAAATTATCTTTCGAACGTCGAAATGTTTATAACACGTTACTTAACCTTTTCACGACGAAGCCGGCCAAAACCGGCCTCTGTAGTGGTCTTGAGGAATGTCCATTTGTAGGCCAAGAGAAAACGGTTTTTGAAAATTTACCACTGACATGACTGGCTCGATAACCGAACCAGTCATTCCAGCGGTAAATTTTCTAAAATAGTCTTCTCTTAGCCTGCAAATGGACATTCAATAAGTAAATATTTTAATTTTTTGAACGAATTTAGTCACTAAAGGTTTAAGGAGCGTGTTCGAAACTGTTGAAACTTCGCAGCGGCAGTATATGGACGAGACTGGAGGTAGAGTGCATCAGTAACCACAACTGTTCTTACGTAAATATTATATCTTTTCTCTATTAGGAGCTAAGAAACTTCTGAACATTTGTCAACAAATTTCGTAGACAGCAACATCTTCCAGCAAATCTTTGGAAAAATTAACACAAGTTCAACTTTTAATTTCATTTAAAGGAAGGGAAATGAAAATAACATATAATGTTTATTGGTAATTTCAAACAATATTAAATAATCTACCATTGGTAAAAAAAAAATGGAAATGAATGGGGATTGTTTGACAAAAAAAGCATTTGCTAAATCTAGGAGCGCTTAGCTTGGAACCAATTAGTGATGTAGCCGGTGCTTTGCGTTCCGCCGTGCGTCAACTGTGTATAGCAAACGTGAATATAGTTTCGTAACTAGTATTCTCTAGATGCGCCGATGTAGAGCAATTAACTAGCTACTGTTAATTAACTATAGATCCTTTTGAAAACATTATAGTTGAAAGTCACTGTTTCTGGCGGAAGCAACAAGTTTCGGTCAAAATGATTTCAAAATGCACTGTTGTTTTCAAGGTCGCAACATTAAGCCTACTAAATATTTTGAAATTCCTGTAACTGAATGTAGATCTTGTCTCTGGAAACAACGGCGTTCAGTTCACTTGTTTCAAGATTAGACATCATTTTACCTGCAGGAAGCAGTGTCTAATCGAATTAACGGGAATATAACTGATATTATATGACCGGCTGTAGAGGGCATTATTTATTCGCTCCGCATACACCAGGGCGCGCAGCACCAGCTGCGTCGCTAATCGGTTCCCCCGAGAGTGACACAAATAGTATTTATTTGCTTTTTTCAAATTATTCCGATGTACTTTTGATTTTGCTGTTAGCAATAGGTTAATTATTATCTAACTCTATCATTCATGAGCATTTGTTAGTTCCCTGGTGTTTCCTTTAAATATTTTAAATGTCTAACATCAGAGAGGTGAGACTTAAGATAGCTTTTCTGATTCACATAATATCCGTGTAGCAGACAGATTTGCTTCCATTTATAGAATTATATAACAAGTCGCATTCAAAATATCAGACTAATCTACATATTAATAACAGTCCAGTAATTCGTTCTATGGCATTATCTTATCCAGTCCCGAAGCATCAGCTATCAGCTCAGTTGCATAATCAGTTTCTATGCACCATGGGACATGTCTTATAACAAAACCAGACTGTTCCTTATCGTCTATGATTTACCAGAATGATGTACTCGATCAAAACAGGGTGATTATAATGGAAGGATTCTGTCTGCCACTCAAAAGTATATGACGTGACGATCAAATTCATCACATCTTAACCTGGCCATACACATGGGAATATGTTGCGCAATATGGTAACGGGAAGATGTTGCGCAGCATGTTTCTAGAATCATGACACCACACAGTAATGCAATATGTGCCTGCAATATGGTGGGAGGTATACTGTTATTTCCATTGTCATTTCTAAATATGGCCTCCGCATAGCAAAAAGAGGAAACTGCTGAGGCAGTAATATCATTGCAATTGCTTCAATTGCCATTATCATCACGCGGCAGCAGAGTAGACGTCGCCATATGAGATTTAATACGTTCATTAACACTACCATTATTCTGGTCTCTGGTCTTACAATGTCGCGATCTAATGTCATAAAGCATCTGTGTGGCTCGTAAAGGTCGAATAGTTCATATGTTGCTTGATTTGTCCACTCAAAACCCATCTTATGATACCCTAAATAAACTATGAATTCTTAGATTACCTTCAAGTTGTAGCGCCATTATTTCTAATATGACCTAGCAGACAAGTTGAACCACACACTCTCTGCTATCATATTGGTCCACACCCATGTATGAAAGCAGACACTTGGGCAACATGTTACTTGAAAATATAACTGATCCCATTTCTTAAAACTTGTTGTGCAACACCCGCAACATGAAACATTTTGCCAGACACTCATGCGCCGTGTTGCGCAACCTGTCTTACGCAACGCACAGAATATTCCGGGTTTATGGTCGGCAAAGGCAGATTTCTCGAGAACAATTTGACCACATCTAATATATTTATGCGCAAATACAGACACCAAAGACCGAGTTTGGCATTGTGTAATTCATTTTTATTTATGTCCCGACCTTTTCGACATAATTAATAAGTGAGTGTGATTGAAAGTTGTTTCAACTGTCAAATGGCGTACATCAAAGACAGAAACAAAGTATTAATGTTATTTTACTTTTAGCATGTCAGCACAAATCGGAAGACTATATATGAGATCATTGAGAATTTGAGACACGCTAATGTATCCCTTAAATAGCTCCTGACATTATGTCAACGCCTTACAAAGACCTTATGACTGTGAACAGAGACGCAGAACACGCATCTATAGATGAACCCTTCAAACACTGAATTCCCAGAATCACAAACTCACAGCACCCATGCGTGTAAGCTATTGAGTATTTTGAAACTAATTTGACAGGAAACTGTTTCTGGCGTAGGCAGCAATAGCTACAAGTCAAATTAGTTTCGAAATGCTGAACAGAATAAGTATTATGTTGTGTAGGTGTTTGGTGTTTAAGTATTTGGGGTTCAAAGGTTAACGCAGATTGTGCTGATTATGATAATTTCTAAACCAACCAACATCTTAACTCCGTGGTTCTTTTCTACGTACGACCCAGGTACGCCAGGCTTGAAAGGGTTAACAACGGGATTATTTAAAACTATATGTCTAAGAATCATTCTGGAAAATAAATACCGGTTGTGACGTGATATGATACCGGCCAGCAAAATGTGGTAGTTGTGTGACAGGATGAATCTACTTTTAGCTATGCTCCACCCATCTCTAGCAACGTTAGATTCTCAATTTCCAAAAAGCTTAACAGGTAGGCTGTTGACTATTGTAAAACCCATTTGACTGTGTGTTGTAGTTGCCTACTACAAAGACATACAATTCTTACAACTGGCGGGCCTTTAAAAGTCTGACGGAGCTACGCCATTTATAAATCGTTACGTCGTTGATTGTGACGTCCGCTTAAATGTGACATAATTGAAATGTCGTCATATGCTTGATCGACAGATTGGATTCCTCTATTCTCTGTTCAACCAAGGTCACCTCGCCCTGGTTTCAGCCTTTCTGGATCGATTTTTATAATGAGACGATTCATGTTTCAGTCTCGGTAAAGGTAGCATGAATGGCATGAGGTGTCTCGTTAATTGCTTTGATCTCGCATGTAGCAGTTATGTCAGTCTGGTTAGCTCCACGTGTCTGAAAGGTTAAGCGAGATGATTCCATCGCGACCATGCGTCGTCCGTCGTCCGTTTGTTATATGCCAGCTGTCTGTCGCCTGTCTATCGTCTGCCCGTCAACTTTAGCATAGTAACGCTACGCCTCATTTAACCACTAGAAGGTCATTGCGTGCCCACTCCAGCGGGCACGCTTCTATTTATTGCTGGCTAGAATTGCCTATAGCCTCGGCCATTTCGCGCAGGGGATTGTGGGGCTGTGTCTCCCGAGATCTCCATCGATACGAGATCTAATAATTCTCGTCGCGAAGACACGGCTCTATTTTTAGATTGCTGGATATCTCATAAATATTATCTTCATGCACGTGATTCATGGCGAGTTCTCTTATTTGTTCTGGTCCAACTGTAATAGAGTTTGCGCGGCGATGACCGCTTAATTATTTTAATAAACAGCCAACGGAACTTATATGTCCACTTTAGTACTCTATCAAACTGACCACAAATGGCTTCTTGCGGTGATCGTGAGAAATGTCCATTTGCATTAGCTACTCACCGGAGAACTTATTTTGAAGGTGTACCACTGGAATGACTGGTTGGATAACCGACCCTATAATTCCAGTAGTAAATTGCAAAAGAAAAACCACAATGGTCTCTTGGACGGCAATTAGACATAGGACATTTTCTATGATAATGGATTTTTCTGTATATGACGTCATAATTATTTAGGTCATATGTAGCTGGACGTCACGATCAAATGTGTAATGAATGACGTATCTAGCTCCACCAGGAACATTGAATAGCCAGTCAAGTATGCGAATTGCACGTCTTTACTATTTAATCAACATGCTGTTGAATATGTTGAAACTAATTTAACTAGACGCTGTTCGAATTGTATGTCTTTGCAATTTATTCAACAGTCATTTTCTATTATAATGGCTGGGTTCGATCTGTAACTGAAGGATATGACGTCATAATCAATTACTTCATATACAGGCTAACGTCACAATCCAAAATGTGTAAATGAATGGCGTATCGAGCTCAGTCATGAACATTGAATAGTCTGGCAAGTGTACGAATTGTATGTCTTTACTGTCTAATCAACATCGTGTTGAATATTTTGAAACTAATTTGACCTGGCGTTGTTGCGGCCAGAGGCAGCAAACCTTTAAAAGCACCCAGTCAAATTAGTTTCAAAATAGTCATCAGCTTACCTGTATAGTTACCTTGAAATTGGAAGTCTGGGAATTCATTATTCAGCGTATATATATATATATATATATATATATATATATATATATATATATATATAAACATCGATTCCAACACGCAAAAAGGGGTGGAGCTTAGCTAGAAATAGGCGTGGCATACCTAGAAATGGATCTCTCTATTGAAATTTTCATACCACTTGGTAATGCGTGGCCCACACACTATTGACCACTTGTATTAAGAGACCACCCATATTTATAGGTCACATATTTTAACAAGGCCAATCATAGATTGTTGCCCTGAATACAATGTACTCGTCCTCTGACGGAGGGAGGATAATTAATACCACTTGCTAATTGTCATTTTCATGTTGTCTATCCATCATATTAAGTCATATGATGTCATAATCAACGACGTGACGTATATGATGACGTCATAAGTATGACGTCATGACTGAGTCAATTTAGTCCGTCTTAAATGCTTAATAGTCCGACACGTTGTACGAATTGCATGTCTTTGCTATTTAGAAAACATGCTGGTGAATATTTTGAAACTAATTTGACTGGGCCATGTTCCTTCCACAAGCAACAGTCAAATTGGTTTCAAAATAGTCAACACCTTACCTGTATAGTTTTCTGGAAATTGATAGTCAAAAAGCTCAGAGATCCATCGATATCAACACGAGCGCGGTATTAATGTATTAATATACCATCCGGGTTCAGTGCTCGATTGACTAACGTTATTTCAAGCAACCGCCACCAAGATGTGACTTACTTGGGCAGAATTGCGTGTTTCTCTAACAAAATCCTTTAGAATGTTTAACACCGAAATTTCAATATCTCAGATAAAGACAACTATAGGCCTACGAATATCTTTATAATACTTTGACTGGTAGCCCACCCTACCCTAACTACCTACTTGTTGCTATCATAGACCTGTATTAAGTATTGCAACGACAACGACTGCCCGTGTAAGCCTATCATCTTCTCGTAATGTATTTTAACCCTTTCATGAGGAGGCCGCCAACCGGCCTCTACAGTGATCTTGAGGATGTTAATTTGCAGGTCAAGAGATCGTTTTTGAAAATTCACCACTGAAATGACTGGCTCGATAATTGAGCCAGTCATTCCAATAGTAACTCTTCAAAACAGTCGTCTATTGGCCTGCAAATAGGCACTCAATAACCAAATATGTTTTTTCATATTCTTGACTCAATTTAGGTAATACAGGGTTAATAAATTATGAGGACGACGATGATGTACCATGTCTGTTTAACCTTTCCCGTATTGTATCATAGTATGATTCACATTTGTTGCATTCGAGATAGGGTAAAAATTACAGACTTGTCACGGACAGTCTTGAGGCGTACTATGTGTGTGGTAAATTTCAAAAGAAAAACATGCATAATAATATTGTAGAGGGCGAAAAAGTAGACAGAGTTCGCTAACAATAATGGATCCATCTAAAAATAAAGGCTTGGCTTCTTCGAAACTACAACTCTAATGTAATGAGCGCTCATCTTCTTACGTTGTCATAACGACTATACTGTTAGACAGACTCAACTTCGAATACCAGACAGACCTGGACCCAGTCTATCCCCGTAGCAGACTGTAAAAGCAACACTGGATCGTGAAATCGCTACATCAATGGCTACTCAATATGCCCCTACATACGAGATACATTTCTCGATCTCGTATCGAAAGAGAACTCGCGGGATACGATTGAATAATGGATGTGTGATTATCAGTAGTATCCTTTTGTCTTTAATCCATCCGTGGGAATAAATCCATGAAGGGCCAATGCAATTATGTAGCAGTATTGATAGACTACCAATGTTCCAAATTTCCAGTCAAAACTGCTATCAATAATATTGTAGCAGATTGTTGAATACAGAAATCAACCGAGAGTGTAGGCCTATGCATATGCTAAGTTATCGTCTACAGGAAATTCGGCCACATAATTTCAACCATATAGTTAGATAGGTATATCAATACGCTAGTGAATTAATGGATTGAGGTTCAAAAGATTTTTACCATGAAGTAATTTCGTAGTGCACAATTTCATACCGAAAATTTGGTAAATCTCCGGTGATTCAGTTTTCAATGCCCTATTGTCTGTAGTATGTTTAGCCCCCATAAGTGCACCTGCATAGACCTGAGCCTTAATATACTAGGTATATTCCGAATCTAACAAATTCTAGATGAAATAATATTATTAGGCAAAAATGGGCTTAAATGTTGGGGTTTTTGTGCTTTTCGGTGCCCTACTGTCTGTATGTAATATGGTCAGCTCCAGAACTTCGCTCACATAGACGTAGAGGGATTTGAATACGATAGTTATATTGGGAATATAAAAAAATTTGACAGTGAAGTAATTTCGTAGTATACGATTTCATCGCGTAGATTCGTTTCAATTTTGACAGATCTGTAGTTTTTCAATGCCCTACTATTACTTGTCTGCAATAGTTTTGGGCACATAATTTCACCGATATGGTTAGATAGCGATATGAACACGCTAATGAATCTTGAATTTTCTACCACGTAGTAATTTCGGAATATTCAATTTAGTAGCCACGGACAGTTGTCAAATGGCAACAAATTACTATATTCGGTATCAGAATGTCTGTTCTCGATTTGTAAGAATTTTTTTATATATGGATGTATATAACTCAATATGAGCTAGTGCTTTTGCACAATTGTACCATCAAGTAATCTCATCGTAGGTAGTTACATATTCGCAGTATGGCCCTATTATAATATGGTTGGTTCACATTCACCACATTCAGATAGGTGTCGGTATGTCCTGACATATCGCTCATAGTGGGTTCGGCCCCAAAATGTCACCCATATGTTTATATAGGTATAGGCATACGCTTACGGAGTAGTGAGATTTAAAACTACCTACCATGAAATAATTTCGGCTCAAATTTAGGCCGATTCATGGTTTTCGTTCCACCCAGTCAAATTAGTTTCAAAATAGTCATCAGCTTACCTGTTTAGTTACCTTGAAATTGGATGTCTGGGAATTCATTATTCAGCGTATATATAGACATCGATTCCAACACGCAATAAAGGGGTGGAGCTTAGCTAGAAATAGGTGTGGCATACCTAGAAATGGATCCCTCTATTGAAATTGGCATGAGCAAATTGAGCATTACAGGGCTAATACCACTTGTTAATGCGTGGTCCACACAATATGGACCACTTGTATTAAGAGAGCACACGTATTTATAGGTCACATTTTAACACGGACAATCATAGATTGTAGACCCTTGCCATCCCGAACGCACATAGATCCGAATACAATACACCCATCCTCTGACGGAGCGAGGGTAATTAAAACCACTTGCTAATGGGCCTTTTCAGGTTGTCTATCCATCATATTGCGTCATATGACGTCATAATTAATTAAGTGACGCATAGGATAACGTCATAATAATGACGTCATGACTGACTCGATTTAGTTCATCTAAATGCGTAATAATCTGACACGTTGTACGAATTGTATGTTTTTGTTATTTAATAAAAATGCTGTTGAATATTTTGAAAATAATTTGACTGGCCGATGTTGCTGCCATAGGCAGCAACAGGATGCTATAGGCAGCAACAGGACCCAGTCAATTTAGTGTCAAAATATTCCACGGCTTACCTGTATAGTTTTCTTGAAATTTATGGTCCAGTAGTTCAGAAATCCATCGATCCCAACTCGAGAGTGGTATTGGTGGAGCTTAGCTAGAGATGGGCTAAACTGGAAAGGGTCATTGCATTAATCAACCACCACAGTTTTCAGTGCCCTATTGTCTGTAGTATGTTCAGCCCCATAATTTACCCCACATAGACTTGAGCTGTAATAAGCTAGTTATATTCCGAATCTAACAAATTCTAGATGAAGTAATTTTAATACGGAAAATTTTGCTTAAATGATGGTGTATTCGTGGATTTCAGTGCCCTACTTTCCGCAATATGGTCGGTTCCAGAACTTCGCTCACATAGACGTATAGGAGTTTGAATATGCTAGTTACATTGGGTATTTAAAAGAATTCGAACGTGAAGTATTTTCGTCGTATGCAACTTCATCGCATACATTTGTTCCAATGTTGGCAGATCTGTGGTTTTCAATACCCTACCGTCTGCAATATGTGTGGCTACATAATTTCACCCATATGGTTTGATAGAGATATGAATACGCTAATGAATCTTGAGATTTCTACCACGTAGTAATTTCGTAATAGTCAATTTAGTAGTCACGGACAGTTGTCAAATGCCAACAATTTACTATATTCAGTATTAGAATATCAGTTTGTAATACACATTTTTACATATAGCTGTGCTTTTGCACGATCCTACCATTAAGTAATTTGGTAATATGCTGTTACATATTCGCCATATGGCGCCATTGTAATATGGTTAGTTCACATTCACCACATTCAGATAGGTGTCGATATGTTCTGACATATCGCTCATAATGGGTTCGGCCCAGAATATCACCCATATGTTTAGATAGGTATAGGCATAAGCTTAGTAGTGAGATTTAAAAATTTAGTAACGTAAATAAGCTCAAACTTAGGATAATTCATGGTTTTCATTGCAATACGTTCACCCCCAGAATTTCACCCACAAATACTTATAGAAAATATGCTAGTTGTATTCCGAATTTTAAAAATTTCTACAGGAACGCAATTTCATAGTACACAATTCCATACCGAAAATTCGCGCAAGTTCTGTCAGATCAACGATTTTCTGTACCACACTGTTTGCAATAGGTTCGACCCCAGAAGTTCACCCATATGGTTAGATACGTATATGAATACGCTAATAAAGTATCAAAGGTTTAAAAAATGTTTACTGTACAGTAATTTCCTCATATGCAATTTAGTAGTGGCACACCATTGTCAAATTCCAATAATGTACTATATTCGGTACCAGAATATCTCTACATGCCTTGTAGCCAGTTTTCGAACATAAGGCCATGTAGAACTCACTATTTTCTCGTGATGTGCGAAATATTGTAATTATTCTATCACCAAATATTTATTATAGTAATGTGAAAATATTTCTATATATCCTATATTATTAGCCGCGTGTACTGGTAGAACCTGACTTATCAGGCTAATACCCAAACATTTGCACATATGGTCAACAAGATCGTCATCATTACAACGGTTGAGGCCGGTTTTGGCCTTTTTGTCGAGCAAAAATATTTGATTTAATAGTTTGTCACTGTTTCCAGTAAAGATATCGTTTAATAGATATGATAGCTAAATGAAACAGCTCACGATTGTGGCTGTTTCCCACTGGGCCTTGTCAGAATGTTTTCTGCTATATCATTTTCGTTGGAGAAAACTAGGTTTACGGTATTGGTTCTATCCTGGCCACTCAACTTTGTTGAAAAGGTTATCTGTCGGTACAGATCGGGGTCCTGTATTGCATCAAAAATATACTTGCTTTGTGCATTTCACTAGCATTGCAGTGTATATTTCACCAATATATTTCCGGGTAATAAGCTCTTCACGTCTGTTTAAGAAGGTATCAAGATTTAGGTTTAAAATATTCTTTACAGTTTTTCTTTAATATGTTTGAATGGGTGTCAGGGTATGTACTGCTTCTTGCGCTGATTTTCTACTGACTGGGTTGCCAGTTCTGTTGATTTCTTTATCTTTACAAGTTGTTGATACCTAATGACCCACATTTGATCTGTTGCACTCCGTTGATGCAGTAGTGTAATTTTCTCATCACTGGCTGCTCTTAATTGTGTCTGTTCCTCTCTCTCTGTTAAGGAGTTTGGCCTGGAGAAAAAAGATGGATGGAAAAATTGTTGGACTGACCAAAGATATAAGCTGCTTTCCTAGCCCATAGCTAATACTGCCCATATCTTTTTGCAAGAAATATTCCTTCTTTTGTGTTTATTGTATGCCTTTATATAACTTCATTTTTTCATGAAACGGTTGAGTTTATTCTCAGAATTATAATAACCTCCGGGCACGCTATTTACCAGTGATGCCTTGCATCAATATGTGTACTTGTCCACCTAATTTGGTTGGAAGGGCCCTATGGGTGTACGCTGCACAACTTGTATACAGAATTTTGATTGACCAATGTTTGGGTAAAAACCTTACCGGAAATTGTCAAAGCAATACTCCTCATTAACCACTTGGTGGATTTCAACCTGATTTGAGCAGAGGGGCCCTATTGGTGTAGCCTTCAGAAAGCAAATACAGAATTTTGATTGGTCAATTTTTGGGTGAAAATTTTGGATTTAATTAAGGAGTTACTGAAAATTGTCTAAACGCTATTCCTCATTAACCGCTTAGCAGATTCCAACTTACTTTGGCTGGACGGACGATATTGAGGTTGGCGCCAGAACCTCTATCCAGTATTTTCTTTGGGCGATTGTTCGTGTGAAAATCTAAGATTTTATGAATAATTTAATGGAAATTCTCAAAACGCTTTGCCTTAGCTGCTTAACAGTTTTCAACAGCACTTATATTAAAGGTTTTGCTTGGTCAAGTTTTGGGGTAAAAATCATAGACTTTCTGAAATATACCGGAAATTGGATCTCCTCCTTAAAGCTCTCGTGTTCCATTAAATACAACACTTTTGCACGAGATATGAGATGCCTGTTCAATTTGCACAGCATGCAATGCTACCCGCCGTGCAATACTACCCAGCATGCAATTCCTTGACTCTACAATCTTTGTAACTAGTGGGCGCCATATTCGTTTAGGTCTGAACAAGCCAGGATTTCTCAAACATACCAACCTGCTTGTACGCGCAAATAGTCATTTGTCTTCAAGCTCTGGAAGCGTGAGCGTGCACTTATAGGGCGTATTCACCCCAGTAATTCGACAGTCTGTATGTCAACACTGTTTAGAGAAAGCGTGCTATTATCAGGTGAAAATAGAAGAAAGCTTTTATATACATTGACAGTAATTTGGGTGAAAGTTGATGCTATCAATGGCAGCACCAACATTCAGTCAAATTGCTGTCAAAATAATTAGTATGTAATGCACTTACTACCCGCTATATATTAGATACAAATTGTATTGAAGTGTTGCTGCAACAGGTTTCGGTCTGTATTCTAAAATAATCATCGTAAATTTCAGTGAACGCAGATTTGAAGAGCAATTTGACTAAGTTGTTGCTGACTTAGGCACCAAGAACATTATCAAATTGTTTTCCTTAGAATCACACTACGCTCAGTATTACTATCTAGGTAAAGTGAGTATATGGCCAAAATACGCTTTGCCTGCACGAAGTAAATATTTCGCCTAGCTACAGGGTGTACGTTTCTGTTAGACCAATGCATTTCAAACAAATGCACAAATCTATCAACGAAACGTACACGCCGTTTGCTAAGCATTCATTCCTGGCGCGAAAGCGTGTATAGGCCTACGCTCACTGTACCTAAATAGGAATATACCGATTGCACGTGTGTGGATAATAATTCGACAATGTTGTTGGTGCCTTAGAAACCAACAACTTACAATCACAATGCTATTCAAATCCATAGCAAGTGTCTACTAAAAATTATGATGATTACTTTAGAATATATCGACAGAAAGGTGCTGTAACAACAATTTTCATTCAAATTAGTATTAAATCTGTACCAGGTAGTAATCTCATTACTTAATAATTATATTGACAATAGTTTTACTGAATGTTGATGCTGTCATTGACAGCAATAACTTTCACGCAGATTATTGTCAAAATATATATAAACTTTCTCTAATTCTCTTCTGGAAATTGCATTGAACAGTATTGAAATGTAGGCCGTCGAATGAACTGCCGTGAATAGTACGCCCTACGTACGTGCGTGCTTACGCTTCCAGAGCTAGAGGAGAAATGACTATTTACACGTGCAGGCGGGTTGGTTTTATTTGAGAAATCCTGGCCTATACAGACAATAGACTAAACGAATATGGCGTCCAGTAATTACAACGATTATGGAGTCAGGAAATTGCATGCTGGGTAGCGTTGCATGCTGTGTAGCATAGCATGCTGGGTAAATTGAACAGAAATCGGCAAGCATCTCATATCTCGTGCAAAGGGTCTATAGTTAATTGGACACGAGAACTGTAACCGCTTGGTGGATTGTATCCTAATTTGGCTGGAAGGATTCTATTGCGGTAGACTCTAGAACTTGTATTCAGAATTTTGATTGGTCGATATTTTGAAGGACATGTGGAATTTTTGGTAAATTTTCCGGCGCAATTAAAAAAGATGCGCCTTAAATATAAGCCCGATTGCAACGAAACTTTCGTAGAATGCTCCTATGGGGGTAGGCTTCAAAATATCAAACGAGGATATTAATTGATCAATTTATTTGGTGGGCAGCTTGGATTTTTCTAATGTCTATTTAAATGTGAATGGTTCAAATGCTAATGGGCCAGATGCGTATCACATGCCCCTTGGCCGCTTGTTTTATATCGTCATTATAGTTGACGCTAAATTGCTAGCCAGTCATTTCAGTGGTAAATTAAAAAAGAATACTATTCTCATTCCCTGCAAATGGGCACCGACTATGCAGGAAATTTGGTTTTTCTTGATCATCAACGCATTCATGGACAAGCCGGCCGTAAGTGACCTCTGCATTCGCCTTGAGGTACATGTCCATTCGGAAGAAATCAGAAAGCTATTTATAAATTTCAGTGGCTATTATACCAAAATCGTCCTCTCTTAATATTTTCTTGAGAAATCTTAGTTTATATGAGAATAATAACGGGCGCATTGAGGCGTCGTTGACATAAGAGGCGTTAAAGGGTTATTGATAATTGTTCAGTTATAATCTCTTCCTCAGCATCCGCAATAAAGTTTGGGTTATAAATCTAACCGTACACTATCATTGATAAATTTCGATTTGCTTAACCCTTTAATGACTCAATTTGTTCAGAATATCAAAATATTTTCTGACTAAATGTCCATTTGCAGGCCAAGAGAATACAATTTTGAAAAATTTACCACTGTAATGACTGGCTCGGTTACCGAGCCAGTCATTATAGTGGTAAAATTTCCAAAATAGTGTTCTCTTGGCCTGAAAATTGACATTCCTCAAGACCACTGCAGTGGCCGGTTTTGGCTGACTTCGTCGCGAAAGGGTTAAAGGAAGAGACATGAGAACTATTATAATACTGTTGAATGGTAGCTTCTAATAGTAAGAGAACTACTACCACCACTAAGATAACAGAAATAAATCGGAATACGTTCAACAGAACATCTAATCATTCATATTGGTTGAAGTCGAACTACTTAGAAACGTCAAACAGGACATTGATCTCAGCTGAGTGGGGATGGTATAGCTTGTTACTGGTAAATTACTTCTGTTTACTTTGAAAAAATTAAGATTGAGTTATTGCTATAGAATTGCATACGATTATACCTAGTTTACATCGGCGGACTAGCTAACTGAGATATGTCAGAAACGTATATACGTTTTTCTGACAATGCATATACGCCACCAGCATAGAAATATCAATCTCTATTGAAATGGCTGCAATTGCTAATGCTTAGAGGCCAACCAACAGGGCCCTTATTTCAAAAACATCTATATGACTCATACGAGCAACATTGTATCACCTCTCTGATGCCTTGTCCTACCTTATCGGCCAGTTCCCACTATGGTATGTGTCTGTGTAGCAGATTTTCTTTCCGAAAGAACGACTTACATTTTTTTTATCTGACCGCGATTCGTTAGTGAGCTGGTCTACGAGATTGAATGCATAATGTTCACAACGTGTCTCGAAAATAGAGGGTCTTGCACGGTTAGAGGTTTTACCATGACAACGCCGGTTACTGGGCCCATATTGGGCTGCAGGGGCCTGGAATTACCACAGTACCGCCAGTAAACTGGATTAATGTGGTATTATTAAATGTTTCAGTTTCTCATGGTTAAGTTAGTCTTCTGCATACACACAATGCGTTCGCCATTGCTATTATAGGGTATATCTCATCTCAAATGTTGTATTTCATCAATAGATCATTGTTTATATATGCCATATCATTCATATCCTGTCACACATTCTCTGTACCACAATTATTAGCTTTGTATTATCGAGTAGCCTAAATGTTGAACAGTAATCCCCACCCTTTTGTCTCCTCAAGCGATAGTGTGTTATGTCATGTAAGTGCAAATCCATGACATTCTTTATTATGCAATACTCATCTAGTTGACTATTTTGAAACTAATTTGACTGGAAGTTGTTGCTGCCTAAGACAGCAACAACTTCCAGTCAAATTGGTTTCAAAATATTCAACACCTAGCGTGCATAGTTGCTATTATACCCGATTGTCAAACAATAAATAGAGCGCATATGACTGAGCGCAAATACTGAAGCAACACACTAGGTTTTTCCTCATCGGTTGAAAATTAAACCATTACAGCCATCATAACCTTTAGAAATGTATCACCATTTAGCTACTAATGCCTGAATATTTTTGTCACGATAAAAAGCTTGTTCCATGTATCATTTACAGGTGGTCTATTAGACCACCTGAATAGCTATCATGAGATGAGGTTAGTTATCCTTTAAAAAACTGTGTATTATTAAGCGAGTAAAAATCTGTTACATTGCACGAGCTTTAGCGAGTGCAATGCAATACTTTTCTACGAGGTTGATAATAGTAAAGTAAAATGGTACCAAGTTTGCGATTCTATCATTTATCATATAAATTTATATTTTGAAACATGTTCCTTTAAAGTAAATCCTTGAAACCAGTTTGAACTCATCATGTTGTGCTGTTCGTTTTAGCACGCATTATTTGGTACGAGTTTTAACCAATGCCCACACAAAATAATGGCAAGCACACCATCGGTATTGTGGAGTTAAAATTACTTTTAATCCACACTTCTAAAGTTTCTGCATCTATCACGTTAATTTACAAACCTGTTTCAATGTTAGGACACATTTGCAGTGTCGAGTGTCATGTGGGATTATAATAAGATGCGTTATCTAACCAATGAAAATCTGTCGTTGAAATTACAGATGTGTTCGTATCGAGAATTGTGCAACGGCTCAACGGCTTGTTTATATGATAAATCAATACATGCGTCGAGGATGTCAGACGCTGTTCCATTAATCCAAGATATTTAACCAAGGATAACTGGGCATAGCCCAACATCAGCACATGTAGGAAACGGGACGCGTTCAGAATTATATTTAACCACTCTTGCCTTAAGATTGTCTCAAAGTGCTCAAAGTGCTAATCATATCATGATTAACCATTTATTGGTTAAGATTTTTCAAGAAAATTAAAAATAATAGGCTTGACGGAGATTTTAACATTCATGCCGGAGGTAGATACGGAGTATGTAGTGCGAAGGCATTGAGTATGACTTCATATACGCCCGTGACGCATAGCCTCCGTCCAGTCAGTGGGTGGAAACTAGACCATGACATAGTTTGCAGGCTGGTTTCTGGTAGGTGTTAATAATGGAAGAAATATAGAAAATAACTTCTGTTGCTAGCATACTCCTTTACATTAATCGTGTGTCTGTGGCCGTGTTTCCTTTGATACGTTGATTACACGCGGTAACCAAATACAATTCGTATGAGATGTATGTCTTTCCTGATCAGCTGGATACATGAATTAAATACCCGGATGACTTTTGCTTTTAAGAGTTCGTGTGAATCACACAAATGAACCTTTCCAGGTTTAACTATGTCCCGACCATCTGTAGTTCCATCCACGCCTCTTTCGTCGATCGATTTCCTGAAAATTATACAGATATGCTCTTTAATATTTTGAAACTAATTTGACTTGACGATGTTTCTGCCTATGGCAGCAACAGCTCCCTGTCAAATTCGATTCAAAATATTGGACATAATGTTTATAAATAGTAGGCTTAAAGACACACAATTCGTACAACGTGTCGTACTAAAGACCGACTAAATCGAGCCATTCACGACGCAATGATCATGGCGCCACCACACGCGTCACGTAGTTGAATAAAACGTCATGTGGTGGATGGCTAAACTGGACACGTCAATTGCTTTTATATGTTCATGAGACTCGTCCTAGAAAGGAGACAATAACCTCGGTATAGTGTCATCTATAATACGGCTTCAATCTAAGCAGGTAATCCTGTCTGGAGATGAAAATAGATAATCACGAACGTAGAACAATTTTTATGATATCTCTGACGCCCCTTCGTACTTGCGTGTATTTAACCCCTATTGTGTCCACTTAACCGGTCAATGGTCAAACTGACCAAACACAACTCTGCAGTGGTCTCCAGACATGGCTATTTGAAAGGCCTAGAGAAGAATATTTGTGAATATGTATCTAGTGCTAAGTTTTCAAAAAATACTCTTCTTTCGGCCTACAAATAGACACTGGCTGAGTAAAAACGTCTTTATCATTACACCTTTAATCGGCAAGCCGGCGAAAAAAAATTCAGTTGTAAAATATAAAATTAAAATATCTTGAAAAATATTGACCATCAAAATGTTTAATTGATATATCATGTAGTATTTTGAGCGCGCTGAGGCACCGTTGACACAAGATGAGCTAACGTAAGAAGATATTCAATTATTCACGCAATAGCAGCAATAACAGTAGCGATGGCTTTCGGGAACATGAATGTGTCATTTTAATCGTAAATGGCAAATACGAAAATTAGACAAAGAGAGAGAGAGAGAGAGAGAGAGAGAGAGAGAGAGAGAGAGGGAGGGAGGGAGGGAGGGAGGGAGGGAGGGAGGGAGGGAGGGAGGGGGGGAGGGAGGGAGGGAGGGGGTTGGGGGGGAGAGAGGGAGGGAGGGAGGGAGGGAGGGGGGGGGGAGGGAGGGAGAGAGAGAGAGAGAGAGAGAGAGAGAGAGAGCACGCGCAGGAGAGTGACAAAGCATATGTGTGCGTGAATGCGTGCGCGCGCGTACGTGCGTGAGTGCGTGCGTGCGTACGTGCGCGCGTGCGAGCGAGCGAGAGAGAGAGAGAAAGAGAGAGAGAGAGAGAGTATGTGTGAGAGAGTGAGAGAGAGCGAGAGAGGATGGAAGATGTGGATGGGGATGTGGGACGGAGAGGGAGAACAGGAGAGGGAGAAGAGGAGTGGGGGCGGGGTGGTGGGGAGATGTATTGTAGCGCGGACCGCTCAGTCGTGTAAGAACCGACCCAGATTACCGGGTAGAAAATGGCCCTATATGAGATGCTCCAGCCACATCACTATTGGTATATATGTTTGTGCGTGTAGCCAAGAGACAACACTCAACTAATTAGTCTGCTAAAAACGCTCAGCCAGCGTGCGCGTCATTAGAGATAGCTCATGCACGCTGTTAGCGTATGGGAAATGTCTTCTTATATAAATATAAAGGCCCGTGTTACCTAATTCCTGAATACGGGCCCGATTCATTACTTCCTGGTATCGATCAAGACCAGGATTCGTGGACAAAAAAACAGAATTGAAATCGGTTCAGGGACGGCTGAGATATCGGTATATTAAAAACTGGCGATAAAAGTGTTGATAACTTGGTAAGATCACCATCGCAGTAGCGTGGTGTCATAAACACGTGACCGCTTTACGCTAGCTTGCTTGAAGTGCGCGCTGATTGGTTGAGCGCTGCGACGTCGCTCTCTGATTGGATGTCATATCCTATAAAGCGGCCCACTCCACCGTAATCATCAGCACATTGGAGGTAACACTAGTGGAACAACAGGTTAACAAACCTGAGAACCCCACTAGCAGTACTAGCAGCTGCAGTGACCCGCCGGCCGAGATTACCAGAGGGACACCAGCGAGCGAGGTAAGACCCACCCCGATTGGTGGAGATCATAAAATTGTTTTAAATGTCCAAATTTTCAGACTGATCATAGAGACGATAATATCATCAGTTTCCATTGGCAACGTGGCAGCCAGGAACAATGTTGATGTCGACGGTCTCGTTGCGAAATTCGTAGAACTTTGCTCCTCTCCAAACTAATCATGGGGGTCAAAATTCTTCAATGGAACGTTCGAGGCACCCGGTCTAATACCAACCTTGACGAATTGTGGAACACATTCCACAACGAAAATGACCACCCAGACATTATATGTCTACAGGAAACCCGTCTGAAACCCAACCAGGATTTCAAAAGGTACAACTACAATGTCGAAAGACAAGACCGTACCACAGAATCTGCAACCACCTCTAGGGGTGAAGGCGGTGGCGGCATAGCGACCCTCATAAAAAGTCATCTTTCCTACAAAAGATTGCCACAACGTGGGAGTAGCGTAGAGCACCTTACAATGGAAATAGAAATCAATCACGAAACTATTAATATTGTAAACGTCTATAGTCCCAAGTTGCACTCTTCCTCGGACTATGACAAGCTCCTTGGAGGCCTAGAAGATGAAACAATACTTCTGGGCGACTTCATCTCCCACCATGCCCTATGCGGGAGCAAAACCACGAACTCCAAAGGCCGAACAATAGAACAGGTTATTGACAACTACAACCTGTGCCTACTAAATGACCATACACCCATCAGATATAACTATAGTGATGGTGAATGGTCGGTCCTGGACCTTTGCCTCATAACACCTGGCTTTCGACCAACCCCCAGCTGGGACATTCAAGACCAGCTCCTCGGCAGCGACCACCTCCCTATCAAAATACAGATAGGAATCCTACAGAGCAAGAACAAGGCGCCACTGCACAGGAACAATTGGACTCTGAAAAAGGCCAACTGGACTGAATACAAGCACATACTGGCCACGGAGCTGAAGACACCGATCACTAGTACCAGCACAGAGGAATAGTGTGAGCAATGTATGGGGATTCTCTACAAGGCTGCCAACTCAGCCATCCCCCAATCAAAGCCAGACAATAACCCCAAACACAAACGCGTGTCTTGGTGGAACCGCGAGTGCCAAGAAGCAGTAAAGCTCAAGAAAATTGCCTGGAATTGGCAGAGACCAAAGAGAAACTTCAGCATTGAACGCCTAGTTGAACACAAGAGACTCCAGGCCAAGGTAACAAGAACCATCAAAAAGGCACAACGCGATCACTGGCAACAATACTGCTCTGAAATCACTCGGTTCACACCCTCGAGCCAAATATGGCGCAACGCGAAAGCTATTGTCAGCGAAGAAAAACAAGTCGAAAAAACCCTTACCCACCCTCATAGCAAATGGGGTAAAGCATGCGAATGACAAGGAAAAAGCTGAAACGCTTGCCACAGTCTTCATTGCAACCAGTAGCAATGATAACCATGGCCATGACTTCGTAGCAACCAAAACAAAGGTCGATGAGCATATCAATCACCTGTTCAGCTCAGGGAAATGCGAAGATCTTAACAACCAAGACATCAACAAAACCTTCAACAGAATGGAACTTGAGCAAGCCCTTGGCAGAGGCAAAAGCTCCTCACCAGGTGAGGATGGCCTGAAATACGACATGCTTCGTAATATGCCAGAGGAGGGTAAACAAATGTTACTCAATCTCTACAACGTCGCATGGAGCTCTGGAAAAATGCCCTCAGTCTGGAAAAGTTGGATCGTGGTTCCTATCCCAAAACAAGGGAAGGACAAAACTGACCCAAGATCATACCGGCCAATCTCCCTGACGAGCTGTCTATGCAAAGTCATGGAGAGGATGATCAAAATCCGTCTAGAACATGAGTTCGAACATAACGGTCTACTCCACCCTTGGCAGAGTGGCTTCAGAAAGGACAGACGCACTACAGACCACCTAGTCAGACTGACTGAGGCAGCCAAGAAAGCCCTAGATGCGGGAAGAGGAAACATAACAATAGGAGTTTTCTTAGACGTTGAGAAAGCCTTTGAGATGATGTGGCGAAACAGAGTCCTAAAACAGCTCTATGACTTTGGTTACCGTGGCCGCATCCTATTCTGGATACGAGATTTTCTCGATAACAGAAGGATTAGCGTCCGTGTTAATGGACAAATGTCTAGGGAACAAACATTTGAAAACGGCACCCTGCAGGGTGGTCTAATAAGTCCCCTACTGTTCAATATCATGATGAGTGATCTACCCAAAGACATTGAAAAAGGCCATGCGCTGGGTCCCAACGCAATAGGCGGGTCTATATTTGCTGATGGCACAGCATTGTGGAACAAATATGCGAAGATAGACCGTGCACGAAAGCTCTGGACATAGTCTCACAGTGGTGCAAAAACAATGGCTTCAAACTGTCTGCGGAAAAAACCAGTTCAAATCAATTTTACCAATGTTAAATACATAGGGCATGATGCAAATTTGTGCCCCAATGGACAGAAAATCAAGACATGTGCTGAAGCCAAATTCCTGGGACTAACATTTGACGGAAAGCTCACCTGGAACCCCCACATCAAGAGTCTGAGGGAGAGATGCTTCTAGCAATTAAATCTCCTTCGCTCATTAACAAAGCACACCTGGGGTGCAGACCTGCCGAGCATGCGTATGCTATGCCGCGGCCTAATCCTGTCTAGGATTGACTATGGATGCGAAGCATACGCCACGGCGAGCAAGTCACTGTTAGAAACCATTGACACCCTCCAAACAAAATGCCTGCTCATTTGCTGTGGTGCCTCACAGAGTAGCCCTTGAGGCGCAATCAACGTAGAGTGTGGATAAATACCATTAGATCTGCGAATAGAGGAATGGCTTCTCAAATTCTGGACATACCTACAAAGCTCTGCACCCACCCACCCTATCAGGGAGGTATGTCTTCCATGCAAGGAGCACCTAAGACACAAGGTGCTGCCCAAAATGACCAAAAAGACCAAACCACCAGGCCTGTTAATGACAGAGCTCGCCAGTGCCACTGAACTGGTAAACGTCGAAATAGAAAGCTCAAGGCCGGCTCCTGACCCGCCATGGCTACTTCCGCAGATCAAGGCGCATGACAGCCTATCCTCACAGATAAGCAAGAAAGACCTACCAGCGCTAATCAAGAGCTATGCTCTGGAAAACATCGACAACAGATATAAGGAGCACAGGAAAATCTATACCGACGCCTCCATAATGCCCAACTCCGGCGAATGCAGAGCAGGAGTAGTCATAGGCGTCCAGGAAGAAGTCCTCAAGTACAAGATTCCAAATCACCTGTCAATATACACAGCCGAACTGGTGGCAATTAAAAAGGCTCTAGAATGGATTAAAACAGCAAATCCAGGCAAATACGTTATACTCACAGACTCACTAAGCTCGGTGAAGAGCTTCAAATCTAGCAGCAGCAAGAGCAGGGACAACATAATCAAGTAAATCCGGAAGCTGTATGCAACTGTGATGACTGACAACAAAACTGTGGACATCGACTGGGTCCCAAGCCATGCTGACATTAAAGGCAATGAACAGGCGGACGAGGCAGCCAAGCAAGCGCTCAAAGATGGAACTATGACCGAACGCCCTAGTCAAAAGGCACATCAACAGCAAATGGCAAAGACAATGGGACGAAAGCACAACCGGCAGATTCCTGTTCAGAATCGTCCCTGGAGTCAAACGGAAATACCAAAACGACATCCCAGGACGCCAAGGCGACATTGCATTGCGCCACATCAGAATGGGCCGGATCAGCGTTAACCAGATAGGAAAAAATTCAGCCTGTCAGACACAGACCAATGTGAGGCCTGCAAGGAGACTGAAACTCTAGACCACTTCTTCCTACGGTGCACTGAATATACACGCATTAGAAAGGAACTCATCAATACGCTGAGAAAGGGAAACTTCAATCTTGACCCTGTGAAGACATTATAGCGATGCGTGACCGACAGATCAACCACGAATTAATCAAGTTCGTGCTTGCATCGGACAAACACATCACATAATCAGAACACATTTTGTTTAGCATTCATTAGGCCACCTCAGTCTTATTCATGCGTGTTGATAAGCTGTGGTCGCAATGAATAATCTTACAAATTTGACCAGTAAAATTTAGTGTTAAATTACGCAACATCAGTCTTATTCAAGCGAGTCGATAAGCTGTGGTCGTAAACGTTCAAACGAGCTTGCAAACACTTACAGACAAAATATAATCAATATACACATGCATGCCTGAGTCATGAATAAAGTATGTTTATAAACATTCGCATTGAATGTTTAGCATTCATTAGGTCACATCAGTCTTATTCATGTGTGTTGATAAGCGGTGGTTGCAATGAATAATCTTGCAAACTCGGCTAGTAAACGTTAGCATTAAACCACGCTACATCAGTCTTATTCAAGCGTGTCGATGAGCTGTGGTCGTAAACGTTCAAACAAGCTTGCAAACATTTATAAACAAAATATAAGTAACATACTCGTGCATGCCTGTGTCATGAATTGATGACCCAGAGTATGTGAGTACATGCCCCAAAACACCTGTCCACACTGTCTGTTTTCTTTTGCTATCCTTCTTTTTCTTTCAGCATTGTTCCCCTCATTTTCTTTCAGAGACTGAGCCGGAGTTAGATTGCGGCAACGAACACAACAATGACAGACGGGTAGAAAGACAGATGGAGGACTGAACGGACAACAGATGGGCCTGCCTGCCGGTGGACCGTGAGGGATATGAACGTGTGTCCATCTCATTCATGGTCCGTATGCAGGTATGCTTGTCTGTCGAATGGACTGACAAACCAATCAACAAATGGACAGACTGACGGACAATTCTGGGCACAGCAAGCTGCTGGAGTACGCTTAAGCAATGTACTTGGCCCCACTTACTCAGTCTTCTCGGATGGGACTTTAAATTGAGGTCCCGTCATACAGTGCTCATCACTGTGTGAACGTGAGCTAGGGTTAGGTAGGTAAGAAATTTCGGCATAATCAAAGTAATCCGGATGCTGAATGGATTCGTCCTCGGATGGAACGACGCAACATACCGATTACAAAATAAAAACAAAATTGCTAGAATTAGAATCTTTCGGACTTTTCAATGGGTCTATGGAGGGATGCAACCCGGATGACTGATCGAGTTCGTCCTCGGACGGACGCAGTCACCATACGGGCTGCCTAATCAATCAAAATCAAACTAGTGCGCGCTGGTGCCTGCTCGGATGATGGCCAGAAGAGCAAATGGGTCCCAGGACCCTATAGACCCCACACCCCAACCTCCCCACTCCTCCCAAAGGGGTCGGGAGGTCTCTGACCTAACCCCCCCCCCCTAGAGTACATCAGGGCATAAGACTGCACGCACCTACAACCCCCCCCCCCCCCCCCCGACCCAGCACCTACCCCATCCCTTCCCCAACCCCATTAGGCCCAGGTTAGGCCCTCCCCATCCCCCACGCCCAAGCATGAGGAGCAACAGAAAAGCCATGGTCAAGAACAGCAACATGAGACAAAATCGAGAGACAACGATCAACACACACACACACACACACATACACACATACACACACGCACACACGCACGCACACGCACACGCACACGCACACGCACGCGCGCACACACACACACACACACACACACACACAAGCTAATGCACAAACCGACGTCACAAGAATTCAACAGAAACCACAAAGGCCAGGCGTGAGTCTATACCCTAGCATTGGGAACTAGCAAATAAACGCCTTAAATATTACAACACACACGTAATCATCAACGAGAGGAGGCGGTAGCTAATGCAGTAACGAGCAGAGCTGTGAAACCGGTGACCCCGGGATTGCTTCTCAGTTTGGCCTACTAACGATCGCTGGAAACATAGGCCTTCACTCCTCGTCACCTCTTAGGAGTATAAATATGTACCAGTGTCAAAAATCGGGAAGTTACAAATAATAGACTGAAATAAAACCAGCCTAGAATGGCGTGAATGTGACCTGGAATCATGGACTCGATAGACGCCAAACAAAACAATAACTGCCTAGAGTGCGTCTTTTGACAATCTACACCGGGTCAATCTAATCAATTCGAACTTGCGCCAACTCCGGCACTACGTCCACGTTGCCGTACTCCAGTTTTTGACAGCCCACAGCCCGGGGGGGGGGGGAGTGGGGGAAGGGGTGTGTGTGTGTGGATACTAAACCAAATTCTAAAATCAGGTTGCCCAAACACCAACTAATGGGAACCCATCAGAGTACGAGCACGGTTTTGTCTCGCTGAACCTGCCGAACCACGTCGAATTAGTTGAGAAAAAGTGAAGGAAGTTTCTAGGTGCACTATGTGTTAACGTTTTCATCACTGCTTTGGAGCATTTCCCTTCATGCTGTCAGTGAGCTAGATAGCATGGATCATCTTGTGCCATAAACTGACAAGTCGGTCGGCAACATTGCACGCGCTGTCGGCCTAAAGGAGGAGTCCAATGGGTACATGCAAAAAAGGCTACCCAGGCTAATCCGCCAGCAGGACAACATTTTTCTAATCCTATGTAGACAATAAACTGTTTGAGGCAATAAACCCCTATATGTCTGAACCAAAAATACTCTGCCTCCACAGAATACAGCATGCATCCCTTAAAACTATATATCACTAGGATAATATAATATACATTATGCAATAGTCTGAATGGGGAGTACTGTTTCGGCTGCGCGCCCTCCCCCGCATCGGCGTCGGCGGCATTTTCCTGTGACTGAGGCCTGTTTGAGGCATTTTCCTCTCGCAAAACCAATTTATTGGCCCGCGTGAGGCGTTAATTTATATTAAATTAATTAGCCACGGTAAGGTTCCTCCCTTGCAGGGGTACCCATTGTATAATTAAGGATAGGATAGGTATCTTCGGCGAAATGTAACTACTGTCAGTCCATTATGTCTCATTTATATTGTACCTTGTTGACTATCTAATATTGTCGGCAGTATAAACTTTCTCATAAGCCAGTCCTCAACTCGGCGCCATTATGTCTATTTAGAACGTCTCGTAACACCATGCAATGTCATCCCGGCTACACCAACATCCGAGATCATACGGTGGTGTTCACTCTATGAGGCAATGGTTGCCTGGCCCCATGGGAACAATCTCATTCACCCGACCCAGAAGGTCGGATTTTGTGGTCACCAGTGGCATGCACGCCCGTCCCTCTAATCCCGAGGCTAGCTTATAGCATCATCGGTCCGGCGCTGAAACGCCGGATTCCAAGGAGGAACTTGCTGGGCGACATGACACCGGAGCTACAGTATGCAATGAGAGTAGATGAGAGGAGAGGCGATGAGGGGAGAGAAGAGAGGAGAGGGAGGGTGTGTGTGTTGTATAATGTGTCTTGTATTGTAGATGGTTTCTGTATTTGGTGCTAAATGCGTTAAGCACTCATCAGCATGCAACACAGATGCTTTTACCGTGATTCACGAAGCCTACTACATAGACCTATCCATAAATCATGACTACAGCTTGGATCACTGTATCGACGAAGCAGCATCCTGTAATGTACATGTATATGTCGAACGCTCATACGCGATTTAACATCCATGGTATTTGGAGTAGGCAAATCTGTCGGACTGAAACTCATCAGTGACAACACGTTGTTCCAGGTCCAGGCCAAACTATTCGGAAGGGCGCATCCCTCGAAGGATGAGGTAATAGTGGCTGGTGAGAAGGACATGGCAATTTTGCATAAGGAACGTAGAACGCCCATCTTCATACGATCAGTGATTCCACGAGCTCGTTACCATCAGCAAACCGGCGATTTACCCAGACATCTTGCCACCATCATCTGCGGCGATGAAGTACCAAAACCTCCGAGTGTTACATCAGATCCAATAGTGGAAGCAGAATACCTTGGAGGTCGTGTGGCTGGGCTGCAAATGTTTTGAAGAAAGAATGACACCAGTACACTCGGACTTCGGTCTTGCGCCAGAGTCCCTTCCCGAAGTATTGAGGTGCAGCTGCAAGTCTAGCTATGGAACTTTGTATTGTGTGTGTCATCGTCTTGAATCTGCTTGTGTGTCAATTTGTTCTGGATGCAGGCTCATTTGTCAAAACATATCAAATCATGACTTAGTTATATAGTGATAAAGTCTTTTCCTGCTGAATAAGCTAGGCACAATGTAGCAGATCTTTCAATATCCATGTCTCCAGCCGATTCTTCTTGTACATGTTATAGATTTGGGTGGTGCGGACGAACAGGGTGTGAAAGTCAGCTTTGAAAATCTGGTCTTTTTATAACTTCGCTTGAAAATGTTATGTGTAGGAGTCGTGACGTCCTACTCAGGTAGACCATTCATGTAATTTGTCACATGAATACAGAATAATCTCTCCTGTGTATTGCCTTTAAAGCGTTGCCTTAGTAATTTGTAGTTATGGCATCCCGTGCGATGTGCGTCCTCGGATGGCAACAGATTCTCAAATTTACATCATGGATGCCATGACCATGCCTGTATGTCCTAATCGGGTCGCCATGCAAGCGCCGCTATATCAAACTTGGCAACTTTAGTGCCTTCATGCCGTCTTCATGCGGGCTGTCCTTCAATCCTGTTATCATGTTTGCTGCCCAACGTTGGACATTTTCTATTAGACAGATATGGTTCTTGTACGAATTGGACCATACAACATTCCAATATTCTAGATGTGGCCCCACTAGGCTTCGTACATCAGCACAAGCGCCTTGACCTCCCGGCAGACAAAGGATCCCCGTATTATACCAATGAACCAGGTGACTTTGTTTACTTCTATCTCCACATACTGAATTTTAGACTACCAGCAATGCAAACGCCCAGCCCCTTTTCATAGGTGATCTCTTTTAGAGTGATCTCCTGAATATTCACTGACGTTGTATGCATCGACTTAATGTTTGAGCTAGCGAAGTGCATTAGTTTGGACGCATTAAATCGCATTTGATAGGTATCTACCCCCTGTTTTAGACCATATGCTTGGCCTCAACGTGGCGCAGGTGTGTAACCCACTGGGTGGCAATCCAGACATTTGGAGGGGCTAATCAGAGCATTATGCACAACGCTAATGAAATGACACTTGGATATCGAATCAACCGAAATGGTGCTCGCCCTGTGAGGATCCGCCAGGCAGGTGCAGCGCCGGGCTCCACGCCTCGAAGGAGCCCACCCTCAGCTACTGGAGGTCCCATCAACTCGTCATGTGGAGCCAGGGGACGATGATGGAGAGCTACTGGCCAACCGAAAGAGAAGGCCAAACCCAAAGGGAACCCCAGTATCAACACCATGCACTGGAATGCAGAAGGGGTTACCAACAAGAAATCAGAGCTCGAACAGTTCCTGTACGAAAACAACATTGATATCTGCTGCATCCAAGAGACACACCTGCAAGAAGGAAAACCATTTAAGATCAGAGGTTACCAGATTTTCCAGTGTGATCGAAGAGGAAGAAAGAAAGGCGGGTGATCGCCTTGGTCCGAAATAGCGTGAACGCCAGCCAGATCAAAACCTTTATGGAAGAGGCAGAATATATCAAGATCAAGGTAACAACCAGCAAATATGTGATTGGCATTGTCAATTATTACTGCCCTAATGACAAGAATCTCTCAGTTGACACAAGCCAGGTCCCGGACTGCCACTTCCTCATTGCGGGAGACTTTAATAGCCAGTCCCAGAGCTGGGGATACAGAACATTTGATAAACGAGGAGAAGACATTGAAGCATGGCAAGATGAAAATCACCTTTTACTTGTCAACGATCCCACAGATCAGCCTACCTTCTACTCGCGCCGGTGGCACTCGACAACAACGCCGGACTTGGCATTTTGTACAGAAGACATTCACAGAAACCTCAGTAGGGTGGTCGGATCGCAGTTAGGAGAAGCAACCGCCGCCAAGTCCTCCTCTCTCTTTCTGGAAGTATTTCGACAAGTTCGCCTCAACATCCAAGGTGGAACTACAAAAAGGCAAATTGGGGTCTGTTCGGCATTCAGTCCAATGAGCTTACCCAAAATATGGCAGTAGATGGGAAAAGGAATTTAATTCAAGTATCCTCAAGGCTGCCAACGAAGTGATTCCTCGAGAGTTCAGGAAAAACCACTTCATGCTACAACAAACTAAAGCCAGGTATCTAAAGACCAAGCTGGAGGCCAAAAGAAGAAGCTGGAGGGAAAAGACGACAGGGTTTAATTTAGAGAGAGAGACACCGCAAAGCTATGGAGACTCACTAAAGCCCTGAATGATGAGGGTGTCGGTGGAGAGAAGATTACTCTTGAAGAAGATGGACAAACACTGTCAGAAAGATGGCTGCAGATACATTTGCGAAGGCATATGCAAAAGAAAGCAACATTTCTATACCACGAATGCGTCAAAAAGAGGTTAGAAAACATCAAAGGGAAAGAAAAGACACAAATACTCACGATGCAATGAAAGTTGACATTAGTTTAGCAGAACTGAAGAAGGCTATCCGCCAATTGAAGAAGAAGAAATCTCCCGGGCCAGATGTCATTACGGATGAAATGATCCAACACCTTGGTAATGCATCTCTCCGCAAGCTGCTAGACATCTTTAATCTCAGTTAGACCAATCGAGAGGTTCATCAGTGCTGGAAGGAAGCCAGAATGACTCCTATACTGAAAAAAGGGAAGAACAAGACGAAAGTGCTCAGCTACCGTCCTATCAGGCTTACAAGCTGTATATGCAAGATCATGGAGCGTAGTTTCAACCACCGGTTGCAGTGGTACCTGGAGTCAGAGAATATTATAGTTTCAGAGCAGGCCGGCTTCAGAAGATACAGGAGCACAGAAGATCAAACAACGCATCTTGCACAGGTCATAGAGGACACAGTTCAAGCCAAGATGCCTTTATCGATCTGCAGAAGGCATTTGACAAGGTGTGGGAGGATAGCCTCCTCGTGGAGCTCCGGCGCACAGGCATCGGTGGCAACATGTTCTGATGGACCAAGTCATACCTACACAATCGCAGAGCTAGGGTGCTGGTGGATGGACAATCTGGACAGAATGTATTGCTGAGACAAGGGGTGCCACGAGGCGGAGTATTATCACCAACTCTGTTCATACTCTTCATTAATGACATTGTAGCAGAGCTGCCCAATGGGATCCAAGCAGCCCTCTATGCAGATGACCTCGTACTCTGGTGCACCGAGGAGTACACAACGACTGCCACGTACAGAATGCAACTCGCCTTGGACAGAATTACAGCTTGGGGCAATTGCTGGTGTATTACCATCAACAAAGAAAAATCATCAGCCATGCTATTCTCACTGTCCACCAAAACCAAGGTTGGCAATCTGACACTGGGCGGTACTCCACTCGAGTACGAGGACCAGCAGACATACCTGGGAGTTACCTATGACAGAAGATTAACATGGAAGGAGCACATCCAGAACTCAGAGGCAAAGGCCAGAAGAAAGCTAAACATCATGAGGAAGCTGGCAGGAACAAAGTGGGGTGCCAATGAAAGGATCCTCAAGACCATCTACCTAGGTGTTGTACGACCACACCTTGAGTATGGATCCAGCTCATGGATGACAGCAGCTAAATCTCATAAACAGAACCTCGACAGAGTACAAAACCAGGCACTCCGCATCATCACTGGTGGAATGAGATCAACACCAATAGAAAAAATGGAGCAGACAGCAGGCATCCCCCCCCCCCACTTAGCAAAGGAAGGGAATGCAAAGCACTGATCCAAGCTGCAAAGTTCAAATCGTTCAACAACCACGCGATGAATATCAAGCAAGCACAGCTGATCAAGTTTTGTGAAAGAGACAAAAGCACTTCAAAGCAAACACCAAGAAATGTTGCCAGCACAAATAGAAGACCCAAAACCACACCCTTGGTCCTCCACCCTCGGAAAACAAACTAGAGAGCATAGCTATTCGCACCACAGTACCTCACGAGCTGAAGTCGAAGCACTGGTTCATGCAGCTAATACCATCAGCAGAACAGCAGACCCTATTGCACAGATTGACTTTTTATCTGATGCCGGCTCCGTCCTTGAGGCTATTACCAAAGGTAAGCTGCCACAACTTGAAGAAGCACTACAAACCATCAAATGCTTTCGGATAGCATTGCAGTGGATCCCCTCACACTGTGGAGTCCAAGGAAATGAGGAAGCAGACAAGATGGCAAAGGTGGGTGCAGAAGAGAATCAGACAGAAAACATGGTTACCCATACAGAGATGAAGACTATCATCAAGTCACTCTATAGAACAGCTCAATCAGAAGATGCCTACCATCATCTCTCGAGGCCAGAGCAAGTGACCATTTTTCGTCTCAGAACTGGACATAACAGACTAAACCAACACACGTACAGGCGGTTCCACCTTACGGCATCGCCCGCTTGTCCTTGTGGAGAAGCAGAACATACCACAGAGCACATACTTCAGTGTTGCAGTACGTATCAGCTGCTGAGAGAAGAGATCTGGCCTTTGTCAACCTCTTTTCTTGAAAAGCTGTATGTGCCTGTGGAAGAACTGCAGAAAATCACAGATTTCATCTTGAGAACGGCTCTCCAAGTGTGATACCAGCGATCGAAAAAAAGAAAGAAGAAGAAATAGGTATCTACCCATTCATAGAGGCTGTTGAGGTGTGGGTGGACCTGGGCGTGGTCTTCTTTCGTAACGATTCGTGAAAGTAACTTAGTATCGTCGACGAACATCTTGACTAGGGCGTGGGCAAATTGTGGCATGCCCTTAATAGAATAGACTAACAGTTCTGAACCGTATTGGCACCAAAGCACAATACCTGGAGTATCTTACTAATCACTGATGACCAGGTGGGAAAGGAACCATTAACTGGTACTCTTTGTCTTCTGTTGTTGACTTGGATAATAGTGAAAACTGGGCATTGCCCGTGAATCTTGAAATGGTGTGCAAACCTCGAACTGCAGTGCCAACTGTTGGGGTGTGACGTCATTGTGTTGGCAAGGAGTGTAGAAGAGATCATTTTTCGGTAGATTAGGGGCGTATTTCTATCTACTCGTAATACATGCATGCGGTCTAAATGAACCGTTCTCGAGATATATGTCATATTATGCTCGCGTGGAAGACATTTTGGCATCTATCTTGAATTCAATATGTTCCACTCAAAGGATGGTATTAGACATTTTAGATATCACCTAGGGAAACCTACTGAGTACACTCTAAGTGGTGTCATCTCTGATGCAATTATTGGTAGCGTTTGTCAAATTTGTGTTATTTTTACGGGACTAATTATCAGATCAAGTGTTTCCACGAGTATTTGAACGCCTGGTATCGTTCCCATATCAGTTCACCTTCCCAGTGTACCTACCCATCATATGACGTCAAAATGAACTGCGTGATGTGTAGAATGACATCATAATGGATGACGTCATGAATGTCGTCGATACGTACGTCACGAACGCATATTTGAAGACGGTCTATGCGTTGTTGTACAAATTATTTGCTTTTACTATTTAATAAATATTTTGTTGAATATTTTGAAACTAATTTGACTGGACGCTGTTGCTGCCATGGGCAGCAACAGCACCTAGTCAAATTAGTTACAAAATATGCAACAGCTTCCCTGTATAGTTTTCAGGAAATTGATAGCTAAGGCATTCGGGCATCGATCAATCCCAACACCGCGAGGTGTTGGTGGAGCTTAGCTAGTGATGGGCGGGCCATAGCTAACAATGGAAAGGTCCATTAATCTGGTAATGCTATTACCCACATATTGCTCCACTTCATGCAACATGCGGCTACCGCAAAAACTTAATGAATGAGTTCAGGCTGCGATGCTGAATGGTCTCCATTGTAAGTGTACGTGTCAGTGTGGCTTGGCTATTATACCGGCCATTCAATACTGTAACAGGAGGAATCCGTTTCTAGTTAAGGCACGCCTAATTTTAAATACGCTCCACCCAATGGAGGATTTCAGTTTATCAATCAATCAATCATATGACGTCATAAGCACCTACGTGACGTATAGGCAGACGTCATAATTAATTACATCATGAATGAGTTAGGTAAATCCCTAACTAGCGGTTAATTGATGACGGAGTAAGCGTTGTTGCACCACGGATTGCAGGTTTTAGGATACTATTTAATAAACATGCTGTTGAATAATTTGAAATTAATTTGACTGGATACTGTGGCGGTATATAGTTTGATCGATGACGTTAATGTTTACAAGAAATTGCTATTCAGGGAGTTCAGGGATCACTCGATCCCAACAAGAGCGCAGTGTGGGTGGAGATTAGCTCAAGATGGGCGGAACATATCTAAAACTGGAGTCCTCCATTCTTATGCATAGGCCTATTTTTTAATCGATTCGAATCTGAAAACTGAATTCGCAGAATAAAAATGTCACGCTAGCTATCCAGGTAAGCTAGACAGGTAAGCTATATAGCTTTCAAATTACGTTCAACGTACTCAACAGAACGTATTTTAAGGTGGAAATTGATATGACGGCAACCACTGTTCACACTTTAGTGACAGACTTTTCGATGTTCGTCACGGTCTTACGTCAGTATGAATGTGACGTCAGCTATCATGAGACGTATTTGTTTATCAGGGCATATACTTGAATGACAGATCGGATCCCTTCAGTCTAGATCCGGCTGTAACAATAGAAGCTTCAATTATAAAAGATGGAAATCAACGTGCACAACATTGGTAATATTATGTATGTGTTTTCGAACATATTTTGAAAACTAATTTAAACGGGAGCTGTTGCTTCCTATGGCGGATAATGATTTGTGTTATCCAGATAATAAACACGCGAATTCTCTTTCACAGTAAGATCCTCTGAAGCGTTAACATTTGAGCCAAAGCGGATACGTTTTTAGACACAGGACTTTACACGCGCGTGCGCACGGGCACACGCACGTATACATACACGCACGCACACACGGACGCCGCCACGAATGCAGTACCCACTGCGTATAATAGGACCCAAGTAATAATAGACATTCTATCACCGCAATGCAATGATGCTACTGATGGTAAAGCGAGTACCGCCAGGCCGGTAGAAAAATATCTTTTAGATGCCATAAATATTTTGAAATATTAAGAAATGTGTTCTTGATACTGTTGAACATTTAGAACATAATTGGATTGGAGGACATTGCTGTGTTCAAGATTGTTTATTTAAACATATTAACTGATTTATGCTTTGTATTATAGGTGTGGCATCTATGCGTATAACTTGAAGATATGCAAGGGCCCCAATAGTAAGACAAAGAAATTGTTGCATTACATTTTTGGGACCTGCAATTTGGAGGGGTGGGGTGGGGCTGCGCAAATGCACTTGTTCACCTTAGGCCTATGCTCGGCCCTGGGTAAGCTAGCTACTCTGATTCGTATAATATCGCTCCACCGTTCCAGGCTGATCGCTGTGACGGGTATCAGACAGCTTTGCTTCAATCAAAACAGCAATTATAGAGAAAGGTCTTCAAAATGTCAGCATAATCTACATATTAATAAGGATCCGGCAATTCGATCTATGACCTTCTTTTATCTAGTCCCGCAGCGTCAGCTAAGCCCAGTTGCGTGATTAGTTTCTTTGCACCAATACCGGAATATGACAAAATATGTTTGTTTACTTATCGCCTGTAGTTTACGTCATGTATTCAAGCAAGCGATATTATAAGTAAGTTCGTATATAATGTAAACTTGCTCATAAAGGAGACGACTGACCGTGGGTTTAGCTTCGTCTGGTATGCCGCGGGTGGGGGGGGTTGTGTGGGGGGGGGGCGGGGTTCAAATTTCGGATGTCTGTCTGACGATCAGGTGGTTGATGGGCAATCGGTGGAAACATAAGCGATCTCCTTAACTCTCGGAGGGCACCACATCATTCACATGACTGGTCTTTAGGAGGGGGCGTAAAGCCGTCGTCAAAGCAACTATTCGGGTTAATCACCCTTGGCCAGGGCTCAAATACACCCTACTGCAAGAGGCCAATAAAACCAAACGAACAGCAGCAACATGTCGCACGTAAAACTAAGCCGACACACACACACCCTCCCCACACACTCGCTCACAACGACTGGCCAAAGAATTGGCAACGCCCCCAGCCTCGACCGTGTACATTGGATATATATTTTGAAGAAGTCAAATAACATGATCATCAAAAAAGGGCAGGCGGTTGTTACGCGGACTTCTTTAGAAAAGTGTTCGATATATACACCTGTGCAAAAGTTAAGCACCACCCTATTTTTACGCACATGCGAGGGTATATTCACGTGCAATGAAGAAAGCAATAGCATAAACATTTATGTACCCATCCATCTTAGTGCAAGAGGTAATAATGCAACTAGAGGAATGCTGATTATGATGGTGGGGAAACACTGTATGTTTTTGTTTGAACTTGAAAACGAGGCATGAATATGGTTACGTTGACACAACTGACAACTATTGCCCTACAGTTGACACACGTGGCTAGATTGTCATTAATGGTGTCTGAAAACGAAGTTTAACATCTGTGCACGAGTTTGAGACTGTCATTATTAATACCGGGTATATCCACCTTGTGCCTGGATGACGGTTGTATTCGTTGCCATTCAAGATGGAGTGCGTCTGTTAATTCCTGTAGGTTCTGCACAGGAGGATCCCTCCTTCTCACCATGTTTCCCAGAATGTCCCAGATATGCTCAATAGGGTTCATGTCAGGGCTCCTTGCTGGCCATGGTAGGGTTTCGATGGCATTCTGGCGGAGGTGTTCATGCACAGCTCTAGCACGATGTGGTCGGGCGTTGTCATCCATGAATATAGGGTGGGTTCCAGGTGCATGATTTACAAAATGAGGGACCACAACTCTATCCAGTATGGAATCTTGATATCTTTGTCCATTTAGTGTTCCAGGTACAGTCAACAGATCCAGCTTACAATCAAATGAGATGCACCCCCATATCATAACGGAACCTCCACCAAATGGAACTTCTTCCATGATGTTACGTTGGTCGTACGCCGTGCGTCTGGACCTCCATACACGAGTTCGACCATCTGTGGCATGAAGCAGGAACCGACTTTCATCGGACCAGTGTACCCGTCTCCAGGATCTCATGTTCCAGTGTCTTCTTTCGTTGCACCACCTCAGACGCTCCTCTTTGTGGTGTGCAGTGAGGAGAGGACGTCTGACAGGTCTCCTAGCTTTCATGCCAGCATCATACAGTCTCCTTTTGACGGTAGACATTGACTAGACATTGACACTCTATTGCGCGTTTCCCCTTGCTGGCTGAGCACTCTGCTGTTGGTGAATGGAGATCTCCTAACAAGGCGTACTAGGGCTCGATCATCACGGGCAGTAGTCTTCTTCGGTCTTCCAGATCTAGGCCTGTCCTTCACCTCGTTAGTTTGCCCATGTTTTGCAATCAAACGACTGATTACAATATGGTTAATGTTCAGCTGTCTGCCAATCTCTCTGCATGACATACCAGTGGTATGCATGCCTATGATTTGCCATTTCACACGATCACTTAACCTTCGTCTTGCCATAGCGGTTCACAATCAAGAGCTAATTCTCTCTGTACAAATAAACCACGGTCATGAACACAAAATTCCTAATCTTGTCGCCTAAATCTGTATGTAATGTTCTACACCTCAAACTGGACTTTTACATAACTGAACACGTGTGCTGTTTCCCGCCACGCTCGGACATCAAGCGGCGTGAAGTCATGCATGCATGTGCATTTCGTACTTGGAATTATGTCAGCTAACGCGGGGACAAAAAGTATGGCAGCCTAGTTGTACCATCATGTTTCTACGTTCTATTGTTTTTGCTGGTGCTTAACTTTTGCACAGGTGTATATATGGATAGTTTAAAATCTGTCATTTCAGGACGCTAAGCCGAAAACATTCGAAAATCATTCGACATGACGGATAATTTGATTGCCTGGAAGATGATGGCTCAACCTCCAAGATAGCCCGAGCCTTCTCTGACACTTAACCGTCCCGTCGGTACATATTTGGATTGCAATGAGGTCGGATCTATCCAAATCCCTGTCACGGGCTCGGATTACGGTCATGCCTGATCTATTTGAAAATCTTGAAAATACATTCGACTGAATTTAAAGATGATTCCCAATGAAAAAACTGGACAGAGTGGTTGTTAGAAATTCCAGAGTGAACGTCATCATGTCATCGAGACATTGATTATGCAATAGCAGGTCTTCTGAAAACCAATAAACGAATTCATGCAAAAGGTAATTAATCTGCGTAGAAACACATGGTATGTTAATTACTCAAGAAAACCTTTGCAACCTATCTTCTCCTACAATTTTCACCTGATTGACGCCAGAACTGCTGAACTTATAGTATCCTTTCAAGAGTAGTGTGCTTGTTTTTCTTCATGTCCCAATGGGTACTAAATATTGATACGTGTATATGTCGATCCGAACAAATCTGCTATGTAGGGAGGAAGAAGAAGAGAAAGAAGAAGAACAAGGAGAGGAAGAGGAAAAAGAAAAAGAAGAAGAAGAAGCCGAGGAATACTCTGGCAATACAACAACTGTTTGCATTGGCACACAAACTAAGGATCGACATGGCAAATATGTTAATTAGACACACGACCTATTGAAAGCAACTACCTTGGATTATATGACGAACATCGAAGGCACACCGTCATGTCAGAGCTAAAGAAATCGCTTATTTAGAATTAATATAGTACGTATTAATAAAATATGTTTTAATTGCCAACTTACTTACATCAAAGGTTGAATCAAGGTAGAACAGATAATTTCTGTTTAGCGTGTGCACAGCAGCATTAAGATACGCTAAGTCATCCCTTATAAAACTACAGGCAGAATGTTAACGCCTCATTGATCGGGGTGGGTTGGGTGGGAGAATGAGGACTGATATCCGGGAAACACTGTAACCTTATTAACCGTATCATGACGAAGACGACTAAAACCTACCTCTGCAGTGATCTTGAGGACAGTTCGTCGGTATGCCAAGAGAAGACTATTATTAAAAGTTATCACTGGAATGATGAGCTCGATGCCAGAAACGGTCATTCCAGTGGCTACTTTCCAAACGGAGTCTTCCCTTGCCTACTGCTATTCAATAAGCAACTGTATTGATATGTTGATAAAATTTAGCCATTACTTTGTCAACCAGAAGACCAAATACTAAACACATTTACAAATTAATGATTGATGAATCCAATGTGTCACTCAAGTATATGATGGCATAATGAATTACGTCACATGTAGGGCAACGACACAATCACGATCTCTATGTCTTTACTATTTAATACATATTCAGTTGACTATGTTGAAACTACTTTAACTGATTGCTGTTGCTAGTATAGGCAGCAACAGGACCCACTCAAATTATTCAATAGCTTTCCCTTATATTTACCATAACTATGGGATTTTGGGAAGTCAGGGTTCAAAGTATATAAACCGAACGCAACACACGCACTGTACGGGGGAGCTTAGCTAGAGATGGTCGTGGCATAGAAAAAAGTGGATTCATCCATTATCTGCCGGATTTTAAAATATCCACCATTGTAACTGGATGGTTCTCATCTACGTGACAGTGCGTACCTCAATGGGACTCTGGTAAAATGTATATCTAGCAACCCAAAGCGATACAATTATAAAATTTCAAAATATAAACCGTATTGATACGTCGTGGTATTGTACTGCCCCGTGAAAAGTGACATTTGTATGATAAATCTCTTTTCAAGTAATGTCTTCTAACACGAGTTTCTACCTGGATCAATAGTTGTAATAAAGAGACGAGTCGTGTTTCAGTCTCGTTAAATTGAGCGTGAATGGATTACTTCCAACGCACGCATGAGTCTGGTTTTATCTGTGATCGTGTTTTCCTGAAAGTTATCAACATCAATATCCATCTTAATTCAAACGATCTGCCTCCATAATGATGATTTATCAATTCTGATCTGTGATAATTGTCATCCCGACATCTGTCATGTAAGGACTAAATTCGATAATGATGCAAAGTAACTACATAAAGATAACGGCTACATCGCCAATTCGCGATAATAATGATATAATAATGATGATGGTGGTTTTACTCGCAACGTTTGTGATGATGTTGATATTGAACTTAACGAATAAGCTGACGAAATAATAATAATTTTGTAACATAAAAGCACACTGCCAAGTCAGAAAATTGTAACCAAACCTCCTCATTTATCACTGCAGTGATCTTGGTGAAATGTATTGATTGAGTGTTTGATTAATTGACAGCTAGATTCATATAGTGGCGTGTTCTTCATAAATCTGTAAGATTATCACTTTCTTGACGAAACCGGCCAAAACCGGCTTCTCCAATGGTCCATTTGCATCCCAAGAGAAGGGTATTTTTGAAAATTTATGGCAGGCATTCCAGATAGTATTACTCTCGTAAACTGTCCATCTTCTGGCAGATGAAAAAGGCCACAAATCAACGTGTACTTCCTAGCAGCTGGATATATGATAGATCTAGAAAATGAAAAAATAGGAGATTCTGTACATTCTAAAATCTCTCATGGGATGCCATTGTCATGGGAGAATATGACATCTTCATATTGTCATGCAAACTTGGTGACGGAAGGACTCTGCCCTCAACGGGCATTTCCTGTGTATCCACCATCATATGACGTCAGTTTCCACCTCCATCATATAATTTGTAGGATGACGTCGCAATCACCCCCAGTCAAATTGCATTCATAATAGTCAGCAGTTTACCTGCATAGTTTTCTGGTCGATCGATCGATCACAACACCGGAGAAGTGTGGGTGGAGCCTGGCTAGTGATTGGCGGGCATAATTAAAACCAGATTCGTCCATTGGTCAGCCTGCAGAGACACTTGGCATGCTGGACTGTAGCATTGGTTCATCACCATCCATGATAATTTAGGTTAGTTACTAGACTGGTACTGGGTCAATACCGGAACATATTGACTCACTATTGACCCAGTACCCGACCAGTAACGTGTGTATTTCATACTATCGACATATCTGCCCTAATACGGGCATTTGTGCAGGGCCAAATATTAACCCAGATACAGAACCATATCCCATCGGCCGGGCGAACAAATTAATGGCGTAATTTTAAATGGCCGCCATTGTCCGCTTTAAAATCTAATATAACAATTCCTGTGTTTTGCTAATGTTTTCAGAAATTAGTTCTTGTTAGTGCAACATTTAGCAAAGGAAAACGACGATATGATTAGTATTCTCATTACTGGAAGCTCATTAAATACGCATGCTTGATTGGCGTATTTCGTAATCTGGAGATAAGAGATAAGTTGCGACATATAATACTGCTGGCATGGTTAATCTGTTCAGGCCAATGTGACATTATGATATCAGCATTGGTATTAGGCCTAAATCAAGCTA
>CM067359.1:106055817-106250817 GCA_034401795.1 Chaetoderma sp. LZ-2023a | reverse complement strand
CTACTAAAACTACGACTACTACTACTACTACTATTACTACTATTACTACTACTACTACTACTACTACTACTACTACTACTACTACTACTACTACTACTACTACTACTACTACTACTACTATCATTTTGCTTTTTATCTTAAGGCAAATGTATGGAAATTGAGCTGGACATATAATTTATTATCTCTCAAGACATTAAAATGATAAAACACGTGTACGACATCATTACCTCAACTTGTGTCATTTACAAAATTTGACTCAGACAAAACATTGCCACCACTGTAGCCAAGACCACTAACATGGACATAGAAGGTTATTACATGGCTAGTGCTCAATATGTTCTATGCATATACACCAGTCTAAAGAGCGACAGAGAATGTGCCCTAGGAGACAACCGCTCTTTGCCCACCTCGTGTATATATTCTTCATATAAATCTACCATCCTCTTTTATTCAATTTCTCTATCTGTATCCTTCAAATGTTGAAGAATGGCTCGATCTTTCCTAGAAGAAAGCTACATTCTATTGTAATGTAGTTAGCGCCTTGATGAATATCATAAATGTCAAATAAGCACTTGGCAATTCGTAATTCAAACACATCCACTTTGTTAGTGCATGCGTTAAAGAGAAGTATTCTGAGGCTCAATATATTCTCGTCTACTTCCCTAATAACTCAGGTTACCGGGCCGGTATAAAGGTATTGGGCCGGTACCAGCCCAGTAACACACCTATTTAGCTTCTCACTGCTCAAACGCCTGTCATGAAATAGAGAGTCCGTGATGTCAATGGCGTTGTTCACAATGTTAAATGATTCAGTTTATGAGGTTCAAGATCCTCTTCCGCATCCATCTCACTGCGTTCATCATTGCTATTCTAAGAAAACTTGTGGGCATCCCTCTCGACATCTACAAACAAGTGCAGAGCAAGTTGTCACAACAACAGGCTGCTTGTACCACACAGCCGCACACTAGCACATCAGCACAGCTACATCCCAGACAGTGCCAGACTGTGGAATTCGCTGCCAGCTGAAGTGGTTGGTCACCCATCGCTAGACTCCTTCAAGACTGGACTTGCTTGTGTCCACTTCCACTAATCATCACTAAATCATTGTACATATCCTGTGAATAGTGTTAGCCTGCACAAGATGACCGGTACCGCACATATGCACTCTGATGTAATAAAACTCTGGAAGAGGTGGTTCACCATCATTGGAAGAAGAAGAAGTAGAAGAAGAAAAAGAAGAAATATTAAGACATTCTAATTCCGGTGGATAGACTACACTCTGGCCCACGTGCTCTGACGTCATTATATGTACGGTAGTCATTGTGAGGTACAATATTTGGTATTTCATATGATCATTTCTGACGTTACAGTGATGCCTGCTTTGGTCGTGGTCCTGATATAAAACACGGTTCTGAATTGGGATTATATTTGGGAGTAAATATAAGATCGCTTTGCATTTCGCAGTATGTGATTTCTATAGTTATTAATTGGTTCGCCGCTGGAACCACTAGGCAATACCAACAACAGTCAAATTGTTTTCAAAATATTAAGCAGGTCCAAAGATATAACCCCTCGAATATGTCGACTGCAAGAATTCAGCAGGCATACTTAGGAAGGCTAGGATGGGAATAATTAAAGCCAAATCCATAACTTATACGCTTTGTGATATTACTTGTCAACCGAATTTTAATAAATAAATAAAATAATGTGTTATTACTCCGGTCATTATTAGGGTTGTACATGCCACATAATCCCCATGAAATATACAAAATGTCTGCTACCTTTGAAATGTAAGAACTGATAAGACACAAAAGATTGGGGAGGGCGCTTCAACTCGTGCGTTATGCTATTATGAAACTCGTTAAAAAAATAATGGCATTATCAATTGACTTCGCGGCTTGATGCAAATTTATATAATGGCATCTGAATTATTCACCAGTCATGTCGTACAACATGTGTCAATCCGCATCTTTGGAGAATGGGTTCGTCACACGAGAATTTAAAATCCACGCCACGCCTGATCAAAATCAATGATGAAGTTTACCCTAAAACAGTCCATTATTCAGAGATAGATTACGAAAAGGAGACCACTTATTAACAGAGAACCCATGCCTTTCCATGTTAACCATTGTAATGTCAGGTAACGCCTTTGTCTCAATTTCAAGTCTAATGTACTGGAAATATATATAATAGTGAGGCAGTTGTATTAATGAAGGAATACAAGTGTATTTATGCATGGCCCTTCTTTGGCTAAGCTCCACCCACACTTAGCCCGTGGTGGGATCGATCGATCCATTTACTCGTTGATTATCAATTTGCAGAACACTATACAGGTAAGCTGTTGAATATTTAAAACTAATTCGGGTTCCTATGGTATGTTTATTAAATAGTAATGGCATGCAATTCGTACAACAACACGCTTAGTCCATCATCAATTAAGCATTTGTGGCGAACTTAACTACGTCATTTCTGACGCAATTGATCATGACCACCAGTCTTTGATGACCAGTATTTGATGAGCCACCCACTGTCCGCTATAGACAGGTTAAACATAAGTCCTCGGCTACAGTAATTCACGTTAACCCTTTCATGGCGAAGTCGGTCAGACACGGCATGACAAAGCTGGCCAAACATGGCCATGGCGAAGCCGACCAAACACGGCCACTCCAATATTTTTTAGGAATGTTCATTTCAAGTGAATATAATTTTTGAAGATTTACCACTGGATATATCGCTGAAATGATTGGCTCGATAACCGTGCCTGTCTTGCCAGCGGTAAATTTAAAAGAAATATTATTCTCCCGGCCAACAAATGGACATTCAAAATGCAAATATTTTTAATTTCTTGACCAAATTCAGCAATTAATACTTAATGCTCAAGTCAACCAAAACGGATTCTGCAATGGTCTTGGTCGATGTCCATTTACAGACCAAGATAAGACAATTTATGAAGATTTACAACTAGAATGACTGGCTCGATAACAGAGCCAGTCATTCCAGTGATAAACCTTAAAAAATAGTCTCATCATGGTCGGCGAAAGAATGTCTTGAACAGATGTAAGGGTTAAACGGTAAATGGGTTTTGTGACAAATTTGTAATTGGATTTTTCAATTAAAATAGAAAAGCTCACTTTTATATTCCATCCAACACATAGCTTCTCTGGAGTAGACACGCACGTAAGAGATTGCCAATCCAAGAGATAGTTGTATGCCCTCTAGGATTTGAAGAATGACACATTCCTGACAAGGCTTACTTCTCAAAGGAAATCTACTGATAAAATTAAACAAGCCGTTCAAGTAGGGTGTCATTCTCTAGCCGATTCTCACGCTGGGTGAATTGTTATTCAGGACATTTGATTGTCATGCAAATAACATGTAATGGCCCTGTTGCGTAATACGATTATACAACACAGAACATTTGTCAGATCTGTTCACTGGAAATGCTCGTGAGAGACAGCTACCCACGGCTACATCAGTGGATGATTCAAGTTTTAGCTATGCTCCACCCATCACTAGATAAGCTCTACCAACACTCAGCCCGCGTTAGAATCAATCGATTCCTGATCTTCTGGAGTTTTAACTTCCAGAAAATTATACAGGTAATCTTTTGAATATTTTGGATCTAATTTGACCGGGTGGTGGTGCTTCATTACAGACATACAATATGTCATTATCATAGCAGCATCTGCTTTCATGTGATGTAATTGAGTATGCAGTAATATATCCTCGCGTGTCAGAGTAGATCCCTACATTGACGCTATATCATCATCATCATCATCATCATCATCATCATCATGATTATCATCATTATCATCATCATCATCATCATCATCATTAGCCTCCTCCTCGTCGTCGTCGTCGTCGTCGTCGTCGCCGTCGTCGCCGTCGTCGTCGCCGTCGTTGTCGCCGTCGCCGCCGCCGCGGTCGTCTTCATCGTCGTCGTTGTAGTCCTTCTCCTCATCCCCCTCCTCCACCTCCTCCTCCTCGTCCTCCTCCTTCTCCTCCTCCTCCTCCTCCTCATTCGCCTCCTCCTCATCCTCATCCTGCTCCTGCTCATCATCATCATCATCATCATTGTTTATTATTGGCTCGGAAGATTGCGTTGGCATTGTATTATTAGTGCGTGACGTTTGTTTCGTCAACATTGTTAATTAAGTTTGTTTGGTGCAGATGGGTGTCCCCACGTCAGTTGCAGTGTGCCGCTTACACTCCTGGATACACGCTGCTGCGCCTAGTATTTGGCTAAACTTCTAAATCCGTCTTAGATATCTATTAATTGGGTAAGTCGAGGTTACATATTATGTCATTTAAGTGCATGTCTAACTTTGATTTAAACACATCAAGGGTGTGTGCTTTAACGACAGCAGGATGGAGTGAGTTGATGAGAAGTGTCAGTGGTAAGAATCTGTTTGGACAGATAATCCCTAAAGGATGCATCCACGATTGACTGACAGATAGCTACATTATCGATCATAGTTATAGGAAACCTGTGTGGGAAGGCATGTCTAAAATTAGATAGGATGACAATAAAAGTTGTTGCTTAGTACACGAACCACATCTACCAGCGTCAAAAACAACAGTGAGGCAAATGAATCTGTCTTTAGCATATGGCGCTACAATAGAGGAATGCAATCTGTTAGTCTAATATATGACATCATAATGAATTATGGGTAGGTTGGCGTTACAATCAATTACGTCATGAATGATGTATCTATTTCCGTCGTGAACGCGTAATAGTCCTTCAGTTTGAAGGAACTGTATGTCTTTACTATTTCAGAACTATTATGTTGAATATTTTGAAATTAATTTCACTGGACGATGTTTCTGCCATAGTCAAATTAGTTTCAAAATATTCAACATATGCTGCCTATGGCGCTTTCATTAGTTTGAGAAAATGTAACGGGAATGTTGATTTCTTCTACTTTCTTAGCCAAACGAATAAATCTATAAACAATCTGGAACAAGTTCCAATTTCAGGTCACTAATATCAACCGAGTAGAAAACTATTATATTGCACAAGTTTAAGCGAGTGCAATGTTATAATTGTCGACGAGGTTCTTAATATTGATGTAACACAACACAATTTTCATTAAATTTAAATCCTTCAAAGACATATGTTTTGTACACTTGACGGACATTCCAACCTTCATGACAGAGGTGCAATATGTCATTATGATAGTGGCATCAGCTGTTACGTGACGTAAGCGATATCATATGTTTGAGCGAGGGCTCAGACACCTACTTTTACGTGATCCTTTCATCTGCCTCATACATAGCACGGTATAGTCATGCTAAACATTTACATTGCATCTTTTTATAGGCTTATTGGAACGTTTTAAATGCGCACGTGCGTAAAAATAAAACTGTTAAAATTGTAAACATTTAGAGAATTAAATTGTTTACCATAATCTTAGGAAACGAATCAAATCTTAGCACATGATGATTTAATTTCGTATAATTTAATATAATTGTATTAGATTTGAAGAAGTCGGGATACCATTACATCGGTGTTTGTAAGTTAAAACCTTTCAAATTATACGATTTTAACCATTTTATTTTGAAACATTATGGTGTCAATGTGCACATTTAATGTAAAACGCTGGAAGAACAGATGAATGGATATATGGATGGACTGATAATTACGTAAATTAATGGATATATATATATACCAATATACATCAATTATTACAACCGACACTTACCATCAAGCAGGCAATGACATGCACATAGTATTAACCATATATTGCATTGAAGTAGGATCATCTTGCCTTTGTCATATCTATATCTATATATATATATATATATATATATATATATATATATATATATATATATATATATGTGTGTGTGTGTGTGCGTGCGTGCGTGCGTGCGTGCGTGCGTGCGTGCGTGCGTGCCTGCCTGCGTGCGTGCGTACGTGCGTGCGTGCGTGCGTGCGTGCGTGCGTGCGAGTGTGTGTGTGTGTGTGTGTGTGTGTGTGTGTGTGTGTGTGCCATTACCTGCTTGATGGTAAGTGCCAGTCGTAAGAATTGGTGTAAGACAGATAATCCTTGGTGGACGGGAGGGATGGGCAGCCATATAAGTGGTGGGAGTGTTAATGACCGGGAAATAGAGGGTGTGAGAGAGAAAGGGGGCGGGGGCGGGGGGGGGGGGGTGACAGAGAGAGCGAGAGGAGGAAGGGAGGGAGGGAGAGAACACGGGTCAGCAACGGCGGTAGTCATCAATACAGTATGGGTGTGGTTCAGAATTGTGGTTACTAATCAGATATTTGCCGTCTTCAACTCATTGTATCATACAAGCCAAATGGAGGTTACTTGTAGTGGCATTGCTTCTGGTTTCACTATAACTATATACAACATCTGTGTAGCGACACACCTTCGCGATCACCCAGAACTGGTCAAGAGCGCCCACGAGGTCGCATAATCCAAATTTGCAACAGAGAAAATTAGTAAATTAGTATTTGTAACCACAAGCGTGTGGTCCCATAAGATGGCTGCTCGTAAAGCTACAAGGGTGTGTTCAATACGTACATGACCATTAGTGACAGGTTTTATGGTACCTTTTTCATCATAAAAACTGATGGATATTGGATGTAGATTGACATTGTTCCTGCGTGAACAGCTGTACAGATTACAATTGTACCTCGATCCTGCGTAGTCGATGTACAAATTGTGAATACGTAGGCAAATTGCCATTGTGCTTGTTTCTTAGCAGATGCTTGAATTGTCCAAAACTAGGTAGATTACAATTGCACCTGCTACAAAGCCAATTGCCACTAAGTAGGTAGATAACCATATCCGCCTGTTACACGGCTGATATATGACGCGTCATGTAGTAGTTAGAATACAATGAATGAATCCGATCTGCCAGTAAAGTAGGTGAAGCCGTACTCAATTACGTCACATGTAGGCTGCTGTCACAATTATAATACTGCATCGTAAACCTGGAATAGTCCGTTAATTTGGGAGAATTTGTGGTCTTAATACGCATTATGTTGAATAATTTATATTCTATGAATCCTGAATTACCAGCATCGCAATTTCATGGTAATTATACAGCTAACCTGTTGAATATGTTGACACTAATTTGACTGGGCGATGCTGTTGCCAGCGGGTGCAACGTCCCCTGGTCAAATTAGTTTCAAAATATTCAACAGGTTAGCTGTATAATTACCATGAAATTGCGATGCTGGTAATTCAGGATTCATAGAATATAAATTAATCGGAACACGTGATAAATATAGGCGAAGCTTAGTTAGCGAGTGTCGGATTGGGTGGGGCGGGATGGGGAAGGGGTAGGGGGGGGGGCATAGCTAAACGTGGATTCATCCATTGCGCCTGCTCCATAGCAAATGTACTAATTGCCAATTTCGGAATCTTCCCATCGTACTAACATACGCCCACTCACATAGCTACTCGATACGGGAACGTAGTTGGAGGGCGAGGAACGTGCAATAGGACGATGGGATCTGCCATGCACCAATTTCTATGCACTAGGAATAATAATCTCAGGGCGAACTTGGAATGTACTAATATACAACGCGATGTGTTTCATCTCCACAACCCCACCACCACCACCACCACCCTCAACCCCACCCCGCCTCGTGTTCAATTTCCCTCCGCTACAATAAAATCGTGTATCCGGTAACGGATCAATAACTATGTTATCTAATCGTGTATCATCAGAGAGACAGAGAATATCCATTATAGTGAATAAGCTTTCTCGGGGTCATCGAGGACAATGGACGAACAACAAGAAAGCCATCCTCGATGATTAAGTGGCTGAGGCAGGATTTATCCCAGATATTTTGACTCACCAACATCTATCTAAACACTGCATTAACCATGCGACCCCAGTACTCCCAAAATACCACTTTTAAGGCAGTCATACAGGCAAGCTACTAAATATTTCAAAACTAATTTGCCTGGGAGCTTTTGTTGCCTATGGCGCTTTCATTAGTTTGTGAAAATGTAACGGGAATTTTGATTTCTTTTACTTTCTTAGCTAAACGAACAAATCTATAAACAACCTGGAACAAGGTCCAATTTCAGATCACTAATATCAACCGAGCCGAAAACTATCATCTTGCACAAGTTTTAGCGAGTGCAATGTTATAATTTTCAACGAGGTTCTTAATATTGATGTAAAATGAGACCGAGTTTAAGATTCTATTTATCATATAAATTGATCCTTTGTTAAATTTATATAATAATTTATATACTAACTAGTTGCATCAATAGCGGCTCAAAGCGCTCAAAATAATATATGAACACTCAAATAAATTTAGATTTCATAAGAAAATTTTAAGAGAAGACTACTTTTGTAGATTTACTTCTGAAATTTACAAAAATAGCTTTTGGTTTTCCCAGCGAATGAACATTCGACTGCAGAGGTCGGTGATTGCCGACTTGACCATGAGTGCATTAATGGTCAAGAAACCCCATATTACATGCGTAGTCAATGCCCATCTACAGGATAAGATAATATTATTTTTGAAAATCCACCACTGGAATGACTGGCTTGGTTACCAAGCCTGTCATTCCATCGGTAAATTTTCAAAATATTTTTCTCTTGGCATGTAAATGGCACTTGACACAAGAGGGGGTAAACTCTTCTATAATCTCCGGTCTGAGATGAGGCCTTCAGAACTGAAATGCTGATGTTGCATCAATCAACCTGTACTGTTTCCTTTGTAAGCAGTTTATTACTAATTTATTCGGACATAAATACATATATTACAATTGTAAATGAATTTGTATTTAAAGTTGTTGCTCGCCTAACATTATCATTGCACGCAGGCAGGCAGGCAGGCAGACAGACAGACAGACAGACATACATGCAGGCAGGCAGGCAGGCAGGCAGGCAGGCAGGCAGGCAGGCAGGCAGGCAGGCAGGCAGGCAGGCACCCCCCCCACCCACCCACCCACACACACACACATACATACACACACAGGCACATGTCCGAGCGCACGCGCGCACACACACACATACGCACGCACGCGGGCACGCACGCAGGCAGGCAGGCAGGCAGGCAGGCAGGCAGGCAGGCAGGCAGCCATGCAGCCAGGCAGCCAGGCAGCTAGGCACGCAGGCAGGCACACACGCACGCACGCACGCACTCACCCACCCACCTACACACACACACGCACGCACGCACTCACGCACGCACGCACGCACGCACGCACACACGCACGCACGCACACATACACGCACAGGCACAGGCCGGAGCGCACGCACACGCACAGATGCACATGCCCGCGCACATGCACACACGCGCGCACACACGCACACGAACGCACGCGCGCGCGCGTGCGTGTGCGCGCGTCGCTCACAACGTGCCACATTTGGTTTCAAAACGTGGTACAGCTGGCACGATCTTCGCTTGTCAGCAGAGAAGGGCAGGGAACAAAATATGGATCTCGACTGTGTCTTTATCGACCTCACCAAGGTATTTGACACCGTCAGAGTAGGTCTATGGAAACTACTCTCCAAGTCCAAGTTTGGATGCCCTTTATAAGTTCAGCTGGTGAGTTGTCGGAACCCTTTGACATAGCGACTGGAGTGAAACAGGATTGTGACTTTCGGCAGAAAAGTGAAAATTTCCTTATGCTACAATCAGTTTTTCTTCACTGTTCCCCACTGTGTCTTTTCCACTGCAAGTGTCCTGCGCGCTTTTAGGTTTTCTCATCTTTAGTGGTCATAGATTACGTTCTGTGAGCTCTGCTCGCAAAAACACTTAGCAATTTGATGGCATGACGTTCTTTGCGTGCCTGATACAAGTTGGCACACGCCACTGCAAATTCCAGTGCCTTCTGAGCCGGCGTATCTTTTGGCAATCTAAGAACATATCCGAACATAGAACATTGGTGTTTCGCAACTCTCACAGATAGTGCCTCTGTGTTACACAATTTGTGTGGCCAGTGGTGATTTGTATTTAGAGCCACGATCCACAATTTCTGGATGGCGGTATTTCCTGTGACACAGCGAGTTCCAATGTCGGTAGAGCTGCAGAGTATGGAACCTCTTCATCCGCTTCTCAGTGCCCTAATCTGGGTACCGTCGCCATTCATTTCCACAGCAATGGGACGTAATGCAACAAGAGGACCGTTTTTTCGTCGATCAAGTCAACATCTTCTGCATATCCCATCTGTAGTGGCATACCTATCATTGAGATTAAGGGATTTGCTCCTGTGTGATGCTATCGAACAGATGATACGGTTGAGTCGAGGTAGCAAGTGAGGAGCACTGGTGATAAACCATCACATCGTGGTGATGATGCACCATTTGACACGAACATTTAGTTTTGTGTGTCCTAATAAATTAATATGTGTCATGTCCTGGAGCCTGTACACCGAGTTGATTCCACAACATGTGCTCTGTCTGCCGAACTCCAAAAAGAAGAGAAACACGTGAAAAGACGACAACCAATCTGCAACAGCTCCACCGTCTCTAAACACTTGGCAGACGTGTTTAAAGAACTGAGAATCCCTATTTGGGATAAAGGGTCATGCAAGGATTCACAAAACTTCCTCATAGCCGTCTTTGAAATCGATGGACAATCATTAATATTATTATTACATGTAGGCTGCTCTCAAAATGTTTATGCCCCTCGCAGTGATGGTGGACAAACAAAATTGTCTACAGCAAACAACAAACTGGCCAGGCCTATTTTATTGTAATACTCAGATAGACTATCTATATAGACAACCTAAAATGCAAAATTTCCTATTTATGTGTGGATGTTTCCAAGTAATTTGATGCCAAATAAATTGCTATGCAAATTTTAGCGCTCGAATTCTCAATAGAAACAGATGTATCTCTTCCGCACTTCAGTGAAAACGGACAAAAGGGGTTAATTTATATTAGAAATTTACATAGTTATTGCATAGTAGTTAAAACAATGGCAGTTTTTTATGTTTGATTAAGGATAGTTCTTTGTTTGGAGGGCAGTATTAACCTCAATACAATATTGCACTGCGTAACTTATCTACTGTACGTTTTAAATTATATATGTTGCTAAAGCATTCTGTTATTGGCACGTGAGCGAGGACAAATTACCATCGGCATATTATTATCATGCTAAATGTTGGGTCCATTTTGAATTTACTTGAAAATAATACAATGACTGCTGTTAAGACTCATCTATAAACGAAAGATTAACCATTTTATTGTTTCTTGATTCATTTTGCTCTTTTACTCCGTGCACAAAACCAACCTTCATATAAATTCGTCGGCAATGGGCTATGGCATGAGACAACAGACTTGATATATCATAGGGATCTCTTCATTAAGAGTAGCGATAGAACGGCGGTAATAGTATCTGTAGAATGGAGCACGCACATATAATCTTATCAGTGAGGCGAGTCACAATACTTGGAATCCGCAAAGCTCCAATGGTGCTGGCTGCGATGTGAAAAAATACATTTTCACATAGAAACCTTTTTATTTTCGACAAAGAGTTTCGCGTTTGAATTATTTTATTTCCTCCCTATAGTATATGCAATCGCGTTACCAGACTATGCATTTTCCACCTCTATCTTAAATTCGTTGTTAAGTTAATCACCAGTTCAGCCCCTGGCCTTGAGACATTGCGTTAAATGAGAGTGCTCAGTAAGTGAATTATGTTTAATGTCACTGATATTGTCAAGGCGCGTCTGATTTAGTGAACCATTTTTCGCACTTATAGACCAGAGACAAGAAACTGTTATGATTTAGGGAATAATCTGTTGATTATTTTGAAACTGATTTGACTGTGAGTTGCTGCTGCCATGATGGCAGCAACAGCTCCAAGGCAAATTGATTTCAAAATGTTCAACCTCTCTTCTGTATGGTTCTCTTTAAATTTGTATAGCAGACTTTTAGTTTTTAAAGGGTCAATTTCCATGCCATTTCATCTGCCTGATTACTACAGGATTATATTGCGAATATCATGTAATGCGGCGTGGGCTACACTTAGGCGGTATTGAAACAGTTCATCCCTGCAAACCCCATCGAGAATGAATCCCAAACAGAATTCACTCAAATATAGCTATTCGACACAAGTGAAATGATTGATGATGCACCACCCACACCCTCGCAACCAGGACGCCGAGAAATGGAGGAAGAGCTGAATCTTGGATTCCCTCATCTGCAGCTCTACACACATTGGAACACGCCGTGGCACAGGAAATATCACATTCTAGTCCTTTTTGAAAGTTGTGGATTCGTGGTTCTAATAACCCCATGAATGTCAAGATACACCTGTTAGCACCTATCACAACAACTGGTATAATTTATGTTAATGACAGCATGGTGCCCAGAATACCAAAATACAATGATAATTGTCGGAAAAGTGCTACAACCGCAGCAATTCTTAGTCCCCTGGGCCGATTTCATGTCTATTGGGCAGGAAGCATCCTCGAGGCCATAGAGATCCAATTTTGTTAAATGAACACGTTCGGCCCGTTTTCGTGGCGGCCATCTTGGATTTTATCCGATTTATTAAAACACCTTTAAAAATCTTCTTTTCCCAAATCGCTTTGCTGGTTGATTCAAATCTCATGAAAAGTAATCTAGAGCAACAGCTCAACCAAGTTTATTCAAGATTGGCCTAATGCGTTAGCAGTCATATTGGATGGCCTAGTTATCGTGAAAACGACTTCTACAATACCGCTGAACGGAATGGGCTTAAACTTGAAAGGGTTGATTAGGGCCTAAGCATCATTAGAATTTGTTCATCGTAAGTTGATACGTAAAGAAACAAGATGCTCAACAGGGTACCTGTATAGTTGTCTGGAAATTGAGATTTAAAGAGTCCAGTGATCGATTGATCCCAACACGGTTGACACGTAGGTGGAATTTATCTAGAGATTCGGCGGGCCATAGCTAAAGCTTGATTCATACACTGCAAAATGCATACAAGCTATTGACATGGGTCTATAAGCCGGTCTGGCAGCATGGCTCTGCATAGCATTACATTATTGATTTGTCAGTTACAAAAATCAGTAATTTATTTCATACGTTTTCGAGTTGATCTCATATTGTATGCTAAATATGATGGTCTCTATACCGCTTTCCAACTCTGTAAATATTAAATATGTATGTTAATTAAGAGATCCAGTGGGAGCATATGTCTGGTATGGTGTCGATTTTTCCATGATAATAGATTGAATCTGAAGTAATTTATAAACGAGTTCTTCGAAATATGCCACCCATCTACTAGAGAAAAATGTTATCACAATATTCCCACACTATGGCGTCATAGTACAATATAGCCACCAGTTTAAATAATACGTGGCACTAAAATGCGATGTTTGAAATGATTTCTACATTCATTTAATTGTCATCCAGGTCATCATTTGACATGTTTTGACAAATGCCCCTGCACCCAGAACAAGCGGACGAACAATCAAGTCCATGCCGACGACATCCGCATCACATCGTACCACAGCCCGATCTGCAGGTGCATCTCACAATTTCAAGCAGGAACTGCGGGGTAGGATTCAAGTCAGACTGTACTGGTATCATTTTACCTTCTGAAATCTTGCAGCCCCATTCTTCAGCATTGAAGACATTACGGAAGTAAATAGCATGCTTGTTCCTCCCAGCATGCTGTATGAGGAGAATAAGCAGGTCAGTGTCATCGCCTACCAGTACTGCTTCACAAATCTGTGAAACAATAATTGCAGCTTGCATGATTAACACAGCGGCGTGTTCATTGGAATGTGCTACCTCACAATCACACTGAGCTAGCCTTTCACCAAGTAATGCAAGGAATCGTTGTTTATTTTCACCGTTGGAGAGAAATTCTTTCTTGTTCAACTGCAGTTTTGTGGAAGGACTGAAAATCGCTTTGCAACCATCGCACCCTGCCCTGCGTCTGTGGGTAGTGTCTTTTGTTGACGAACATGTCTTGTAGCCATCGAAAACAACCACTGATTGGCCATAGTGTGTTGTCACATATTTGCTATAGTCTTACAATATTTTGCCATATGTGCTACCCACTTGCCATGGAATACGGTGGAAGAGTGGCCCCATCCAGTATATATTTGAACTTATGATTTTGTGGCGGTTGTGGTGGTACTGCAGATCAGATCGCCTTTGCTAGCTGTGGTTTTATGGCTTCTAAGTTTCCTTCGAACAACGCTGGAAGGTAACTACAGAGTTCATAGGTCAGAGCATTTGCCAGATCGTTTGTCTGAGAATCTGTGATGAGTAACCTTTGAAACAGAAGTAAGGGATCTATCTGGATCATATCACTGCCAATCTTGACAGCAGCCTTGGATTCAAATGTTATAGCCTGTTTCTTTCTCCTGAATGAATGCGTGAGAACGGGTTGCCCATCCACTTCATTAAGAATGGCATTTCAGATTTGCTTTGCGTTATGGACGTTTAAGTGAACTCCGGCTACAATGCCATTAACTATGTTCCAAAGTAATGGATATGTGCCAAATGGAGACCGCCAATCAATGAAGGACATAAGCTTTCTGGAATCGGCAGTGTCCCTTGTTTGCCTAGCTAGCGATAAATATTTATGCTGCTCACCTGTGTCATATGTGACTGATGTGAGCTGCTCCATGGCAACATCAACTTCCGTACACACGGGTCTTGACAAACACCAAACTATTCACTGTTTTTCAGTCATGCCCCTACCTCTGGTGAGGCCACCACTCGTCTTAAGACCAAAAACGGTCTGACCTCCGAGAAACATATAGTCCCTGGGAGAATTGCATGTAAACCTGAGGGTGTGTTTCATGTAACCTTCTCATTTTCTGGAGGTAGCGGTACACTGATTCTGTGTACAGAGTGTGATCGGATGTTGCCAGGTATGACAATATAGCTTGCATAGTTTCAGGATGAAGGAACAAATCACCCGTTCGTTCAGATCTGATAAAGTCACACACAATGGTGATCATCTCCATATAATTTAGCCATAGCTTGGCAGAGCAATCGGCATAGTTTCCATCTCCGTTTGATGTTTCCTGTGAAGAGACCGCAACTCTACTGATGACTCTACTTCGTTGAGAGTAATTTTTCCTAACATGAGGTCATCCTACATCATCGCTATTGCATCAAGTTCCTCTGGGACAATGTTACTTCCACTTCCAATGTCTGTTTCCTCTGTCACATTATCTTGCAGAGGCAATTGTGAATGACAGCATCATTAAGGAAGTGGCCACAGAGAGCTCTTGCCACCGCTTTGCCACTCAGTATGTGGCAAACTGTGTTGCCAGCAAAAAACGCATCCAGAAGGTCTTGGAGACCTGGCCCTGCCAGCAAGTGTCCGATGCTCCCAAGAAAGCTCATTAATGTATGAAAGCCACCCAACCGTGCCACCATTGATTGCAACAGACTATCCGTGGAGAACTTTCAAGAATTGACATGGCTTTCCACCACAATGGCTGGTCAATTGTGACAACGGGTGATGCCTGGCATGTTCCGATATGAAATTCATTGTGGAGTTGACACAAGTCATGTCACCTGGATTCATATCGATCATTGGGAGGAATACCATAGATGCTTGTACCGCATATTCCCCCGTGGATATTGATTGCGTATAACCAGACCATGCTGGCCTAGGAGAGCGAAGTCACAAAGACGTTTTCCAAAGAAGGTCCACTAAAACTGTGTCATTGTTTTCTGCTGATGGCGGCATGCTTTCATATTTAAGCCTTTCCAATTCGTCACAATTTGCTATTAACGTCTGTATATTAATACGTCCAACTCGCATCTAGGCGCTTTATCACTGAAGCAAAATCAATTTTGTGTGCCACCATTGCTATTAAGCCCATGCCATGAAACGTACCACAGACGTCGAGTGTTCTACCATCATGGTCAACATTGTCTTCCACGTATTGAATGAATCGTCCTGGAAACGGACCGGAAATGTATGATTCCTTGTTTATTGTTGCACATCGTCAGTGCGTTCAATGTTTCGATGAAGAATCTGGATGCGAAATGAGAATTCATCTGAACAGCCAGACCTAACTGCAATGGATCAATGAGATTTCTGGGGCAATTAGCCTGCATGATGGCCTGTCCTAAGGAACATACATTTGATTCTGTGTCCGTTCCAACAAAAACAGCATTCATAAAACGCTGCAATGAATGTGGTAGAAAAGCTGTTGCTTCAATGACGGTAGACATAGAAAGGCTAGAGGGGTAAACGTCTTTAGATTGAAGGACTGACTTAATGTCACTCTTGATGAGGTGACCGGCCGCTTCTATTAATCTAAACTTTTCGGCCTCAAGATCATTTTGTTTGGGCTGTCTGTAAAATTAATTTAGAATAGCCAAAGCTGTACGCCTGAAGGACATAACATTTTGAGAACAATTTATCTCTGTGATGATTATTTTATCAACAAAATGCCCACGAAATGTGTCCTTCATGTGTGTTGAACCATATGGTTCCTAATATGAACATTGTAAAGCATCTCCCATATTTTGAATAATTTCAGCGATTGTTGTTTATATTATATATATATATATATATATATATATATATATATATATATATATATATATATATATATATATATATATATATATATATATATATATATATATATATATATATATATATATATATATATATATATATATATATATATATATATATATATATATATATATATACATATATATATATTTTTTATTTGACAAACAATCACATTCTACTTGTATGAATGTGGCACATCGTTACCAGTTCTAAAGTTTACATTGCAGGTTTGATGGTAATAAGCGCCAGCTGCGTGAAGGTCATGTGCGAATGCCACCCTTCCCTTGACATCTGACCATTCATCCTGCGTTTATCACATGCTCTCAGTCATATCGTATCAAGTTCGATTGTCCATACTGGAATGAGTTCATGCAGTTTTTTCTTTCGATCATACTTATCAGTATTTCCACATAGCAAACAATGGTCCTGATATGATAATGTGGGTTTCTCTGAGCGGAAAGTGCGAGTTGAGTCAGCTGAATGGGCATAACCCTCTTATGCATGCTTTCGTTATTTAAGTAAATTTTGTATGGCTATAGGGTTTGCAAAATACTTTTCGACATTTAATATGAACCACGTCTCCAGGTTTCACATCTATCTAAGACTCGCGTGCATTACTTGCGTTAGAAATACCATTACACCATTTGGCAGTTAAAGTAACTGTTGGTCCATCTGATAACGCCGTCTGGCAGAATACACAACTCGCCATGTAAATGATATGATTATCAAGAGACTAGAATCAATAAGTTATCAATTAATTAAATCAGTTTTATTGGATCAAGGGTGAATAATTGATTCAAATATCAAAATATTGAATCAATATTTTAATTGTCAATTTAATCAGTTTTATTGGATCAAATGTGAATAATTAATTTAATTTGAATACAGTAGAGTCTAACAATGAAAATGTTTTATCTCTGTGATGATTATTTTATCAACAAAATGCCCAAGAAATGTGTCCTTCATGTGTGTTGAATGATATGGTTCCAAATCTGAACCTTGTAAAGCATCTGCCATATTTTGAATAATTTCTGCGATTGTTGTTTATATTTTATATATATATTTTATATATACTGTTTTTAGTTGACAAACAATCACATTCTATTTGTATGAATGTGGCACATCGTTACCAGTTCTAAGGTTTACATTGCAGGTTTGATGGTAATAAGCGCCAGCTGCGTGATGGTTCTGTGCGAATGCCACCCTTCCCTTGACATCTGACCATTCATTCTGACGTTTATCACATGCTCTCAGTCATATCGTATCAAGTTCGATTGTCCATACTGGAATGAGCTCATGCATTTTTTTTCTTTCGATCATACTTATCAGTATTTCCACATAGCAAACAATGGTCCTGATATGATAATGTGGGTTCCTCTGAGCGGAAAGTGCGAGTTGAGTCAGCTGAATGGGCATAACCCTCTGACGCATGCTTTTGTTTTTTAAGTAATTTTGTATGGCTATAGGGTTTGCAAAGTACTTTTCGACATTTAATATGAACCACGTCTCCAGGTTTCACATCTATCTAAGACTCGCGTGCATTACTTGCTTTAGCAATACCATTACACCCTTTGGCAGTTAAAGTAACTGTTGGCTCATCTGATAACGCCGTCTGGGAGAATACACAACTCGCCATGTAAATGATATGATTATCAAGAGACTAGAATCAATATTTTATCAATCAATTTAATCAGTTTTATTGGATCAAGGGTGAATAATTGATTCAAATATTAAAAAATTGAATCAATATTTTAATTGTCAATTTAATCAATTTTATTGGATCAAATGTGAATAATTAATTTGATTTGAATAAAGTAGAGTCTAACAATGAAAAAAATCGCTAAGTTTTACTATTTTAAAAGCGTGGTTCTTTATATCTAGGAAACCCGCTTTTCAGTTTACTTTGATTGTCCATTTATAAAATTAACCTGGGCCATATGTTACAATAGCTATAATATATTGGAAGGAGTTATTTAATTGTTTCCCCATGTTTAATTTACAGATGGGCTTAATATTGTCATAGTTATACACATGACGAGTGCCGTAATGGTCATGACGTCGTGACTTTGCAAGTTTTCTTTGGTTAATCAGTTATAGTCTGCAAACACAATGCTCACTCCCTCAATGTTGACATTAGGCCTATCTACTTCATTTTTCTTGGCTAACCATCTGTAATAAACACATGGGCGCATATATTATTTATATTTGATGTGAAAATGCCTATCCTCTGCGCATATAGGCAGTTGTCGCGATGTGCTGCAGTGATATAGCCAGATTTACGTTTTTGCGTTGGGCCAGACGACCGAAAAGAGCACAAACTTTAACTGTCAAAAAAGAATTGTTCCACTCAAACGATTTTATTAGGTTGTTAATATGCCACCACATTCTACGTAATTTCATTTCTGTTGCCATTAGTGCTCGGTTTTGCCAAATTCTTGCTGTTTTGACTGGACTACGTGTCTTAAGCCCGCTCTGGGCTTCACCAAACACACTTCGGTAATAGCATTCAGCGATTATGTTTTCTTGCATACTTTTAAGATACCTTCTTTTCAAAATGTTTATGTAAGATATTTGAACATTAGAGTATTAGGATTACCCTGACAACGCAGAATACTGCACAGGTAGTAAGGTAACACCGAACTGTATTGACCCGATATTGGTCCAATCCCGGCCCAGTACCCTGTATTACCAGTGGGTTTTTTTTAATGTACATACCGGTAAATATTTTCTTCAGTCATATTAAATATTCCGTTATCAATTCAATCTATTCCTTTTGGTGCAGTGCTACTGATTTATTCACTGTGTAATGTATCCATTCCATATTAACCCTTTCACCATTGAATTCCCGATATTTCAATTTCAAGGCAATAATACTGGAAAACTGTTGAATATTAATATTGGACGCTGTTGCTGTCTTATTTATTTTTTACGTATAAGTAAGAAGTCGTATGATTTTAAGAATGGGCGCTCTTGGTTTAAGCTTGTGGCAAATGAGAGTATCGGTAGCTGCAACTGGAGGATTCTACTGTATCCATCAATCACATGACGTCATAATCAACTACGTGCGATGTGAAATGACGTCATAATCAAGTACGTCATGAATGACGACGATGTGTTCGTCACGACTCCTTAATTGGTGATGGACTAAGCGTTGTTGACCAAATTGTATGTCTTAACAATTTTATAAACATGCTGTTGAATATTTTGAAAGTAATGTGACTGGGTGCTGTTGCTGCCATGGGAACCTAGTCAAATTAGTTTCAACATATTAAACAGTTTACCTGTATAGTTTTCTGGAGATTGATAGTCAATGAGTTCATGGATCGATCGATCTCAACACTTGCGAAGATTAGTGCGGGTGGAGCTAAGCAAGAGATGGACGGCGCATAGCTGAAACTAAATTCCCCAACCTACGTGGGAGAATACGGAGAGTAATACGTGGGGAGTAGGATATGTACTGTTCATCAGCTGAATCAGGTTATGTTAACATTCGGTGTCGACATTGTCGACTCCATAAACATCGGCTGCCTATGTCCACTCCTAGATCCGTAGAGTCCGTTAGATATGTTACTTTAGTAGCTGACGTCATAATCATATACGTCACATGTTGGTTGAAGTTACAAGCAAAACGGTGTATATCCGTCACGAAACTGAAAAAAACACTGTCCGGAAATTGTCCAAGTATTATGTCTTTGATGAATTTACAATTTTATAAACATTCTGTTGAATATTCCGAAACTAATTTCAGTGGGAATGTGTTGCTATGCGCAGCAACATCTCCAAGTCAATTTAGTTTCAAAATAGTTATCAGCTTAAATGTATGGTTGCCTTGAAATTGTACGGATCTAGTCTTGGTACAGTCTGTGGTATTCCAGAAGTAGACCACTTACCTGAATAGAAATCAAAGAAGAACATTTCCAGATAGTCCCGTCACTGTTGTCACCCGCAAACGTAGTACGCTATATACATGTACGGTTGATTAATGTACTTCACCCGTTTTCTTCGACATGCGTGATGCGAAAAGAAAATATTTGTCGGACGTCAAATTTCGGGTTCTGTTTTTGATGATTTTCTCTCTTACCAAAAGATTAAGAGACAACAATAGAGTGATCCATTTCTAACTATACCCCGCCCATTTCGAGCTAATCTCCGCCCATTTCTAGCTAAACTCCAACCACCTCATAAGCGTGTTTCAATGGATTTGAAAAGTTGAAGCCTGAATTTGACCTGTGGCGATTGATTCTAATACGGTCAAAACGTGGGTGGAGCGTATCTGAGATGTGCGCGGCATAGCTAAGACTGGATTAATCCATTGATCATGACGTCAACATACACGTCGCGTAGTTTATTTAGATGGCATATGGTTGATTGATAAACTGGAATCCTACTTTGTCACGTCAGCCTGCATGTGACGTGTTTGAATATGACGTCGCATACTTGACAGACAGATTTGGTTCCTCGATTGTAAACTAAACCTATTACCGTAATATTAAGTTATTGTTGTTTCCCTGTTCATAAAAGAAACATAGCAGCATTTGAATATGCAATTGCTAGCGGGGAACACACACACACCCAGAGTTGTACATCCTACCACAGCAGTATCTGATGTCACAAACAAATTACGCCATCCGTTAGCTGACGTATGTTCCTCACAAACGTAAGAAAGTTCCGACAGTAGGAGGCTCAATTTTATATGCTTTTCTTGAATTTAGAATTTAATAAATATTATGTTCAATATATTGAACTTAATTTGACTGGAAGTTAATGCTTGCAACAACAACTCTCAGTCAAATTATTTTCAGAATATGCAACCGCTTACCTGTACATTAACCCTTTCGTGTCGAAACCGGCCAAAACCGGCCTCGGTAGTGGTTTTGAGTAATTCCCATTTACAGGCCAAGAGAAGAATTTTTTTAAAATTTTACCACTGAAATGAAGTCATTACAGTGGTAAATTTTCAAAAGATAGTCTTCTCTTGGCCTGCAAATGGGCATTCAATAAATAAATATTGTAATTTTTCGAAGAAATTTAGTCATTACCTTTAAGGGTTAAAGGTGCATTTTTACACCAAAATGCTTGAAAATAAAATTGTTGAAATTATATAATTTTAGGCGCTTAAATTGTGTACCTCAATGTAATGAAACTAAATAAATCTTAACGTATGATGATTTCATTCCATATAAATAAATTTCGTAGATTTAGTCACAGTGTGAATTTGAATTACGGACTCGTGCCTCTAATTAAATTTGACAACTTAAAAAATTATACTAATTTATACGTAATGAAATCATCACATGCCAAGATTTATTTCGTTTTATTACATCTAGGTGCACAATTTAAGCCTCTAAAAGAATATAATTTTAACAATTTTATTTTGAATAATTCTGCTGTGAATATGCGCCTTTAAAATTGAGATTTTGCGATTTCGAAGTGGTTAAATAGTGCACACGCTGGGACAATGTGGACGGAGTGCAGGCCTACCAAGAAATGTGCGGGGCAAAGGTAGAAACGGATTCTTCTATAGAAATATACAAAGAATAAGCTGCGCGCATACGAATGAAAGACCGCTGATCAATGATGCGGATCAAACAACTATATCTTCTTCATTACTTTCAGAAGATTAAAATAGCTGCTATAAATGTTTTAGTAGAGAATTTCATTTCTATGTATGTCCCGCCCATCTATAGTTAAGCTCCGCCCACGCTGTGTCAGTTTTGCCATTGATGGAACCCTGAATTCCAGAATCCCAATATCAAGATGACTATCCATGTACGCTTTTGAATATTTTGAAACTAATTTTACTGGGTGCTGTTGCTGCCCATGGCAGCGAAAACGCCCAGTCAAATTATGTTCAAACTAATCCACAGAATGTTTATGAAATAGTAAATACATCAAAGACATAAGATTCGTGCAGTTAACAGACTATTCCAGCTTCATAACGGAGTATTCAGCTTCATAACGGAATATTCCAGCTTCATGACGGCATATTCCAGCTTCATGGCGTAGTATTTCTATTAATTATGATAGTGATCTCAACCTCTAGGTGGTGTAATAGATTATGGCGTCATATGCGTAATTGCCAGATGGGATTCATTAATTGTTGTTTGGCTAACCCTAACCCTAACCCTAGACTTCTCTTAGCTGTTTAAATTGAGACAAATTAAATTGGGTGAGGAGTTAATGCAATGCATGAATATGCTGCGCTAGCGCGCGCAGTCTGTTGGTGTATAAGTAATTGTGTATTTGAGTCAGGAATAATGTTAAAGGGATGCTAATCTCATCTCAAATCTTGTATTGCACCGACAGATTATGATTTCTAGATTCCATATCATTCATATCCTGTCACATTCCCTTATTTTTATCACAATTATCTGCTTTCTAATATAGCGTTAATGTTGAACAGTGAGCGCCACCATTTTGTCTCCCCAAGCGATAGTGTGTGATGCCATGTAAGTGCCAATGCATTACACTCTTTATTATGTAATACTCCGCCCGTTGAATATTTTGAAACTAATGTGACTGGAAATTTCACTCGAATTAGTTTCAAAATATTCAAGAGCTTACATGTATGATTGTTTTATACCAAACTATAGATAGCACCTCTATGACTGAGGGCGTATACCGAGGCAGACACGCTAGGTTGTTTCTGATTGTTTGAAAAGTAAATCATGACAGCTATAGAAATATATCAACATTTACCTATTAAAGCCTGACTATCTCTCGCTGTCGGCATGATAAAAGGCTAAAATGTCATGGATGGCTTATGGGTGTCAAATTCTATCGCATGAATTGTTAGTAGAAGATAAGGTGAGATTTCCTTTAATGCATAGTATATAAGCAGTCAAGAGCCCGAATTGTGTAGATATGTAACTAGACCGTAGGCTACATAGAGGATCCGCAATGAGGTCCCATTTCAAATCACTAGTATTAACTGGGTAGACAATTATCACATTGCCCGAGCTCTAGTGAGTGCGGTGTGATATGTTCCGACGAGGGTGATAATAAGTTGAAATTGGACCGAGCTTGAGATTCTATTAATCATATAAACTGATATTTTACAGATTCACATTCCGTAACCCCGTTTGAACCCACCATTTACGTTGTTCGTTTTCGTTGCTGTGACACTTCACTTGATAAATAAATGTTTTAACCAAATCTCCCGGAAAAATAATGACAAACAAAACATCGTTATTTCAGACTTTAAATTACTTTTAATCCACATTTTAATATGTCATTATCATGTAACTTTATAAACATAATTCATCTCTAGGTAGTATATATACTACAAAATGTAAATCAGCAACATAAAGTATCCCGTCTTGTTTACATTTTCACCGTCGTCGTCGCACGGAATCAGTTGCGGTGTCGAGGGACATGTGGAATTATTATGCGCTATGTAACCAATGGAAAATTTGCATTGAATATTACTCGTGCGTTCATATCTAGAAATATGAAACAGACTGAAAGCTTTCTTTATATGATAAAATACATTGCATTGCATCTCATCTTCGTCCGTCCATCCGTTCATCCGCACTTATGAGAGTACACATGTGGCCTGATTTGTAAGTACAGGGGTCACTTGTGGCCTATTTGGCACTTGTGGCTTGCAAGCCACATGCATATGTGCTAAAACTGGTCAGTTTGGCATTTCTGGCTTACACAAAAAATTTTGGTAAAGTAGGCCACAAATATTACGGATCAGATTTTATCGTCCGTTATGGCCATCACGGACAAAAAGACCCAGTGTTTGAGTTATAATATGTGGGTAATTAACATATATACCCGTTATTGGACTCGGACAGAAATTAAAACGACTCCCTTAATTCTTTCCGGAATCGAGGATTCGTGTATCATGTCGTTAGTAACGTAAGTGATAAACGGGTACTACGAATCTCATACCCGGGTATAAGTGCGCGGAGTCGATGACGTTGAAGGTTGAAGAAGGGGTGCTTCGGTTTCATGAACTACATAGAAGACAAAATACGAGTCACCGAATGTCGAAATAACCGTGATTTTTTCGCATCATCCGCCTCGCCCGTTTTGCGCGTATTTATGTTTGGTAAGTTTAATAACTTGTAATTTAAGTATCTAATGCCATCAGTCATTTACGGTTCAGATTATAACCCATTTCAACCAAAACAGTTGATTAGAATAATGGGATTATCAGATATCTCTACATACGGGAGAGAATGGTACTTTTCAGTTTTCACTCCTTGAAACACCCAGCTTGTAGGGATTGACAAAGCTCCGCCACCTCACCTCACCCTACCAAACACCTTGCATAAAATTGCGTAGAACATGTTGAAATAGAAATCGGCATTTCCCGGAATTTGGTGTTTTTAGTGGAAAACACCTCTTCATTAAAGCACGCAGTATAATTTCATCCTGAACAGTTATCCGCCAACCCGGCCAAAGAAATATAGTCAATATAAAGACTCGTATTTCAGTCACGCGACTACATTGGGTGAGGTCAAGTCTGGGTGTTAGGGTTAGTGTTAGTGCAATACTAACACTGAGATAACACCGAGACTTGACCTCGTGTTAGTGTTAGCACCATATTTAGTGCTAACACCATGTTAGCGCCTATAGTGTTAACACCAAATATTGTGTTAGTGTTAGTGTTACTACCAAACCCTGTTTTTGCCTTCATTTTCACATAAGTCATTAGCGAATAAAATGGAAATAGATATTCAAATCAGCATAAAATAAGCTTAATTTACTTGGCGTGAATGAGTTATTAGCTTCCCTTTTCACTGGCAGATGAAAATTTAGTCACTTAGCTATATCTAGTTTGGTGTTAATACTAACCTCTAGAGGTTAACACCGTGTTGAGATTAAGTCTTGGTGTTAGTGCTTGCTGTTAATAAACGACACGTCAAAGCATAATTCATATTGCCGGCGGCATGATGTATCCCAGTAACAACAAACTGCGAACACTAAATTACATTTAATAAAATAACCAAGATTTACCTTATATAGCCATATGGCAACTCTGTACTTTATTGTGGGACACCAGCCTATTTTTGTGTCTATATAGAAAATAGTTATTTACCTCAATGGCATGCGATGTTTAGTTGCATTACCTCCCTTGCAAAATAACCAGACAAATAGGAGATGGTATAGTCTGATTCACATATCTGTGGTAAATTTTAAAGACACTGTTTGCTGGTGACATTTAATTTCGGTTAATGACAAGTTTATGAAAACATAGTTATAATAAAAAAGACAAATTCCTGAAGACTAGTTCACCTATTTATCAACTTTAGCACCGCATTCCAAGTCTTTGTCTTTTCAGGCATAGGGGAGACCGGGGCACTAGGCCTATATGTACGTGATACACAAATATATGTGTCTCAAATAAGTTTAACCTTAATACAGATTATCATTTCATTAAAATGTGCCCCAACGGCGTACATATAGGCTATGTACTTTATAAAATTACACAGAAAATAAAGTGTTTTTCCTTTACACTAAAATCTCATATGCAACCTGTGTGGTTACTGTCCTGAATATTACGGTGACCTGGTATGGGATACTGTGGTCAGTTGCTTGTTTCCAGCCCTGCAAAACTAAAGTGGCCCATAAAGACAGGCAGTAAGTTGATAACTCTCATCTGCTATATGATGGTGGTTCTCTGAGATTGGCGGGCATAAGACCACTCCTGAGTCCGCTCACGCAACAATAGGTTTGAACACATAAATTGGGCAGAGCACAGCAAGCATGTACAATTGTGTCACGTGTTGCCATTCCACTAGCATCTGCTTGTACTGGAAGTTATTGGAATTGTATCCCCAAGCATAGAATATGTTTGTCTCATCATCCCATTCACACATTACATTGTCAATCCAATAATAATAGGTAAGATTTAGAAGCCTGTAAGCTGTTGCTGTCATATAGGCAGCAATAGATTCCAGCCAAATTAGTTTCAAAATATTCAGCGGATTTACTAAATTGTTTAATAAATTGTTATAAGAGTGAAAGCTTTCAACACACCATATTACTGAAATTCCATTGCAGAAACTAGATCCTATGCATTCTACCACCACACACAGACAGACATTGATATAAACATACCATAGACATGATTCGAAGTGTGTGGTGTGGGAATGTTAGACCAGGTTTGGGGTGTGTGTGTTGTGAAGCTGTCAGACCGGGAATGCGAAGGAGGGTGGGGGATGGAGAAAAAAGCAAGACATAGGTATCACTTTTCCGACGGCGACGCCGTCAACAATGTTAAGTCTTTCCGTTTAGCAAAACTTCTCGGCTTATATCTCAAGATTGGTTAATCCTATTCCAACCAAACTTGGGTACATGGTTGCCCATACTGTTAGGAAACAGCAGCATGGTTATGAGGTCACAGGATCAAAGGTCAAGGTCACTTTGACCTTGATACAAAAATCAGTTTTTTCAACTTTAAGTTTTTGCGTTTAGCATCCTATTGAAACTAAACTTGGATAGATGTTAAGGGATAAAGTTAAGAAACAGCATGATGGCATTAAGGTCACAAAGTCAAAGGCGAAACAGCGGCGATAGGCGAGACATTTAATTCCGAGGAATTCTTGTTTTTGTCAAAATGTTATCAGAAGGACAAGACTTATGACAAGGCCCTTTAAGTATGTAGGCAGTGTTAGCTCACCTGGCCAGAATGGCTAAGTGAGAGCTTATGCTGTGGCAACCATCCGTCTGTCTGTCTGTCCGTCAACCTTTCCTTTGAACAACTTCTCAGAAACTACTGGGCCGAATTCAATTATATTTGGCAGGAAGCATCCTCAGGATATAGGGATCTAAGTTTGTTCAAACGAAGCCGATCGGCCATATCCAAGATGGCCGCCGGCCAAATCGGCCGATTTTGGGAAATGTCTTTAAGAATCTCTGAAACCGCTTGGCAGATCGATTCAAAACTCAGGAAATATCATCTAGGGCAAGGGCTGAACCAAGTTTGTTCAAGAGAAATTGATTGGCCAAATAGTTTGGCGGCCATCTTGGATGACCTAGTTTTCCAGAAAACGACTTCTCCAGAACCGCTGAAAGGATAATGCCAAAATTTGTAAGATATAAGCAGGCACTAAGGGTGATTAAAGTTTGTTCAAGCGAAGTCGATCCATCAAAAAACATGGCCGCCGTGAGCCAATCACAACATAGCGTGTTTGGTGGCCATTTAGAATTTGTTATTTGATGGATTTGAGGCCGATCCCATACTAAAGCAATGTGCAATTTAAAAGGTCGTCTACTGGAGAACCAGTAGGCCGATTTCAATTATATATGGCAGGAACAAACATAGAGATTCAAGTTTGTACAAACGTACCCGATCGGCCAATTTGGCTGCTGGCCATCTTGTATTTTGGCTGACTTGGAAACGTCTTAAAAAATCTCTGAAATGTATTTGGGGTGGTGGCGGGGGTGATTGATGCACGCCTCTTGAGATATGATCTAGGCCAAGAACTGAATCAGGTTTGTTCGTGGGAACTTGCTTTGCTAAATGGTTGCCAAGGTGTCAGTGGCCAATAATTCCAGGCGAGCGATACAGGGCCCCTTAGTACATTTCTTAATGGCTATGATGTTTGTATTTAAATTTTCAGATTCCAAGATACGTGTACATGTATGAGCTTCTGAAATATGAAACCTGTTGGTGCTGTATTATTTTCTAGTCGCTGTTCATTCAAACTTTTTTATCATTCGATTTCGAGTCGGTTTCATGACTCTATTTATATTCATATTATTTCCCACAAATATTTCTTGCTTATTTTTACTTGTCTCTACCTTTTTTAGCTTTCTTGTGCACTTTTGCGTAAATCATTCATTCCTACAATGTTTTCTGTTTGGCGGTATCCCTTGCCTGGTTTCATCCTTGATCGATTTGTAAGGTACGTAATACAGCATCCTTTTTTGTATGCTGTCTGTATAATCTAAGTAATATATTTCAACCTGTCCAATAGTAACATATTTATCTTAATTTTGCCTAATTTTAGTCATGGTAGCTGGTGTTGCTTTTGAGTCTGACGCAGCTGAGTGGTGTTGCTGTCATAGCTCCACTGGTAATCACTATGCCAGCCGGGCTGTAAAATTATGATAAATACGGTAAAAATATATTATATACATATATTTTGAAAACAATAGTCTTGTTATCAAATTGCAATTGACATGCATCTTCCAACATCTAAAACCAATGAAATGATCATATAAATCTAGAGGAGCATAAATTTGTAGCAATTATTCATTCATCTTGCATTAATTCAAACTTTAAAATCCACAATCTTATATGAATTTGAGTGAACGTGCATGCACTTGTACATGTAAACACAGATTGTGTACCAGCATCCTCGAAATTGAACTAATTTCAGATGTTCAGTAAAATTATTTAACCCTTAAATACCATCTAGATTTATTCAATAAAAGTTCAGTTTTCTCGTAGAAATTGTCCGCTTGTAGGCCAAGCCTCCATGAAACTTGTTTTGGAACATGTGTTGACAATAGGCTGTTTTCTTGTTTATGCTTGGTGATGTCACACAAGCGCATGAGCATTAGCTGGTTGGCAAATGATACACCATGCTCACATGTGTTGAGTTGATAAACAGTCATATCAGCTATGTCTAATTTTACGATTCACTGAGATATTGCGCGAAATAAAGATATGATGAGAGGTTGCGAGTGGGTGGAGGACGGATAGATGATCCTTACATCATTCAGACTGGATGGGTTCTAAATATCTCACTGTTGTCAATGATCAACTACAGATATATAGGCATATCTGAATGTATGTTCGCGATGAGGAGTTGCCTATGTGGTGTGGTGTGACCTCTCTTTTGTAGCTTGCAAGCAGGTTGGGTCACCTATTTCACCCAGCCACCCCACCCAGGGATGTTGTGGTTGGTGCGGAGAGTATTAAACAACATGTTTGTTTTGCATACATATAGCACACATATGTATATCTATAATACTCTATCCCACTAAGCTCATACATAAATGTACAGCTAGGCAGCTTAAGATGTCGACTATTTTGAAAAAAGAATGCAAATATGTCTATTTTTCAGTTTCATATCATACCCTTTGGTGATTTTCTCTCGTCTGGTAGGGGAGAACAGTAAGCCAATTTACTCCCCAGGGCAACTCACCCCATAGCTGATGGACAAATCACCCCACATAATGGCTAACATTTACCCATTTTAAATCAAGTGCAATACATCATATGCACCCCAGACTTATGGACAACTCACCTCACAGCTGATGGACAAATCACCCCACACAATGGACATGATTAATTTATATATCCCTTTTCTTTCAGGAACAGTGTCTCATATGCACCCCAGACCTATGGATAACTCAGCTCATAATTGATGGACAAATCACCCCACATAATGGACATGATTAATTTATATACCCATTTTCTTTCAGGAACAGTAAACCATTTGCTCCACATACTTATGCACAACTCACCTCATAGTTGATGGCCAAATCACCCCACAAAATGGCTAACATTTCCCCATTTTATTTCAAGTGCAGTACATCATATGCACCCCGTATCTATTGACAACTCTCCTCATAACTGATAGACAAATCACCCCACACAATGGACATGATTAATTTATATATCCCTTTTCGTTCAGGAACAGTAAACCCATTTGCTCCACCGACTTATGCACAATTCACCCCATAGTTGATGGACAAATCACCCCACAAAATGGCTAGCATTTACCGATGTCTTTTCAAGTGCAGTACATCATATACACCCCAGACTTATGGACAACTCACCTCATAACTGATGGACAAATCATCCCACATAATGGACATGATTAATTTATATATCCCTTTTCTTTCAGGAACAGCAAACTCCACTTTTGCTCCACATACTTATGCATTCACCTCATCGTTGATGGACAAACCACCCCACAAAATGGCTAACATTTACCGATTTCATTTCAAGTGCAGTATCTCATATACACCCCAGACTTATGGACAACTCACCTCATAGTTGATGGACAAATCACCCCAGATAATGGACAATTTGCACCTCAGTATTATGGACACTTTGCACCTCAGTAATATAGACAATGCACCTCATAAGATGGACGCTTTTAAGGTGCTACTCAGATGTACCCACTGTACCAGGATGCACCCCACAAGTACAAATTTGCACAAGTGTACTCTCATTGGTATAGCCGTCTGTCTGTCTGTCCGTCCGTCCATCTTGCCGTCTGTCTGTCTGTATGCCCCCTGCCTGCCTGCCTGCTCGATTGCCTGTGAACAAATCTACTGATCAATTTCATTAAAATGTTAACCCAATAAAGGAACTTGTTGTGGAAAAGGATTTTCAGAGGTCCACACTGGTCCGGACAAAAGAATCCAGGTGCGGATCTGATCAATCTCCGAATATCTTGGAAACTGCTCCTCGGAGTTGGCCGAAATCTTTAAACACGAAGAATTGTGACAATACACTAGGATTCCACAACGTTGGCCATGATAAAGCAAATCTGAAAAATGTGGAAGCTTTTTAAAATGCGACAAAATCGGCAGGGCAATGGTCTGTAATGGGCGATTTCTCGTTCTCGTGGTGTTTCTGTGCTAGGTGAGCAACAGCTTAAAGACACGTGCATAATAGCCATATCAACTATCAACCAGGAATACGAATAACCCAATGGGAGTAACATATTAATTAGCATTAACACATTTTCTAATGCAGTTTAATAAACAGAATACATGTCATTGATAGTTTATTAGACAATAAACGGATCTATTTCTAACTATCCCCCACCCATTGCTAGCTCACAGATTGCGAGTACTGGGATCAATTTTCATACTTTGAGCCTTGAATTCTCAGAATCCCATGTTCAAGGTAACCATACAGGTAAGCTATTGAATATTTTGAAACACAGTTGACAGGGTGCTGCTGCTGCAGCAGGGCGGCGTCACAATTAAAAAAACCCATAAATGGCGTATCTAACTCCGGCTGGAATTCTTAATACTCTGTTAAATGACCAATTGACCAAGTGCGCCAAATACTACTTAATAAGCTATGGCAGCAACAGCGCTCAGTCAAATTAGTTTCAAAATATTAAACCGAATGTGTATTATATAGTAAATCCATCAGAGGCATACAATTTGGACACGTGTCGGACGTTTAGATGTTCATGACGAAGCTAGTTACGTCATTCATTAGGCATTTTGATTGTGACATCAGCCTGTCAGTGACATAATTCATTATTACAGCATATACTTGAGTGGCAGATCGGATCTCTCTATAGTTCAACATATGTAAAAATTGAAATCAACATCAACAACAACAACAACAACAACAACAACAACAACGACGACGACGACGACGACGACAACAACAATAACAGCAACAGCATTAAACTAAATTGATTGTGTGATATGTAAATCAGAATTAAAACCCATGCTGTGTGACTATTATACAAATGGTGGCGCTGATCTAAATTCAGACCATAGTCCAGCAGTCACTGGCCACCTGATTAACGAAACGGGTCTACCATACAACCGACAGTGCAGACAATGATGATGATGATCAACTATTGGTGACAGAAGCAACGATCCAAAAGATGCGTTGGCGAATATAATTGGCTACATGAATGGAGGAATCCAGCTTTGGCTATGCACCGCCCATTTTTGGCTAAGCTCCACCCACACTTCTCCCGTATTGGGATAGAACAATCCATGGAATCGCTGACTATCAATTTCCAGAACACTATACGGGTAGGCTGTTGAATAATTTGAAACTAGTTTGACTGGGTGCTATTGCTGCCTATGTTTATTAAATTGTAAAGACATACAATTCGTACAGCAACGCGTAGTCCGTTATCAATTAACCGTTCCTGACGAGCTTAGCTACGTCATTCATGACGTAATTGATTATGACGGCATCCTACACGTCACGTAGTTAATTATAAAGTTATATGATTGACGGAGAAACCGGACTCATACATTGACTTATAATGACCAACAAATGATCTGGATACTGCACTGCCGAAGAGACCATGCTGACTACATATTGATCAAAGTAGTCAAAGCAAATGATTGCACTAATTTTCTCATGGAACGCGACCTCATACTCTTTCCAAATGGAATTTATTTCCAAACAAGCAGGCTCCCTGGCAGATGGTATCACTGCCAAAGATGATTTCTCAAGATATTTATGGCAGGAATGGCTGACTACATCACTGGACGTGACCATTGCCTGGTAGATAGGGATGCAATTTGGTAATACATGTAATTTATAACAGCCAATATTTCATATGCTACGGCAATAACAATGTTTAGAGCATCAAAGAACTAATCTTAATAATTGCTAGTGAAGCAGAGAATGTGCATATATCATCTGTATAAGAACACTGCCTGTTGCTAACATTTCCCTAATATTCCCATTTGCAAACTAATTTGTTCTATACAGCCATTAGCAACGGCATAAACGGTACTAAAGATTGTGTTGAATAATTTGAAAATAATTCGATTACCTATGGCAGCTAGAGCCTCATCCTGATCTGGGGCCCGGGATAATTGTTTGTGGACTTCTGTAGCTCGCGGGGGCACGCGCTGATCCACCATGTCGCTCCATTGCACTGCATGTACACGACGCGAGGGAGGGCTGGTTAGCTGCGGTTCTCGGGGTTGCGGATCCCGTATCGCGTCTCTCCGGAAGGTACAAAGACCGACCTCTAGAGCCGGTGGAACGTTCATGTTTCAGTGAGGCCGTGCGACCATTGCCGCCGAGATTAAGCCACACAGTCCCAACTGTTAGTGTCACCGGTATGACGGTCAATCCTAATTTAGGAACACAGACGTGATGATAATAATTAAACAGTCACAACTTAATATATACTATGCAAACAATATCACTCGTTTGACAGAAATGAGGGAAAAATACAGTCCATGGAGCCAACCTGTGTTCTTTCCACGTTGTCTCGCCGAAGGTACCACACAGATCCGTAAATCCGCAGAGGTATCTCTGTAAGGGACCATCGCGTCGAGGTCACTGGATAGTGTAATATACACTAAATACACCCCTAACACACACACACACACAAAATGTTGTTGATGCGAGAGGAAACTGCCTCGCACGGCGTCCGTCACAGGAAAATTCCTTCAACGCCGAAGCGGAGGAAAAGAGCTAGCAAAAAGGGCCACATTTTGTTCAAACAGAAAATACTAAGTGCTGAAAATCTTAGTGAAGCCATAATTAATGCGATGCACACTGGTTTACGTGCAGACGGGAGGAATGATTTCCAAATAATTCACAGGTCATCGTCTTATGTAGGTCCACATTTACTGCATTGGCAGTTGCCACTTTATTTATGTGGACCTTCTGCTGCATTCTAACCTACCATTTAATTATTAGAAACGAGTACAAGCTTTGGGCGCAAGTGGCAAGGATTCCTACCTAACTTTAGATACATTTATCTAACAGGCGAAGATGCTCCGCTCCACGCAGGTCGCCCTGCATAGCATTTACCTCCGAAAGATAGCATGCGTACATGGTATTGAGCAATAGCTCCAGAGTCAAATAACAATCTGGTCACCGCTGTCTCACAATCACATATAACATCACCAGGACAAGTTTACAGTTCACAGAAGCAATTTTTAGAAAGCGCTATGTCATTTATGGTGGGGATAAAGAGACGGATATCCACCACTAGTGTCCTTCCCATAAGGGCGTGGTGGGTTCCAAGACCTCACCCAGACACTACAACGAATTGGATGGAGATCCCCATCTCATCCGTCACCACATGCCACGGAATTAACGTTTACCTGTCATTAGGGTTAAGTTCCAGAATGCCAGAGATGCACTGCAGGCCGGTATCATATAATATTATTTCTTTTTGCAGTGCTTCCTACATTGGTAGAGGTGTCTAGCTAACTAGTATCCGAAAATACAGGGGGATATGCATGCAAATCGGCATGTTAGTTATCACCGCTTGGAAACCTCTGATAGTTTCCCAGAGTCGAATCCTGCTAATGTGTCGATTGGGAATCCAAACAATTATTAAGCCTTGCGGCTGGTGGATCATGGAAAAAGACAATAATTTGATATTAAAAAGAGGCCCTAAGGTAATTGGCCAATTTTACACAACCTAGCCAGTGCAAGGTGTTACATATGCACTACATCCGGAAAAGAGGTATACACTATGCGTCTCATGCGGAGAAATTGTCCCTAACCACCTTAAACCTATCCTATTGAGCTAAAATAGCCAGGTTTAGTCGGTAACATGTCAGGCTCAAGCAATTAGCGCATGATCAGCGACCTCAGTGTAGAATTGATTCTAGGGGAGAAGTGATGCCGATATATAAGGTTGCTGTATAGTATTACCTAGCGTACTGCATTCTAGGGTGTTTATAAATAAACAAAACATATTAACTAGAATGGCTACTTGCCATATACACAACTAACTAATAAGGTGAGACCGATATATATATATATATATATATATATATATATATATATATATATATATATATATATATATATATATATATATATATATATATATATATATATATATATATATATATATCAAAAGTCACAGGACCTTACGGTGTTGTTAGTTGAGAGCACCCACAGTAAATAAGGATAATATTCACATAAAACAGAAAGTATAAAATTGCAGTCAGATGAACCGGTAAGGTACCTATTAGGCATCAGTACCATATGGATACGGAAATAATGAAGAACACAATAGTATAGCTACTTGAGTACCTATTGGCCATCGGTATGGTGAAAGTTCATAAGTCACTGAGATTGAGGCGCTAATATGAAAATGTCACAATCTTTAATGCAGGGGAGATTTCCGCAGGCAGGTTATTGATGTGGCACACTCTCATGACAGTGAAGAAGAATGGATAATAAGATGTCCATTAGATAGTCATTTAACTGATACATGATATAAACAGTTTGTTGTACAGTTTCCGACCGGCGACGGCTGTGTGAAAGTTGAAAATTGCCCATTAACAGAGAAGGCTAATGTCATAATTAATTATGCATGTACAATAACTGGGTACATGGTGTGGGATACGTCGCATAGCTCTTGCGGCACACCGAGCAGAGTCCCACCGGACTGTGGTCTAACAGTTAATTATCACATGCGACATGCAACGTGGAAGTTTGAATCCACATTTCAGCGTGGTTGGGAGATCAAGCGAGTTATCCACCAAGAATCACCATCAGCTCTACATTCCGTAGAATCACATCGGGCCTGCAAGGCCCTATCCACAGACAAGCTCCCTTACGAAAGTCTGGATGCGAGAGTTCTTACTTTAATTTATTATTGCTCCCGGATGGCCATCTGGGAGCATCCAAAATTGTTGTAACACAGAAACTTGAAGACCACTCACCGGCGCAGGAGAACTCAATTCTGAATGGCACCGCGATGATGATCGATGGAATCAGCATCGGCTTGCAGTTATCCCACATCAAGGATTGTATTATGTTGGCAAATAGGTGGGGATCTGACCATCAGTTGCCCCTGAGCATGAGCTCAGATGGTGATCGCTGTCGACTGGGTCGCTGGCCGATCATCTTGATAATGTCAGTACATCGACCTTTTTCTGATTGTGTGTGATCAAGATGGCTCAATGTACAGTCAGGCCATGGTAAGCGTTCGTATTGCGAGCCATGCCTCCCGTGATCAGAGGTCATGAAAAGGGATTCTTTGGGAAACGGGAGGGTATATGCGTGAGAAGGAGATCACATGAAACGGTCGTGGACTATGTGTCTCAATCATGTGTTTATGGGCATGGTTCTTAATCTCATGTTAGACTAATTGTCTCATGGGCCATGTTCCTCAATCATGTGGCCATAGTCCTTAATCTCATATGCATGTACGGGAAAGGCACCTAGCCTAGGCTGCATTGCTGTGTGAAGCGCTGAGCGACGTCCCGAGATGGAGACAGGACACACACCGAGAAGGCCAACTGGTGTATAGTGATAGAGGTAGTATCATATGATGGGAGAACTGCATGCGTGCTCACCGACTATGCCAGAAATTTCCCTGGTGCCGAACAAACAGCACAGATTCAACAGGAGTATTCACCAATCAGCAAGGGGACATTCTGTGATGCCTCGCATGCAGGTACTCAATACATCACATTGTCAGATATCCGCGATAGGCACTCAACACCTTTGCCGGATCGCGGTCGACCATGACAAAGACCCCTATGTTGGCACACCAATTCTTTACAACCATTACGTTCACCCATATCGTCAGAAGGTAAGCAATGGCCTGCCCCTCTTGCACCATGTCCCACATCTCCTCCTATCAGAACGTCATCACCTTATTATCCATCTATGCCATGACACGAACTGTGGGATGCGGAACATCATTTTCAATATTCTACCAGAAGAAACACATCATCACATGGCATGCACCACCCCCGTCAATCTCCTAGACCACCTCTATAGACCTACACCTGTCAATAGACCCGCATCAGTGTGGTATTCGCCTGAACCATTGTATTGCGCTCAAAATTATCATCTGGAATCGCCTTCACGGATGCGATATCAGCGAGATCAACAGTGGGAACAACCACCAACACCACAACCAACACGCAGACCAGCATCTGCGTTTACACCATTCTCCCTGGCACCGCCACCAAGATATCATGGCCATGGCCGAGTCATTCTCCCTCCCGAAGTGCCAGTTCGAGATCATTAGCCGCACAAACCATTGGACGGATCAACAAATGGGAGAATATCTGGCTGCAAAGCTATCGAGCAAAGCACTGCAAGATTTGAGGTCAGACTCCACACCAACATACACAGTGCAGGAAAACATGCTGTTGGAAAGATTCGGAGACACCGCCCTTGGAGAAACAACTCGTCTTCAGCTTAAAAACTTGCGTAGACAAACCGGGGAGACCTTGCCGGAGTTAGCAAGTCGTATCCGATGACTTGTTACATGCCCATACCACAGCACCAATCACGAGGGAGTAACGCATCTTCATGTTGGTACCTTCATCGACGCGTTGAGTGATGAGCCCGCCCTTAAAGAAAAACTATTTCTTATCGAGCATAACAATTTACACTCATTAACAGCGACTGCGGTCAGAATCGAGCATTTCTTGGAGCAGGAAAAAGCCAATTGCCATCAACTGCATCAAATTAATGAGGTACACGATGCGCACCTCCTAATCGCCACTGACACCACATCTGCACCTGCATCCGCTGCAGCAACAGACCCGCGCATCACACAATCAGAACACCCCCACCAGTTGCAATCATGCGCCTAAAGGAAGAGGGCGTTGCCATCTTCATGTTGATACCTTCATCGACGAATTGAGTGGTGAGCCCGCCCTCACCAGATGCAATCATGCGCCTAAAGGAAGAGGGCGTTGCCAGCCCCATCGGGGAGATGGAAGTGTGGGTGTGGGGGGGGGGCAACAACGCCCCCGGATGTGGAAACCAGCACAACAACAACAATTGACAAAACATGCACGATAGGGTAGAAGAGATAACTAAACAGATCCCCGCACTCACTAATTTAGTCACCACACTCAGCACCACCGTCGTGACACAGTCGACTACAAGACCAGCTACAAGTATGGTAGCACATACACAGTCGCCAAACACATGTTATGGATGTGGTCAGCCAGGCAATTGGAAAGAACGATGCCCAAATTGGCCTCCATGAACAACTCCAACAGCTGACTGACGTACACCACAACCTGAGTCCTCATTAAACTAGAACGGGCACCGATTATAGAGTCACTTCGGTGGCCACTCACAACCCAGCTCAACTATGGCCTCCAGACACAACATCAGGTGGCTAACACCACAACACAAAATACTACTTATGCGACAGTACACAACCTCACCCACACGGCTTCACCTGAGTCAGTGCCAACCATGCACGCTGCATCCACAGCACCACCAACATCTCCCTCTGCGAGATGTTGTAACCCCGCAACTTCCGCATCTCACAAACCTTCTTTCCTATGTAAAATGGCAGTGATTGGTTCTAGCATCTCCATTGAAACAACGTTTTATGCAAGCACCACGACACACCGGTAAAGAAATTAACACACTTTACCCTTTGGTGGTATGCAACTCACAAGTCCTACCTGCATCACCCACCGCATCTCGCAGCAGTAACAGCGACACGGACAGTAATCAGCAGAAGAAGCATCATCCAAAGAGCGGCAAGCTACAGCACTGCCACTGCTTCTTTTACGCCTCCACTAAACACCCTACGATGCATTGTTAAACGTGGCAAACTCAGCTGGCCCTTATCCGCGACCGCACCAGTCCTGTCCGGACTGCTGTCTACACCAATTCGTGATACAACACACCAGCATCAACAACACCGCCATTGCTAACCCCAGCTCAGTCATCGCCTAAGTAATCACAGCAGCAGCGACGATGAGTTGGTCCCTTCCTCACTCAGCCATCGATTGCACTTACGGAAGCCATCCAAAAGCAAACATACTACATACAGGACGATACTGCACCAAAAGAAATCCCTCAGGCAATATCATTGGAAACTCTTCTACAAGCGCACCACAAAGTAATATACAAGTGTGCTTGCCTGTTTAGTGGCGTTTCGACCAGTGCCACTGTAGACACTGGAGCTTCCATCACCGTTTTTGACGAGCGCTTGTATGAGAGCATCCCACCTCATAAAAAGCCAGCCCTTAGGCCTACAAACATATTTTTACAAACAGCTACCGGAGCCGGTGTTCCTGTGGTTGGTACCGTAAACCTCATGATACAGATAGAAGAAATGCAATTCATGAAGCAAGTTGTAATTGCCTCTATTCAAAGCGATGCCCTGCTAGGTTCTGACTTTCTCAGTGCCAGCGAAACCATCATACATTGCAGACAACAGGAATTAGACATACATGGCCAACGGATACCCCTTGGACCGGGAGCATCACTGTATGACACTTGTGCAGTGATTTTGGCATCTACGGCCACAGTTGAACTGGTACAAGAGGAAATAGTATGGGCCACTGCACCACAGTTAGGAAGCAACACACACATACAGTCATGCTGGAACCCGACCCCGATTACATGATCGCCTCACAATGCGCAAGATCGTGGATACCACCAACAAGGATCATATACCATTTAGAGTATTCAATGGCACAGCAGACCCAGTAACACTAGTACCGGGAGTTCGTTGTGGCCATCTGGTGGATGTGATATCACTGGAGACACCACCTACCGCACCTACACCAGCAACAACTTATGAAGATGATTTACCGGAACATCTGCATGACATTTATTTACGCACCACAGTTGGTTTAACTCAATCTCACAAACGTGATGTACGACGAATAGTACATAAGTATCGTGAAAGTTTTTTGGCTGGGGACATGGATCTAGGAGAAACTCATCTCGTGCGACACTCCATCGACACCAGAAATAATCGACCCTTTTGACAACCAGTACGACGTCTTCCAATTCACAAGAAGGCGATAGCACATCAAATGACAACTTGTGGGCAGGCATAGAGTGCACGGCATCCCCCCTGTGCCAGTACCATTGTACTAGCAGGCAAGATGGATGGATCTTTGCGGTTTTGCATTGACTACAACTGCCTAAATGATCTCAGCGTCAAAGACGCATATCCGCCACCGCTTATCGATCAGGCCTTAGATTCCTTGTCCGGAGTTAAGTGGTTGTGTACCCTTGACTTAGCTAGTGGCTACTGGCAGGTAGCCATGGATGAGGCTCACCTGGAGAAAACCGCATTCATATGTAGAGACGGTCTTTTTCAATTCCGCAACAATCCCTATGGCTTGTACAACGTTCCTGGAATGTTCGAATGTCTCATTGAGCAGGTACTCACTACTCTACAGTTGGAGATCTGCCTCTGTTACATGGACGACGTAATCGTCTTTGGCTCTTCGTTTGAGCAGACCCTGTCCAACTTGGAAAGGTTCTAATGCAGTTTCATGCCACCAACCTCAAGCTCAAATCCAAGAAGTGTCATCTTTTCAGACAGAGCATCGAGTTCCTGGGACACATCATATCTGCCGATAGAGTAGCTACTCAACATTCAAAAACCCAAACAGTAGAAGAGTGGCAGACCCCCACTTCAGTCACCGACACCCAGAGTTTCCTCGGTCTCTGCCAGTACTATCGTCAATACATCTATAATTTTAGTGAGATTGCATCGCGGTTATTCCAGATCACCGAAAAAGATCAACCATTTGAGTGGACAAGTGAGTGTGAAGGTTCCTTCATGACTTTGAAGGAACAATTGACAACTGCACCAATTCTTGCTCATCCTAACCCTAACCTCGATTTTATCTTAGACACTGATGCATCTGCTTATGCAATAGGTGAAGTTCTATCTCAGGTCACAGAAGATGGAACGGAGCAGGTACTGGGTTATGGTTCGCATACTCTGAATAAAACAGAGAAAAGTTACGCTACCACTAAGAGGTAATTGTTATCTGCAGTGTATTTTGTCAAATATTAAAAGCACTTTCTGTACTCACGCCCATTTACACTCCATACAGATTACGCCTCACTACGCTAAAAAAAAAATCCGGAGGGCCAGCTAGAGAGGTAGCAAGACTTCAATGTTGTTCATAGACCCGGCAAGCTGCATGGAAGTGCCGACGCCTTGAGCAGAATCGGGCTCGAGGATGAACAAGAAGTGGCCACCACCGTGGCACGTACAACACAGCCATCTCCCATGTTACCCGAACTGCGGTGCACAGAGTTGGATCTGGAGACAGTCGCTCACGAACAAGCACCAGATACACAAACACGGAATATATACGCATGGATCCAGGAGGCAGTACGTCCGCCTAAGGAATCTGTTACCTCACTTTCCGCAATGGCTAAATATTACTATCAAAGGTTTGGAGAATGTCATATACAAGGTGGCGTCCTCTACATTAATAACCGGATAGTGATTTCTGAGTGTTATCGTGTTATCATACTCAACCAAGTGCATGACAATGCTGGACATTTAACGATCGAGTGTACATCAAATCGCATCAAGCAGAGATTCCACTGAATCGGGATTCGTGATAGTGTACAGGCATCGGTCGCCAAATGTGTCCCATGGCCAGCACCATTATGCACCTCTATAAGTTAAAATTGTTGGTGCACCATGGGAGCGATTGACTATTAATGTGCTCGGACCCTTGAGTATGACGGATGAAGGAAACAAGTACATCCTCGTTTTACAAGAGTATTTTATGAAGTGGGTAGAAGCATTCGCTTTGCCGAACCAAGAGGGATCCACAGTAGCAGAGGCCCTGTCTAGCAAATGTTCTGCCGCTTCTGTATGCCCTATGAACTGCACTCTGACCAAGGAAGTAATTTTGAGAGCTGGCTGATCTCTGAGCTTTGCTAATTGTTTCATATAGTCAAAACACGCACAACGTCCTATCATCCGCGAAGCGATGGGATGGTAGAGAGGTTCAACTGAACCTTAACGGAGATGTTGACTAAGGAAACACACCTTGATTGTTGCGATTGGGATTTATGACTCACATACGTGCTCATGGCATACCGCACTTCAACACATTCCAGCATGGTGTAGCGACCCACGCCTATTTTATCCTATATAAGGCCAAGGTACCAGATGAATGGACGGATTGACAGTGATTGATGTAAGCCTATGCGCTCCAAGGCATGAGTGTCAGACGGATAACTGCTCTATTGATTGACTGAGTAATTGATTGACTGAGTAATTGTGACGTAACCTGGTCTGACACAAGCCCATATGCTCCAAGGCAAGAGTGACAGACGGTTAACGGCTCTATTGGTTGACTGAGTAATTGATTGACTGAGTAATTGTGACGTAACCTAGTCTGGCACCAAGCCCATACGCTCCGAGTCAAGAGTGACAGACGGTTAACTGCTCGATTGATTGACAGCTTGTCTGCACCTTTCCAGTTTCTAACACTAAATTAGCGCCGCCTCGTTGTGTTCAATACGACGATCATACACGCCCAGGTTCTCCAAGATTGTGAATTAAAGGGAGACTCAGAGGCGCTTAGTGCCCCTAAGCCTCGATGAATAAATACAACTTGATCGGTGATTAATATGTACAAGGATGCCTTCATATTCCGCAATCCATTACTGCGTCTGGGATAACACCTCCTATAATCCCAATACGGAAAAACGGGGAATCCCCGTTCATATACAAACAATGAGAACTTCACTGTTTCCGTACAAACGCTAATCGGGAATCCCCTTAGTGATCACAACAATCTATGGCGTAATACACTTTGTACGCCAAGGGATTCCCTTATAATATCAACGGGAGAAGTCTTGTAGTTTATAATGATGAGCTAAAGCATCCCTCTTATTTCCTGATAGCTTAGTATTATTGATTCCACTCATAGAAATCTACTCCACTTAATAACCCGACCGAATACGGTCGCCTAGCTGTCGCCGAACACCGAGGACGGTAGAATAGTTGTCAGCAGACGACCTGACATCGACTGAGCTACCGAGCGAATGTAAATAAACAACCGAGTCCAGTAATCCTGATTGTTGTTGATTGATGAGTTCACTACCGAATCCGGGGACCAAAATATTCATTCAAAATAGACTAAAGGATATGATAATCGGCTCGGTAAAATCCAACCGAAGCCGAGGACAGGATGATTTTATATCATACCTTTCCAATATAAAAAATTCCAAGAGTTTCCGCGTTCGGCTGCAGACCAAAAATAATGTAGCAAGAAAAGGGTTTTCCGAATCCGAGTCCCTGACCACAGGTTACCCGCTTGTATTTATAGTGAATCTTAAAAGACTGGGTCCCGCTCACCTAAAATAACCATGGAACCGAACAGAGACGGGAACCAGACTAAAATATGACGCAATATCCAGCTTGTACCAAAGTTTGACATAATTACCGATAACATGTGTTAAATTACGATGGATTGTGACGATTTAAACTCGTGACATAAGTTTTCTATACAAAATAAATGAGTTCTGAGTAGACTGCGATGGGAATAGAAATATAAAAGGATCTAAATTGTGACGCTAACTTGTAGATGCATCGCGAAATACATCTATCCAGGTGAGTTATCTATTTTCGTGATAACTATACATTTTGACAAATATACATGTCCACTCGAACATTATTAAAAGTAATGGTGAGAAACTAAATGCCATACTAAAACAGCCACCAAATTTCATTCACATCAAATTTGCTACAATGGGTTACACCCCTGCTCGGTTAATGTTAGGCCGTAAATTAGCCTTACCCTTGGACCTGGCCATGCCCAGGATTCCAGGACAGAAGAATCTACCGTCTCTCTACGTAGAGCTCATGTGGCAACGGATAGAACATGCCCATGAGCTAGCAGGAGAATCATTATCCACTGCACACTAGCGTCAGAAAACGTGGCATGACCGGCGAGTGCATCGACACCCGTATGAGGCAGGGAAAATGGTTTGGGTTCATGGTTCATGATGTTCTGCAAACATGCCGCGTAAACTGAGTTACCACTGGAAAGGCCCCTATGTGGTAGTAGATAAGAAGTCGGACGTGACCTACCATATCCGCTCCTCGGATGGCCTGACCTCAGTCATCCACGTCGACCTACTTAAACCTTGTGTTAGTGACGACCCAGTGTCAGAGCTCGGACTGGGTGTTCCACGTAACACTGGTACCCAGACAGATGTCTCTATGGAAACATGTATTCCCGACATTAGTCCAGAGCACCGCGGTGCCAGGTCGACCCCTCTACTACCAAGCTAGGAGTCTGGTGAACATATGGCTAACGCTGAAAACGATGACGAGCTACGTACTCGCCCTCTTCCTCCTCAGTTCGGATCTACATGATCTGGGAAGTCATATCTGTCCAAGGGGAAGGACGGAAAAGTTGTTCTGCTGACCTCTTCCAATTCCCACCCACTTCAGCCTATTACCCCAATTATGGAGTTACCACAGGCAGAAGCTGAGGTTGCCCCGTGCCACGCTTCTTGCGAGGTGGAACATATAATAAATAGCATGGAAGTGAAGAGGCATGATGCGGCCTTGACCTGTTACAGAGAACAGGAACACCACACAACTCGGTGCAAGCCCCCTCCAAGTCCCAACATCGCTGGACCACCCCAACTCCAAGTTGCAACCCATCCATTAGCAACACCACCCCGGCTCCAACTGGCGTCTCTAATCTCCGCACCAAGTTCGGACATCACACGTGCTGTCCATTTCACACTCCACTCTTCGTCTGTTGACTGTCAATCTTCAGATATGAGAGAGTATGCTGCTTCAGAGGAGGTGGCATCCCACCCGACAGTCATCCCCATGACTGGTGATCGGCAGGGAAGCAGCTTGTTCAGCAGACACTCGGCTCAAATATTCCCGGTACTTAAAAACTATGACAGAATAACAACCATCGTGTAATGGGAGATGTCCATCCCCATCCAAAGGACATCCCGCACCAAAACCGCCCTACCAAGACCCCCCCCCCCCACCGTGTGTACAGTCAGACCATCACACAAGACACAGAAAGCCAGGAGCATACAGAGCACACTTGCCCCCAAGGCTGGATACATCAATTCCTCGTCGCTCGAATACTACAAACACACCCAATTATAGAGAAAGTATAACAGAGACATTCAAAACCACCAACAACATAGATAGCACACACCTAACTTTTGTAACATAAAAAGTTAGAGACACCTTTTTCCGCAACATTTCCTACTGCACGAATGCGGTGAGTTCGTGACCCACCGCAACCCGACCTTCCACAACAGCAACAGTATCGGCATTCCCCAGCCTGGAAAACTGGATCTGCCCACTGCACATTATGCCAGCGTCATACAGCAGTCCCGACTTCCCTACAACAGAATACTACCACCATCAGCATGAGTCAACATTTTCCGCAAGCACCTCCTTATCTGGTAATGCAGAAAACTGATCAAAAGCATCGCCGCCATCTACAGTACGCGCTACAAGGTATTCCCCACACCAGAGAGGGATAGGCTCCTTGAATGGGTGGGGGGACCAGGCGGCAGTGGGCTTGCGAGGGTCCGGGGGCAGGTAAAATTGGATCTATAGTGCAGAGGAGATTCTGAAGACCGCCGTGTCCAATGAAGGATGAAATAACACCCTACTGTGGTACCATCTAGTCGGCGTATTGTTCGGGCTACTGAGATTTTTGGTTCATCCTGTCTCAGTAAGTGGACATACGTGGTGTGTGGAAGATAGTCCACACCCATGACATCTCTAGCACACTAGAAGTTCGCTGTGTTTGCTAGAGATTGCCTGCAGGCGAGCCAAAGGAAAACGGTCAAAGTTTGTATTCTGTTGGCAGATAGATACGGATCAGACCATCGGTTGCCCGTTAGCATGAGCTCAGATGGTGATCACTATCGCCTGGGTTGCTGGCCGGTCATCTTGATCATGTCAGTTCATCAACCCTTTCCTGGTTATGAGTGGTCAGGATGGCTCAATGTCCGGCAGGTCATGGCACGCGTTTACATTGTGAGTTATGTCTCCTGCAATCAGTGGTCATGAACAGTGATTAGTTGGGAAGTAGGAGGGTATATGTATGAGAGAGTGTGACCCGTTGCTTGCTGGACTGAAGACAGTGTTTGGTTGTGATCACGATCCGGTGTTGTACCTGCTCGATTCAGAGGTCAACTAGGTTATTGTCTCTTGGGTCATGGCCCTTAATCTCAGGCATATATGGGAAGGCACAGCCTAGGCTGCATCTTGTGTAGAAATACACTGGGAAGGCCGAAGGGTGTATAGCGATCCCCTTGGAAACTTCCTATGTAAACAGCTAAACAAAGACACCTTAATCACACATAATAACAGCCAGCATTATTACGAGAGCAAGATGCCCGAAGTCTGTCGTCGGTATCGAGTAGGATTTTGCTTCCAAAAGGAAATTCGATATTGGATTGATTCAAGTATGACAGCATCCATCATGCTCATCCGTACTCTAAAGTAACTCTGTCCCGTTCTAAAACGGACTCGGCCATTACAGAGTGAAATACATCAAGTCCGATAAAGTTGACACCACAATCACCACAGTGCCCCACCTCCAACTGCAATAAAAACGTGCACACTTCATGACAGCGCATCATTAATCCACAGATAAGCAGTCATGCATATCAATCAAAGTCACCAACATAACAGAGAGAGACACAGACACTCAGGATGACTGTTTCACAATCTCCGTACGACGGTATTGTAAATTGGAAACTGTTGCACGCTCTTTCTGAGCTGTACCGTAATAATTAAGTTTGGTCTAGGCGAGGTGAGACCAGTCCTACCCATGCAGGAGGATGCTTGGCAGTCCACCCACCCAGAAAATACAGTCCAGCGTGGAGGAGTCAGTAGACTTGGAATCCGCAAGGCATGGATCTGTTTAAACCAAACAATAAATTACCATCAGCTATACTGTCCTAATTTTGATTAGGAACGCAACTGTTCTACCGCGTATACAAATCATTAGCACATGTACAAATTCCACCCGACAATCAACATGAGCTGGAATATATACACCTTACACAGGAGGAATTGCATGTTCAAGATCACAGGCATAAAAGGGACGCTGTTCTAAGGAACAGAGAAATGAAAACATATGTTTCTATTTTTCACACCAAATACATACAGTCAACAGCATCAATCTCCACATATATACAAATTGCCAAAGTTTCCGATTAACCAATTGCTTTCAAAACAAGTATCATGTGATCATCATTTCTATTTTCTGGTAAATTGGATCAAAGGCCATAAACAAAAGAGCCGGTCTCCCATGACACCACCACAATGTGATGGAGGAGGCGAGAGGTGTTGAGTCGGGGTCACTGACGTCATCACGCTCTCCCACACCCCATATGGCATTCCAGCCTGAAATTTGAACAGGCGAGTTTATAAGCATCCAACTTGAAAAACCGTATCATGCTAATTAAAAGTGAGCATCCACAGGAATAAATAGTTCCAGGTTTTAACGTTGATCGGAGACCTGATTTTCCACCGAGTGGGGATGAAAGTGGCTATATATAATCGGACTCCAGGAGAATGGAAGTTAAATAAACCCATACAGAGTGTGACTCTGGATCTTTGGGGCGTGGTCCTCCGCCCTCGTGTGACATCACCAAAAAGTGTAAAAGGAGGAAAGCGTGCACTGAAAATTCATCTTCCCTTCAAACTCGACACCAGGGAAGATCAAGCATTAGACCATTTTCGTGTCACAAAGCAAATTCTGCTGTTCTTATAATTATTATCATTTCATGTTATAATTGGGCAGGAAAGTATTATGCGGGAGTAGTATGTCACTTGCGGAAAATCTTGCATTGCCCGACAGCTCGTAAGAAGTGGCACCTGTGAACACTGGCAAGAAATATCTGTGTACCTCAACTTCGTACGACGGACAGCCATACAAACGTGCATTTTCCAGAAACCCAGACATGAAACTTCGTGTCAATCACGACCATCTACTTTACAGGGCATACTGCGCAGACTGCAAATACTTATACCTCAATGCGGTACGGTGTTACACATGCATTATCTTTTAAACATCGTGTGTTGGTCATAACTTTAAAACCTGGTGATCAAAATGAGGACATAGATATCCTCGCTACATGCTTCGAAACTAGACTTCCAATTGTATTAATTCCGACCGGGAGATGGCCAAAACTAAACGCACAAAGAGATGACAACCTGACTTTCTGCAAATAGCTTCAGCATCCGCATCAGCAACACAGTCAGCTGGCACCAGCACACCAGCAACCATCACCACAACACCAGCAGCCCTCATCACCACAACAACATCTGCATCCGTGATCGGACTGCCAATTTCGGTATTGATAACCACTCCTGTGACAATTCATGATCTAGTGTTACAAGACATTTTGAACAGTTCTATATTTCCTTTCAGTTTAGTTGTCGACGAGGAGACAAGTCTCATGGAAACCACCATCACCACTTCCGCACCGTATTGCCAGCACTCCAACATCCATGCGCAGCACCATCCTATCAGTTGATTCTGCCACCTGAAAAGCTACCACGCCGGACAGACCATACTCGGGGAAACATCACTTCGCTCACTAACCCGAGATCCGAGCGGTACCTAGAACATCCGCAGGTAGACTTATAGTGCGTGGGCTGGAGGGGGCCACCTGGACAGCCCGCCCCCACTCACTAATTGACAAAACTATGTTTTTCTAACAGCTTTCGATGTCCTCTTAAAGATTGTATATTACCATGTGATAAACTGGGACTCAATATGGTTTTTGATGGGTTATATTAGAGTTAATACCCACAGTGAAGCATACCATATTACAGGGTAGGGATAGCAAAAATTGAGATATATTTTGATAGAATCGCTGTAGGTTGGTGATCAACCACTCAAAATAATGCTTATAGTATCGTCTAACATTGCACAGCGATTATATGCAAATCAGTTTCATAATGAGGTCGGCAGAGGTCAAAAGGTCACAAATATTCATCACAGCGTACAATCTAGCAACTGTAGGTTGCTATGACTGACCAAGCACCGGGACAGGAACATTCTAGTGTTAACAGCATAAGATTAATTAAAAGGCACGCACTTAATAGAATATAGTTGCTATGACAACTGACAGCATAGCCAATTGTGGAGAATCGATAAAAAATGCAATCATTGTAAACTAATTAAGTAGATTTTGATAGAATCATTGTAGATTGGTGATCGACCACTCAAAATGTTGTTTATAGTAACGTCTACGATTGCATATGGTTTACATGCAAATCAGTTTCATAATGTGGTCGGCAGAAGTCAAAAGGTCATAAATCTTCGCCACAGCTTAAAATCTAGCAACTGTATGTTGCTATCACTGACCAAGCACCGGTAAAGGAACATTCTAGTCTTAACAGCTTAATATTGATAAAAAGGCACAATTTGACAAATATAATGGATAAACTGTTACTCATTTAATAGAATAGTGTTACTATGACAACTGACAGCATAGCAAATTTTTGAGACTCGATGCAAAACGCAATCATTGTGAATGAACATATCATTGAATCGAAATTGTGTAAAATAATTGCTTTACGCATAGATGGATTTTATATGCAAATCAGGCAACAAATACGGCATCAGGAGTAAAAAATCAAAGCAGTAAGATGGAATTAGAAAACATTTGATCAATAACAGAATATGCCACTGTAAAAGCGTGTCTAAGAATGTTCAAAAAGCCATTGAAAGACGTTGGGAAGAAATATGCAATAATGACCTTTGATCTAGGCATGTGTATGAATGTGTATCCTATCATATGGAAAAGCGCAGACTACTACAAGCATCACATAGTTATGATTGATACTTTTCATTTGGCATGCCGAGTGGATCTGGATTCATTGAGATTCAACTAGAACCTGGCCTGATGTCCACCTGATCTATTAAAGTTGTGGTGTCTGGTAAGAATTATTGTCGGGCAATCTACTGGAACAAAGCAATGGCTGAAGGTCTTGAATGATTGCTACTCTACACATACATGTACCATTCTATGAAAGGGTCCAATGGATTATTAGAGAATGTGCCACCAAATTCATTGGTAAAAGTAACCACATTATTGGAAGCAAGAACCAAAGAGAATTTCAAACTATTGTCTAATGATACAGCATTTCATTCATGTCAAAATGACTACTCAGACTTACGACTGTGAGTTAGCAATGGCGAATTAGGTAAGACTGTCCAGTTTTGGTTATCTTACATGGACCATATTTGGCTGTTTATGTCTCTCCTAAATGCAGTTAAGACAAACAATTACTATCTGTACGGAACATATCTCAATCGAATGACTGACATCTTCTTTAGTTTTGATGGGCAGAATTATGCACGGTATCTTACCTACTTTTCTATTTTCCTGGCAAACATAGAAGAATCACACCCTGAAGCAATGGAGATGATTAAGCTAGGTGCTATACGTTTTGCAAGATCCTTTGTGCCTGGAAATGTGTGTGCAGTATACAAAACAAGAGAGGAAACATTTATGAAGCACACAAAATCGCATACATGAGCAGGAGGAAACGCAGTTAGTGTATCTGGTATCTTGAATAACTATGATTCACATTGACGCTGGGGAAAGACGGTACATGAAAGAGCAAGGTATGTGGAAACTATGCTCCAAATGGCAGATCTCACAGAGGAGACAGACTGGAACAATAGACAGTGGGATGTTCGTCCTACATAAGTACGCAAAATTGAGGCAGCCACTCTACATGTAATGGAGTCCGTAGAAAGCTTCATGAATCCTTTCAGTCTCGATTACAATGATAAGCTGTTCCGAATTGTGTCTGATGCTCCTGCACCTACCCATATCCAAACTGATATCATGACTGCTGAGGGAATTGGGAAACTGGCCAGTGAGACATTTATAACAGAGAGGCTTGAAATTGCAGAACTGTTACATTATCCACTTATGTCGGTACCATCATCAATGGGTACAGCTGATGGGTATCTGTTGAAAGCAGACAGAAGTAAAGGGTTTAACAACTTAACGAAGGGAATATCAAATGCAGACTCACAATCTGATCACAAAACATTGAACATTGAAGATGGAAACATCACTTTCTATTGTGTGAAAGAGGTGCCGCAAACATTCAGGCAGATAAGCCAGAAATTGTTTGATATTGGTACAGTAGGGAAATCTAATGTAATATTCATTACGGTTCTGGAGAGAAACGTATAATCAAGGGAGAAAATACAAAGACCTGAAAATTGGAAGGAATCCCTCAGTAATAACGAAAACAAACAGCAACTAGTACAACTGATGCTGAAAGTATGGGGAAGTGATACATTTAGTTCAAAACTAATTAATAAGATGGTCATTGCTATGAAGACAAACATAGTATTTGATACTTGCTCTGGAATCAATAGAAAGCTATTGGACATTTGAAAATTGGCCAATAATTTACGCCACTTTACTGTTCTGCCCTTTTGAGTCTTCATGCCTTCACCAAATGTGATACAGCGAGTGAGTTCAGAGGAATAGGCAAAGTAAAACCCATCAGACTCCTACAGAAGCAACCAAGTTATCAGGAGGCATTTCAGACCATTAGTGAGTCATGGCCATCACAGAGGATCTCTTTCTTCAATTAGAGGAGTTCACCTGCCGAATGTAAAGATTACTCCTCGTTTACCAATGTTAATGGCAAAGTGTAGTGATGCAGAGAAAAAGATCAATCCCAAGAAAAACTTTGACTTATCCATCGTACCTCCCCCGAGAGTTTGCCTCCGCGGGCACATACAGAGGGTTAACGATCAGGTAGCTATTTGGAAGCGATCCCATGTATTAAAGCCATACATCCCTGAACCCACTGAGAATAATGTCTGGACTGTATGCAGTGAACAGAGACTGGAGCTCAAGTGATGTGATGGTAAGACACTGCCATCTATGTTGACTGATATTCTAGAGAAGGAATGTGAAAAGGAAGAGAATGAGCAGGAATACAGTTCCACTAACGAAGATAGCGAAAATGAAAGAGAAGACTCGACAGATTTAATGACAGTGACTAATTAAGAGGAGTTCAAATATAGTCAGTGGATTTATAGACGGTGGGTAAAACAAGGAACAATAACAACATTTTGAATGCTCTTTTATTCTAAAAATTTGGCTATTCTGTCAGTTGTTATAGTAACAATATTCAATTAAATGAGTAAACTTGTATTTATTATATTTGTAGACTGCTGCCTTGCAATCAATCTTAAGCTGTTAAAACTAGAATGTTCCTTTCCCGGTGCTTGGACAGTGATAGCAACATACAGTTACTGGATTTTAAGCTGTGGCAAAGATTTATGACCTTTTGACCTCTGCCGACCTCGTTATGAAACTGATTTGCATGTAAACAATATGCAATAGTAGACGATACTAGAAGCAATATTTAGAGTGGTCGATCACCAATCTACAGTGATTCTATCAAAGGTTATGTCCATTTTTGTTATCCCTAACCCTTAATATGGTATGCTTCACTGTGGGTATTAACGCTAATATAACCCATCAAAAACCATATTGAGTCCCAGTTTATCACATGTTAACATACATACTCTTAAAGAGAACATCGACAGCTGTTAGAAAAATATAGTTTCGTCAATTAGGGGTGGGGGGTGGTATCCAGGTGGGACCCTTGAGCCCACGGACTATTATTAAGGCTGTAAAAATTAGAAAATGAAACGCACCCACTGGATGTTTTACACAAATTGAAACCCCGTCCCTTGGCTGACTACGGTCATCCTACCCTGCTATGCAAAATTACTGCATAGCTGTGTCTCAGCAAAGTAATTGCTGCGGATTCCTGTGTTGCAAACACACCACACAACACACCGCAGTGAATATGTCTTATTTCCCGGCATGCCATCCCAACTATTACTGGGGCTTCATGATGAACGAGTTTTTATTATTATATAGTATTTTTCTTATTATTTTTCTTCTCGTGTTAGTATGACGAGACGGATTTGTGATGGCGAGAGCTATCCGTGCTGACCCGCCAAAACCGCCCGCACTGTTTGTATGACCTCATATAATTGGCATGCATACGTTATATATATATATATATATATATATATATATATATATATATATATATATATATATATATATATATATATATATATATATATATATATATATATATATATATATATATATATATATATATATATATATATATATATATATATATATCTTAATTTGGGTACGTTGGAGCTTGGGCGTTCTCGGCGGAAATGGAGAACGCCCATGCGAGCTATTGTTTAGTCATGTTAATTTATTAGTGTATTGTTTAACCATGATAATAAACAAAATAAAAGAGCACACCGCAATATTAATAAATAAAAAGGCCTGGAAAAATAAATACTAGCCCAAAAATCAAAACCAAAGTATGCCTCCCTCCCAAACTCTTTCGCACCTCTATGCGCTCTTCTCTGATAAACTACACGTCGTTCGCGTCACTACTCCTCTCGGCTGCACACCTACTTGAGAAGTCTATAATTATCGGCTAGCGTGCTCACATGCTTTCGATCCGCGATGGGGTATCGTTTGTCATGGGTATCAAACTAGGGGGGCGGGGGGGGGGGGGGGTGGGGGTGGGGGTGTAGCGTGGATTGGCTGGATTGGTACGGACCATCCCGGCTCAGCTGAGTACAGGAAGACAGTTCGGATACATCCAAGAACGCCCCCTCCCCCTGAGTAGGATATTACAAGTGTATAAAGCCATATGAGAGGTTTCTGTGTATGAGAGGTTTCTGTGAAACATCTAAGTCCGTAAGATTACGTAGCACACATGCGCGCATGTCAGAGCTTCCATGACAACACATGTGAGCATTGGGAAAGAATGCATATTAAAGTGTACCGGGTTGGTGCACGTAATTTCTTTAAATTCAACTATTCCCATCGTTCTTGCTACGTATCAAGATCGGAATTAGAGGAGGATTCTAAAACTATTTACCTTTTTTGAAATCGGACCAGAAATGGCGGAGTTATCCTAATTTGGCTCATTGAACTTATTTTCAAAATATTACTGGGACGTCGTAAACACTAGTGTGTACTAAATGAATGGGGAAGATGTCTATCACGTGATAGCGTCCTCACACTTTCTATCTGCACGTTGATGGGCTACAGATACCCCCCCCCCCCCCGATTGGCTGGGCGTCCTGCCTACAACGTCACGAGTTGTATAAAAGGAGCGAAAAATAAAGAATCGCGACCACACTTCGGCGAGAGAGAGAGAGAGCAAGCAGGTTGTGTGGCCGGAGCAGTGCAAGACGTGGGTAACTGCTTACTGACTGTGGTTCCCTTATAACCGCAGCAGTGCCTCTCGGATTTCAGTCCTTAGTCTCTGGCCCACAATCGAACATCCGCATCTTAGTTTTTGTAAGCCCTCGGACGGCCATCACCTCAGAGGAGCCCTCCTGCGGATGGGCCTCGTGGTCCTGATGTAATATCTCCAGTATGTAGAACGAGTGGTGAATCTTAGTGGACAACTCGTCAGATCTGCTGAACCACGCAAAAGTGGGGATCAAACTTCCGCACAGTATGTCGTATGTTAATTAACTGTTAGGCCACTGTCTGATGGGGTTCTGCCTCTCACTCCCCGCCTTAAACTTGTATGCGCTTTTCAAATTGCTTGTGTAATATTGACTTGTCCTAGTGATGTTATAAATGGTTGCAGTGTGATATGTAACCAGATCGTTATATGATTCTGAAGCTTCCACTCCATAATATGTCCGCTCGCTGCCTTTCTGAGGGAGATGCTCTGGAAGGTGACCTTAGGGAAACCGAGCATCTTCGCCAGTTAGGCTCATGTGTCAAAAGATAAGTAGAAACTCCTGCCACTTGCGGGCACAGTTACGAAACAAATCTAACACCTAACCGGTAGTTTAAGATTTAGCAGAAGAACCGCATATATAAAAGTGGCAACTACCAATACAGTATCTTGGACTTACATAAGATGACGGTGTTGAATTCTATGAAAATCATCCACCCCATCTTCACGTAATACAGCGTGCATCGCATTAATTATAATTTCCCTAGGTTGACTAGCACTACACTTAGCATATGTTTGAACAAGAGAGTTGCCCTTTTTGCCAACTCTCTTCCTCCGCTTCAGCGTTGAAGGCATTTTCCTGTGATGGAGGCCGGCGTGAGGCACTTTCCTCTCGCAACAATACTATTTTTGTTAGGGGTATAATGGTTTATATTAAACTACACACGTGACCTCGTTAGGACGCTCCCTTGCAAGGATACCTCACGGATATACAAGGATCGGCGAGGTACCTCTGACGAATCCACGTTAACAAGACACCAACTTAGTTCCATGTACTGTATATTTTCTCTCTCGCTCTAACAAACAAGTACCATTGTTTGTATAGTATATAATATTTTTAATTATCATGTGTGGTCTCCTAAATCGAGTCATGGACCGTCATACCGGTGACACAAATAGTTGGAACGAGACGGTGAGGTTCAATCCCGGGGGCAATGGTCGCACGGCCCCACTGGAACGTTATCGTTCCACCGGCTCTAGAAGTCGGTCTTTGTACTTTTCGGAGATTCGCGATACAGGATCCGTAACCCCGAGAACCGTAGCTAACCACCACCCCCCCCCACCCCCACCCCCCACCCCCGCGCACCCTGTACATGCGCTGCTATGGAGCGGAGCAGTAGAACGGACCAGCACGTACCCCCGCGAGCTACACTACTACTACCACAACAACAACAACAACAACAACAACAACAACAACAACAACAACAACTACAACAACAACTACTACTACTACTACTACTACTACTACTACTACTGCTACTACTACTACTACTACTACTACTACTGCTGCTGCTGCTGCTGCTGCTGCTGCTGCTGCTGCTGCTCTTGCTGCGGCTGCTGCTGCTGCTGCTTCCAAATATAGTAAATGCTCTACGTATGTGTCGCAATGCTGTTGAATATATTTGAAACAAATTTGAATGAAAGCCGAGTCATCCTAAAACAGCACCAGGTTACAGTCAAATTATTTCGAAATATTTAGCAGCTTACATAAATCATAGCTGTAAAAGTGAGATATTGGGATTACATATTCAAATAAATAAAATGCGATAACTGTTTTTGATTTGGGAATCCATTAATTTGGGCGTCCGGGTCTGTATCCCCGTTAGCCTTAGCCTTAATCCGGCGACGATAGCAGCAATAAATCCCTGTCAAATTGGTCTCAAACTATTCAACAGACTACCTGAATAGTTAGCCTGAAATTGAAATCGAACGTTCAAAATGGTAACTTTACACTCGATAAATATCAGGAATATTTTTTGGAGAACATTTATCATTATAACTGGCAAGCAAACATCTCTTGCTAGACAAGATGACATATATGGCAGCGCGTTAATCCGAATCCTTGTCTTTTAGACAACATCAGTATGCCCAGAACCGTCTTGCGGAGGAGCACTCGATAATGACCTTGATCAATACGATATATATTTGCTGCTATAAGATTTTTAAAAGGTGTTGAATGAGTGTGTTATGTTTGAAGCAAGCCAGTTTCACTTAGACTGTCCTCAAAATAGTACCAATTACCAGACATGCCATCGATGACTGTAGGCCTTCATACCAGGACGAAATCCGCCAAGAACAAGCCTCTGCATTGGTCTTGAGGAATGTTGATTAGCAGGTCAAGTGAATACTATTTCTGTAAATGTTCTACTGGAATGACTGGCTCGGTAACCGAGTCAACCAGCCCAGTAGTTGATTTTCAAAAATAGTCTTCACTTGGGCTACAAATAGACATTCAATATATTTTCGTTGACAAAAATGGACCTTTCCATGTTTAGCTATGCCCCACCCATCACTAGCTAAGTTCCACCCACAACTCGCCGTGTTGGGATTGATCGGTTCCAGAATGCCCTAACTATAGCAGCAAACAGCGCCCAATCAAATTAGTTTCAAAACATTCAACAGAATATTCATTAAATAGCAAAGACATCCAATTTGTACAACAACGAATAGACCGTCTTCAAATATGCGTTCGTGCTGTACTTATCGACGTCATTCATGACGTCATTCATTATGATGGCATTGTACACATCACGCAGTTCATTATGACGTCATATGATTTGTGGGTACTCTGGAAAGGTGAATTAAGTCATTAATGTGTTAATCGGGCCTGGTTGATCGCTTGCCTCATGAAGTGTCTGCTGTCACGGTAAGACGTGTGTATTAACGAGGTTAATAAATCAATGAAGCAGGTATTGATACAGACTGTCGAATCTGTCTGGGTTGCATGTGTGTGTTCACGTTCCAAATGCCTACAAAGCATCACTATTGACGTAAATACGTTCTCGTTATTAATCGATGGAATAATAAATGTGACCAGTTCTTTATTCCAAATGACGGATGTATTATTGTCCGTGTGGCCCCACCCCCACCCACCCCCGTAATATCAGATTCTTCCAATGGACGTATCCAGTTATAGCTCTGCCTCGCCCATCTAAAGCTAGGATCCATCCTCACTTCGCCGGTGCTGGGATCGATTGATCCCTGAGCCAAATCAATTTTCAGAAAACTATACAATTAAGCTGTTGAAGATGTTGCATCTATGTTGACTGAGTGCTATTGCTGCCTATTAATGTTTATTAAATAATAAAGACATACAATTCGTACAGTAACCCTTAGTTTGGCATCAATTAAGCGTTCGCTACGAGCTTAGCTATGTCATTCATGACGTAATTGATTATGACATCATACTACACGTCGCGTACTTGATTATGGCGTCATATCATCGATGGATACACTGGAATCCTGCATTTGGTCATGTGCCTCTCTCATTAGATTATAAAGCATTTTGTCAGAATGATGTAAATGTGTAGCAGTATATAGAATGTTATTGGTCAAGCTACAGTTTCAGCAACTCATTGTGAAAATAAACCTGAATCCTTTATCTAACACTCTTTCACAACATTTTCACTTAATTACAACTATATGTGGAAAATATAAATGGCACGAACCGTGCCTATATATATATATATATAAGGTTGCTGTAGAAAAATTGTCTCGTTCTATGGGTGATGGAACAGGTGAATCCACATTTAGATATGCTGCGCCCATCTCTAGCTAAGCTCCACCCATACATTGCGAGTGGTGTGGTCTATTTATATACATTCCAATTTCAAGGTAACTATACAGGCAACATGCTTAATATGTTTAAACGTATTCGACTGAGTGCTGTTGCTGCGCATTGCGGTAACAGCACCAGCTGTGAATAGTTTCAAATATTAAACAGAATGTTTAGTGAATAGTAAAGACATACACTTCATACAACTTTTTAGTTGCTTTTAGAAGTCCATGACGGCCATGTAATTCTTTGCACATTTCGATTGCCACATAATCCACCATGTGTGGTTATTCATTATGACATCATATGAGCAGATTTCATACATTGATCGCGGTTAGAGTAGCATTACCTCATTCTCAGTCAAAGTGATTCCAAATACATTTCAGACATCTATATCTTAATCTGTTGACCTACGAATTGCAATTTCAAGGTAACTACAGGTAATCTGTTGAATATTATAAAGCTAATTTGACAGGAACCTGTTGATGCCATACACAGCTTTAGTCAAATTAGCTTCAAAATGTGTTCATGTTTCTCGTTTCACATTCAAATGATTAAAGATTTTTACTCAATTTAGCTGTCAAAACAGTAACTGAGTTAAGATACCGGCCAGTGCATATCTTGTTTGGGACGCGTCACATTCAATCCATTCTTCTTATTCATGTACGCATCTCTCATAATCAAGGCAAACATGGTTTACATCTACACTTTCTGGCTATTCTACTTCAACGAGTTTGGGTGACAGATATCCTGTCTTTTCAACTTTATTCTTTACAACTACTGCCCCTGAAGGGGCTTATCTTGCCCTGCAAATTGGCATTCAATAAGTAGATATTTTGATTTTCTTAACCAAATTTAAATATTAATAATTTTTTTGAAGTCACAGGTCATTTCACCAGTGTAATCACAGAGTGGGAGGATGGTGTGTCCACCACTCCCACCCGCTGTCTACGATTAAACGTGTGCAATGAGTCTAAGTAAAATAATTTCTGATTACACTTTTTATTACGTTGATCCTACACTATGGCGAGCTGCAGGCTAATCTGTACACTCTCCTTTGATGTGTGCTGTGAGGTGTCACCTTACTCACAGGAGACGCAGTCTGGTAACAAAGTGGCTAGCTCCCTGCAGACATGAATAGCCAGGAAGATACAGTTGACCTTCACCGTTGACAAAGACTTCATTAGCGTAGAGAATTAATGTCAATAGGAACACTTTCCACATGGGCTTTGAAAATTGAGTTCACATAGAATAATTTAATTTAGTTTCCTCGTTCAGCGAAGGTCAGTGGACTCATTTGCCAGTATCTCGTTGTCTTAACGCGTTCTGAATATGGCTGGATTCTTAACACGTGGACGTCTGGATTGTTGCATTGTATTGCCAGAGGGTAATCAAGACATCGGATGAGCAGGAACAAAAATCAACCTAACACATACATTGTAAATCGTTTAGATCTTCCTTCTGTCTCAAAATATATTAGTAATCGTCGATGCGGATGATAAAATTGTTTTTTCAAATCATAGTAACCTTGGTACATTATATAAATTCCTCAAAGAAAAAAATGGTATTGGATAGTAACTTCGCGTTAAAGAAACTAAACTGAATGTTGGCAAAACTAATTCCAAGAAACTAAAAAGTATTCCAATGATCGATATCAACAAATAGGAAATACAGCCACCTTGGCTTTGAAATAATCTCTGTCACACTATCAAAATGCAGTTGTGCCATACGAAGCCATAAACCGTACATGCCACTAGACGCAATACACTACTGTACACATGACCTTTACATCTTTGATGAAACTATACTTTCATAAACATTATCTTGCATATTTTGAAACGCATTTGACTGGGATACTTACGCCATCTAGGGCTTCACGGTATAATGATATGATATTGTATACCGGTATCATATAGTTCTTTTGTTTTAAAGATGTAATCGCCCTTTCCTGTTTTAGAATACAGTTTTATAATTTTCTTTGTTAGCCATATCAGCCCTGCTAGATTAAATCATGGCACGACTGACAGAACTTGCTGACACAGAATGGGAGACTGATGTTAAAGTTCTGAAGCGAACTCTCACAGGATATGTACGACCCAAATAACATTACTATGTTGGGTGAATCTTACTGATTGGTTGGCACGGTCGCCGTTGACTATTGGACTTTGGGCCAATGTTGGAAATTGGTTCGCACCAGTGTGGTTCGCATCATCGCCATAGGCGATGCAATGTTTGGCCAACATTGGCATAACAGTGACAAATTATATTTGGGTTAGAGCTGATCGGCCAATGTTGGCCCAACAACTTATGGCCAATGTATATTATAAATGTTATCTATACACAGTGTGCCGACATTGGTATAACAGTGGCACCATTATCTTTGGCTACCGTTATTAGGACAATGTTAGCCAATACTATATAGCCAATTTATACTATAAATGCTATATACATACTGTAGATATCGGATTGTCTGGTGGGGAGTCATGACCCTGTCGACATCTTATATTTATGAGTAAGACCGTAATGAAATTCATCTTTGAAATTACCAGGTAAGCTAATGAACGGGGTAGCACGATAGGCATCATCATAGTATATACGCAGTAGGACGCTGCACTGGGTGACATCGGCCAGTGCTGATGAATCAGTGCTTCGATGAAATGGATGCAAAACTGGTTTGATAGTGTAACTATATGTAGTCAGAATTGAGTAGGAATTGAATAAGATGAGAAAGGACCACCGGTTGTGGGTTGATGATATCTGTCAATAGTTAACATTTAGGGATGACAGTCAGCATGTCGACTCCCTATAGAAAGCACAACAACACCAGCTGGTGATGAGCTCATGTAGCTCACGTGCTATTAACCTTCCTATCCTACAAGCAGATGCCTAGTAGGCAAGGGACAGGACAGAGGCATTGTAGCGTCCTGTAGGAATAAGTAAAACAATCTAAATGTATCTAAATTTGTATATCAACTATATGTCCCGCAAAAGGAGATATGCAACAACAACACATTCGGTGATGTTGTTGGTTAGCTGACAGATCGCATCAAAGCAGAACCATCCCAAACCGGTTGGACCATGTTCAGGGTTCCCTTTTCGGAAGGAATAATCAGAGTATGAGTGGTCGTGATGACGTCACAATCAATGAGCATCCGGCCCGAATCTGGGAAAGAGAAGACAAACGAACATGGGCGGGAAACTCAAAGGAGTATATATGGGGCACTTTGATAATCGTCGAGGTCCGTCGTTGGTATCGAAAAGCTATCTCTGAATATATTGGAGTAGGAGATAGCTAGTTAGGTTGATAGAGTATAGCAGACCCGTTGTGAAGGGGAGTAATACGAATCAGTAGCAAATAGGAAACAGCCAAGTTAAGTAAAGTAGTATAAAATAGTCAAACTCGTATAAGTATTTATCTTTTCCTCGTGGCAGCAAAAGCCACCATTAGTTATAGTGTACAGTATATTTAATAAAATTATCACCTTGATAACCTCAAGGCAAGAGTTTGAGTTGTGATATTAGTTCTGGAGACTACGGAAGATCACCGTAGCTTACCTGCAAGTTCTGGTAGTCAGTCAGATCAGGCCCGGATATCAAATACAAGTATCGTTAAGTTCAGCTATAAACGAGGCGAGCTGATATCTATTTCTTTCGTTCTCGGTAAGGTGGGTTGTCGCAGCAACCTTACATACAAATCTTACCCAAAACGGAAGCGACTTCATAGTCAAGTATACCTCATAAGAACGTATACGTAGCATAGAAACAGGAGATACATAAAAAATCTTCAATACGTTGGGCCACCGTTTATGTTAGTATAACAGTGGCAAGATGTATCTATGTTAAAGTTGTTGGTCCAATGTTGGCCCAACATCTTATAGCCAATGTATACTGTTAATGCTGTATGCATGTGTTGGAGCAATGTATTTGCCTACTATTTGTTATCTAAACTCAGTAAGCCAATATATTTGGTAATTAGGTGGCAAATCTGAATTTAGAAAAATAAATATTCACTTCTCAGAAGTAACTTCGCAAGTAGATATCACATTATTTAATAGCTTAAAAGTCAGTTCGTGTTAGGAATCAAGCGATTGGGCTTGTTGTTTTGTTAGCAGTTCTACATCTAAAAGCAACTATGTGGTATAAATAATATTTGTCTTAAACCCCTCTTGTGTCAACTTGTGGTTTTTAATGGTAAAACCGGCCATACTTCCGCAGCAGTTGTCTTGAGGACTGTCTATTTGCATGCTAAGAGAAGATTATTTTTGAAAATTTACGACTGAAATGACTGGCTCGATTATTGAGCCAGTTATTCCGGTGATAAATTTTCAAAAATACTCTTCTCTTGGCCGGCAAATGGACACTGACAAAACGCAGATTTCGGTTTTCTTAACCATTAACCCGTTAACCGTCAAACTGGTAAAAAAACAAACGATTTTCCTAAATTCTTAAATAAACTTACAAAAAAACAGTCTTCACTGAGCAAAAAATTCAATTTGCTTGAAAATTCTTGACAAATTAAAAGCTTAATTGATAAAAGTCGACTTTTGAGCACTTTGAGGCGTGGTTGGCACATGAGCGGTTAAATACTTCTCTGCTGTAATCTTAGGAAATTGGCAATCTCACATGAGTAAAGGCAATATGTTATAAACATATTCCGCGCCTGAGCCCTGACTGACTAGGGACAATAACTAGGCCTATCAATCCATAAATAGCAACACTCACAACCAACTAATGATTTCAAACGGCAACAGGTTTTAATTCTACGTTATTAAATCAGTATTCCAATTTTTGCAAACACTAGATTTGTAGTTTCTTTTTCTCTGTTTCTTGTTTAGTTAATCTTATGGCATTATTATATTTTTTTTCCGCTAAGGTGTTCATTTTTGTATTTGACCTCTTAATATTTGTTATTTCTATTCTGCCTTATATGAATTGCTAATCTTCTGTTTACAGACTGCCCTCCACAAGCCAATTGTACATTGTACATTGACCTATGAGAGGAACAAAGTAATCTCATGTTCCGTCCCTCCTTTACATGCAACACATATCCCAGCCAAAACCAGCTCATTAGGCAGCAACAGAAAAATACATACACCCCTCGCAACATCTTAGGTTTTGAGTATTTCAATTTTTACTTTCCTTTTCACAACACTTTCAGGAGCTATGCACCCCGTCGGGGAAGCACCTCTAAGAACGAGTCATGGCTTAAATATACCCATGTGTAAATGGCCAATAAACTGAATGAATGAACGAAGTAGACGTATACAATCAAACACCCTGCAGACATTTGGTTTTACATTGTACTCGCGTTTCTGCCTTTCGGCTAAAATCAAAACTGTAGTACCTGGCAAACGGGTTTGACACATTTCATTAAATCTGTCTTTTATTTTGCCAAATTGCAAAATATATTACACATATAAAAAATAATTTCTCAATTAATGTTTGTAAAATATGTTGGTCCAATGTTAGAACAATGAGCATAATGTTGCTGTGCCAACCTATGCTGTCGATGTTGGGCCAGTGGGATCTGATGTATGTTGGAGCAACTTTGGGAGGATGCCTTTGTTCAAGATGGTGGGCCAACGTTGGTCCAATGAGCAGAATGCTGTTGAGCCAACCTAGACAGTCAACACTGGGCCAATATTACAAGGTACTTTGACGCAACTAGTCTTGTTATTTGGAGACTAGTCTTAGAATTTGGCATGGCAGCATGTGAAACCGTAGCGAGTGGTATTATCCAGAAAATTGCACAACCATAACCTTATGATTTTAACAGGAGCACCATGATCAACACCATTGCAGCTATGGAGACTGTGGCTCGTCGCCAGACAACATACGGGCCCATTTCTAGCTAAGTACCGCCCATTTCCAGCAAATCGAGTCCCATTGTCCACGTGTGTTAGAATCGATTTATATACCTTTGAAACATGAATTGCCCGAATCCTTAATTTCGAAGCAACTAAACAGGTAAGTTTAAAAAAAATATTTTGATCCTAATTTTACTCGGCGTTGTTGCTGCCTATGACGGCAACAGATCCTAGTTAAATTGGTTTCAAAATATTCAAGAGAATATTTATTAAATTCTAACGTCATCAAAGATACACAATTCGTGCACTTGACATATTTCCGACCTTCGTATTGTGATTGTGACGTCAGCCAAATGATGCAAATGATTTTGATGTTAGATACTTAAAGAGGAAGACAAGAAGGTTGGCCGCTTGTTTGCATAAAACACAGGTCTATTGTAGAGCCCATATTTAAGCTACAGTGTACAAATTTCCTCTTGCATTTATATATAAAGTCGATTAAAATGGTGTTCAAAAACGCTATGTTGCTATAATTTTCTGCGAGTTAATTAAGCTTATGACGTCATAGGTTGAATCCCATACGACAAGAACCATGATAACGGCACTCTGAAGACAGGGGTGCATGCATTTGGATGGTGATATCTCTATCGGTGATAATGCTATTGCCATCATTTATATACGTACAGATTGAAGAGATTAAGACGTTTATCATACTATCATTAATTTATGGAATATATTTGTTATTTTCATACATTAGTTGACGACCTTTAAGATAGCCATTTTCTATGAAGCTGCCTGCCATTTACATGAATATTACAATATTTCTTGTTTTAAGACTAGTATGAAAACATAAGTACCTAAAGATGTATTGGGATGTATGTAAGAACTATTTAAACTCTCATATTAAAAGATGCAAATTTAATAACATTATCTACCGTAGCGGGAGTGAGAGTGTTGATTCAAGTGGCAATTGTACTGATATACCTATACTATCGCGTCATTCATTTATCTCAAGATCAAAACTTGATGTCAAAATTGGAACCATCAGAGAAATCAGACAAAGGACTGTTGCTAAATATTCGTCAACATTTCCGCAAATATAGTTTATATATTCCTAACACCGCTGAAGAGAACCACCTTATAAAATGCAATTCACAATTTTATTGCGATAGCGTTGGATGACAGCAAGAAAAACAGTCAACGTCATACGCCTCATTCGGAAATAGAAATTTAACTTGATTGATGGATTTATTCCACAATAACCCATAGGCCCTTGAGTGTACATTTAAACATATATATATATATTGACAATTAAATGAGTATGCTATACAAGTATCTAAATGCCTAATCCTATATCTAATATAGTGACGTTCTCTTTAGCGTTATATTCACAAACCCTTCAACAGCATAATAACATTGGTAAAGGCGGGTTTATACAGCTTAAACATGGCTTGGGCATATTATTTATACAGTTTTCACCAATACATAACATATTACCTATGGGGGTGAATAATACCATACACTACAATTCGTAGATCTAATCATGCTAAAGTTGTCTAGGCATTTCTACCATATATAGAAAGTATGACCGTGTTTGGATTGACCTTGTTATTTCATGTCCTTGAAGGAGCTATTTCTTCTTAACCCTGATTATCGATTTCCAGAAAGCTATACAGATGAGCTTCATATGATCAAGGGATATACTTGGAAGGGTCCATTTTATCATGTATATATGTATAGATCTTCCACAGCAGAATGCCCGAAAACAAAACTGCTAAAACCACATGCCCTTAAAGGCCTAAACTGTGCACCTATATGCAAGGAAACGAAATAAATCCCAGCACACGATGATTTGACTACGCATATTAATTAATAGAATTTCTTCAAGCTGCCAAATTGAATTAGAGACACGAGTCTCCCATTCAAATTCACAACTAACCTTACGAAATGTATTTATATGGAATGAAATCGCCATGTGCCATGACTCACCCCGCCCCACTACATCGAGGCACACAATCCAAGCCCCCAAAAGCGCATAATCTCAAGAATTCTATTCTCAAGCACTCTGGCGCGAGCATGCAACTTTAATTACTGTAAGTTGTATTAATTGTCTAGCGTAATGTATGACGATTTGCCTAAACAGGCGAAAATGCAAATAAATATCATATCATATCATATCTAGGATAAACCAAATGGCCTACCACTCACACGGGACATAGGACCCTCAGATTCCGCATAGCAAGATATTTACCAAACAACGTTGATTGTGAACCTATTTGAGAGCTTACGATCACATACTTCTTTTAGCAACATTTGATAAATGTACAAATGTGTTTGACAGTTTCCGATGACTACTTCCTAAAATGTAAAATTTTCACCAAAATTGCGCAATCAACCTATTACCGAGCACCATTACGTTTATAATTTAGGGAGACTACGGTGTCATGCTGAGGAAGCACTCATTCTACAAGTTCAGCCCGCTTCAAAAATGCATTGTAAGTGAATGCCGCGAGTACCTTCAGCACCTGATCATTTGTGGAATTTAATAATTCGGTCAATTTATAAACACTTGGGTGTTTCCAATAGTAGGGTTTTATACTTTTCTTTCGGTATTCTTGATATAGTGGGCAAACTAAAATAAAATGGTACTCGTCTTCCAGATCGTCGCATGAGAAGCATATTCTCTCATTCTACGGGGTTGCTAAAGGCTTATGCCATCGACCCGTTTCTACATGTAGCTTATGCGAACCCGTTCAAAGCTGGCACAACGCCTGTCTGTGTTTGGCAATTCTAACTTTGTCTAAATAATGTGTATATGATAAATCCGGCGAATTATGTTTATATAACTTACATTTACTGCTATTTTCTAAGTGCCCCTTCCATTCTTGGGTGAAATTATCCATAGCCCTTTGCTTGTACAGAATAATACAATGTCCCCTATCGAGATTCTCACCTTGCGTTTCCCATACAAAATTAAATCCGTGAGTACATCACAAATCTCGAGGTTTTCTGACCCAGTTATTACCGTAATTATTATTAAACCAGTCATTATGCATTGCTTTATACAGACATTTCACTAATTTGTGATCGTCAGATTCCAGAATTTTGAACCAATATTTTTAAATTCTTACTCATCAGGTACAGAGGCACCCTCCCCAACTCCCCATATATAATGCAATGTGAGGTACTTTGCTTTACTTTTAAAATATGTTTACAAAACAAAAGATGGCACTTTGTTGGAACTCCCATACCTCACTACCATAAGATAAAATTGGTGTCACCAGTTTGTCAAACAGTTTACAGTAATGATCTGGCTTTAACCCTACACACTTGCTACATGATTGTTGTAATGAAAATACAGCCTTTTGCCCTTGCTCCTCTAAAGTTCTCTGAGCCTCCGTAAAGGAACCTGTGGTACTAAATAAAATTCGAAATATTTAAAATGTTTCACTATTTCTAATTCAGACCCGTTAAAGTAACACTTATCCCCATCTCCGAGTCTACCCCCACGCCTGAAAACCATGAGCTTTGTTGTGTCAATATTCTTGGTTAAACACCATCACTTGCAATAATCTGCTAGAATATCTAACTCTCTCTCTCTCTCTCTCTCTGCAAACTGCGCCTACTTTCTGCCATTAATATTATATCGTCGGCATATAGTGTTAGAAATAATTTGTACATATATATATCCACCCCGTCCCCTTCCTTTCTATACAGCTCATCTTCAAGATCGTTTACATACATGGCAAAAAGGAACGGCAACAAACTTCCCCCATGTCTTAATCCGGTTCGACGTGTACAATATTGCGATACGGTAGAATTTACTCTAACTCGAGTTTTTACGTCATTCTACATTGAGATAATAATATTTATCATGTTTCCCTTAACACATATTTTTAACAATTTATACTATAAACAGTCATGCACCACGTTGTCAAACGCCTTTGTCTAATCGACAAAGACACAGTACAACTTCCTCCCTTTATTTAACAAGTGAGAAATTACACCACTCAGCACATATATATTATCTACGGTACCCATACCGGTCCTAAAACCTGCCTGCGCTTCGACGTATTTACCATTTAATTCCGCCCATTTATTTAACCTATTGTTCAGAATTTTTGTAAATAATTTACCTAGTGTACTTAACAGCGTTATCCCTCTCTAGTTCTTCACATCCATGGTATTCCCCTTTTGTGCAGAGGGACTAAAATGCCTTCCGACCATATTTTAGGAAAACATCCGCTACTAAAAATACTATTGAACAGTAAATTTATAAAAGGCAAACGTTCGTTTCCAGCATTTTGGAAAAATTCGTTTATCAACATGTCAGCTCCGGCGCTCTTACAATTGTTTAATTGACTTACTGCCTTTCTAATCTCGGTATCGGTTATCGTCGTGTTTAACTCGTCAACGGTACTAACGTTGTTCGTCCTTAGTTCTTCCTGGACGTAGTTAATTATATCAGGCTCAGCTTGGTAGAAATCGCCAGTAGGATTATTTACCTGTTTGAAAAAGTCGACGAAATCATCGAGATCTATGTTTGTTTTACTAATCTTCTTACCGGATTTCAAAATTTCCCAGTATTGTTTACTATCTTATACTGCGCGTTAAGTAGATTCCTGGTTAAATGTCCAGATTGTTTTATATTGTTCATTTTAACAGCCCACTTAAACTCGGTTCTTGATTTTATCATGTTAGTCCGTGACATTTCAGACTGTTTGGTCGTCAGGTTTAGTAGACTTATTACCGGTTCGTGGCAGTATAGATACATGATCACGTGCACTTGCGTCACTGAACTCACGTCGCCGTCGGTTGGGACAACTCGTCCTTTAGTTAAGGTATGAGCGCATATGCGATCTTGATAGTATTCAATCATTGTATTACATCACGTAGTTTGGGAGTATAGATCTACACAAAATGTTTATTGATCCATTAAAAGGTCAATTTGGTTGGGAAAACAATTTGTAGGAGAAGAGGATACTATTTTTGAGAATTTACCTCCGGAATGACTGACTCCATTATGGAGCCAGTAGTAAATTTTCAAAAATGGTATTATCTACGCCTGCAAATCAATGTTTCTCAATGCGAATGCAGAGGCCATTTTTGTGTTGTTAACATCGATGATGATGATGGTGATGATGATGATGATGATGATGATGATGATGATGATGATGATGATCGACGACGATGACGACGATGGCGACGACGACGACGATGACGACGGCGACGACGATAAAGTCGATGACGACGATGACGAGGAAGATAACGATGATGAAGAAGACGATGGTAATAATGTATGCATTGGCTGAAGCGATAAATGCTCGATTTGATTGATAATTTACACTTTCATAGCAAATTCAAAAGATATCAATCTGGGAGTAATAAAATATATCTCACTACCTATTCGGTAAATCATGTAAAACATGTGTACGTTCTTCGCTAGGTGCGTAACAGACATTTCAAACTTACAATGCTATTTTGTATCCATTAACCAGCTTCAGTAATTCCGTGTCAGCCCCTACTTAAAACCACAATCCCATTATGCCATTAACCTCATCGCGATCTCCTTAAAAACCTGATCCCTTACCATATAGGTGACGGGACTTTATTGGCTGTTAGGAACTCCTAGCTTTATCTTCATTCTTTGGCCTGAAAATGGACATTTAATTCACCTTTCCAGGTATCCGTCCATTGTCTGACTTCGTATGACGTCATAATCAGCACGGAGCATGGATGATGACGTCACAATCATTACGTCACAAAGGGTTCCATATAGACCGTTACCAAATCTCAAGCAGTCCGACACGCTGTATGAATTGTATGTATTTGTAATTCTTTGCCATTTAATAAACACGCTGTTGAATATTTTGAAACTAATTTGACTGGGCGCTGTTGCTGCCTTATTGTTTGCTGGTCCTGGCTCCTGGACTATTTGCTGTGGTTGTCCTTTATTGGGTGTGAAAGGAGAGAATGGCTACAACTACTACTACTACTACTACTACTACTACTACTACTACTACTACTACTACTACTACCACTACTACTACTACTACTACTACTACTACTACTACTACTTACTACTACTACTACTACTACTACTACTACTACTACTACTACTACTACTACTACTACTAAATATAATATGTTCGCTAAATATCTGTCAAAATGTTGTTAAATATTTTTGACACTAATTTGACTGAAGGCTGTTGCTGCCTAAGGCACACAAGTCAAATTGATTTCAAAATAGGCAACAGCTAACGCATATCCTGGCCGCTGTACACGTGAGATACCGGGATTAATAGGTTCAAATGAATAAAATCCAACGATTTCAAACCTGGTTCAGGTCGAAAATTGAAAAATGTAAAAATTGCATTCCAATATCGACTGTGCTATATCCTAATGCCAGTCCGTCGTGAATGGCAGGGTTCCTAGAACTAATGCTTGATAATAATACAAACTGCATACATGCTGGTGCCTAAATACCCTTGGAGAACCCCTGGAATGCACACTATCAGTTACAGTCAATTCGTGTGGTTGCGAGTCGGGTAGTTGAAAGCTGGTCCGGTGAAAGAGGATTCTGTCCTCTGGATGGTGGGGCAGTGGGTAGGCTACTCGGCTCCCAAACTCTAGACGAATCGGTGCCTTAGAAGTGGCTGGTTCGAACCTCGCTCAGGTCGAAAATTGAAAAATGTAAAGTTATATTCCAATATCGACTGTGCTATAGCCTAGTGCCAGTGCGTCGCCAATGGCAGGGTTCCTAGAACTAATGCTTGACAATAATAACAATTAAATATAGTAAGTTCGCTACATAACTGGAAAATTGTTGTTAAATATTTTTGACACTGATTTGACTGAAAGCTGTTGCTGTTTAAGGCACACAAGTCAAATTGATTTTCAAAATAGTCAACAGCTAACGCATATCATGGCTGTGCACGTGAGATACCGGGAATAAAAGTTTCAAATGGATAAAATCCACTAATTTGTTTTTGATTTGTGGGCCCCTTATTTTCCGGGCCCATGAGCGCCTTAATAAAGCTTTGGATACAAGTGCTTAGACATGAAAGAAATCCTCTAATCCCTTTCATCTGTCTGTAGAAACTTGTCAGATTGATTTTTTATTATCAGCATATTAGGATCAGTCAGAGTGACATTATTACCCAGATTGCATCTCAGTGAGCCATGTAGACCGCAGCAAATGTGTGTCTAACCCATTGATCTGAACAATAGAGCAAGCTCAGGTGGAATAGGGTCCAGTCTCTCCGCCTAAATCCTGACATAATCCACACTTAATATAGTGCATCAAATAGAGGGCGTAATTTCTAGCTATACACACGCATTATTAGCCAAGCCCCGACTTCTTTGTATGCGTATTTTAATACATTTAAACATTTTGAATTCTGAATTCACAATTGAATGTAATTCTACAGGGAAGTAGTTAAATATTTCAAAACTAATTTGACTGGGTGCTGTTACTGCATATGGCAGTTAGTTGGTTTCGAAATATTCAACATAATGATTATTAACTTGTAAAATCATCAGTGACAAGCAACTCGTACACTTTCCTGACGTACTATTTAGTGCATCGAATGGAGGAATCCAGTTTTAGCTATGTCCACCCACCCCCATCTCTAACTAATCTCCACCAACACTTCGCTCGGGATTGATACATCCCTGAACTCTCTGACTATCAAGTTACAGAAAACAACACAGGTAAGCTGTTGATTATTTGGAAATTAAATTGGCAGTCAAATTAGTTTCAAGATATTCAACAACACGTTTATTAAATATTAAAGACACAATTCGTACAACACCGCTTAGTCCATCATCAATTAAGCGTTCGTGACGAACTTAGCTACATCATTCATGGCGTAATTGATCATGACGTCACCTTACACGTCACCTAGTTGATTATGATGTCGTATGATCGATGGATAAAGTGGAAATGTCCATTGTATGATTACTGTATCCTGCGGCTGCAGTAGTAGAAACATCCTACGGCTGCAATCAGTCCTTCTTCCCTGTTGCCCACTGTGTCTTGTCCTCAGCCAAAATCCTTAGCTTCCTCAGGTCCATTCTTGACTTGAGTGTACCGAGTCCTGCTTTCTTGAGGTCACCTCGTAGCACGCTTAGCAGATTTATGCAATGACGTCCTCTCCTGGCCTTGTATTTGCTGGCTCCGAGTAGGGCGGATTCCAAGGCTCTCTGTGCTGGTGTCTCTTCTGGCATCCTTAGCACATGGCCAAACATGGACCATCTTTGCTAGGCGACTTTTACAGACAGCGGCGACGTATTACACATCTTGTATAGAGCATTGTTGGAAATTATGCTGTCTGGCCATCGGTGTCCAGTGATGGTGCATAGGTGTTTGCGGTGGCAGGCATCGAGTTTGTCTAGAACTGCCTTTGTAGCTGCCCAGATGTTACAGTTATACAACGTCAAGGATACGCAGGTTGCATTGTATAAACGTAGCCTCTTTATCAAGGGCATCTTTGTTCTATGAATCCATAGCATCCAGAAGGACTGGAAAGCTATGCTCCCTATGACTGGGACTTCCACAAAATGGGCATTGACATGATTGTCACGATCCTTCGACACAATTAAACGCCCAAAGATCCTAGATATACTACGCAAGGCCAGTTGCAATGAAGATGAGCTACGACTAGTGAGACTACTGCTTGCAGACACCAAGCTGAGAGTACGAGTCAAGTTAATGACGCCTGTAGAGTTTCAAACATCAATCGGCTCCCCACAGTGAGATGGTCTATCCCCGGTGATTTTCACCTGCTACCTTGCTACCACATTGAAATCTGTGCGGGAAAGTTCCACAAGAGTTCCAGTGTCAATACTGGGCACGCCGCTAGAGATGGAATAGGCCGACGATGTGGACTTCATAGGCGAGGACAAAAACCCCTTGACGAACTTCTTCCAATAGCTGCAAGCAAACTAAAAATTGAGAATCTCTTTATGAATGAACCCAAAACAGAGTTCACTAAAATATACCTATCGACAAAGCATGAAACTATTAAAAAAATGACGACCCACTTCGCGGCGCCGAACCATGGAGGAAAAGTAAAAGTCCAGTATTGTGATTTAAAGCAACCATGCTCTTTATTTAATGTAGGGATGGAAGAACTCAGCTACACCATACCCCCACGAGTAATGGAGACATACGATCTGCCATCCAACCATCTGACGTCATAGCAAAATACTTCATTTGGTGGATAACGTCATAATCAAAATAACGAGTTCCTCACGAAGGTGGTGATGGTCTGTCAAGAAACTGTATTTCTATGATTAATTTAAAATATGCCGTTGAATATTTTGAAACTAATTTGAATGGGAATTATTATATACAGCATGACGTGAGCAATGCATGTGATTCGAATCTTGTGACCTTTGACGTTGTATCTTATGTCAGTTACACACCGCCCTTCCTAGAAAATGTTTATCTAGATTTATGGAAAGTGTGACGTCATCTAGATTTGGCCATAGGGCGCCGAACTACCCTAAGGTAACGCAGATTACAGGGACTGTACTGGGCCAATACCGGGCCATATTGGCCCCGTATTGGTCCAGTACATGCCCGATACCCTCCGTTATAAGGTTGTCACTGTAATACACAATACGCGGCATTACCGTACATCGCGGGAGGTAAAAGTTTCACCGCATAGTATTGACTTTTTCGGGCCATGTTCGTGCCGCATCATTTCAGGGAAGAATTAGATATCTACATAAGACTTAGAGGTGCTTTTCTCTGGCTAAAGCAGGAAGTTCCGCCAGCCAGTGAGTGTCGCTAAGTTCAGATACACTCCATTATTACCTGTTTATAACGGTCCCTGAATGGACCATCAAAATCCCTAGTCACTAAAGACATGGGGTCGCTGAATACAAGTCGTTTGCTTCATGCCATAGGCAGCAACAGCACCAAGTCAAATTAGTTTCAAAATATTCAACAGCTTACCTGTATAATTTTCTGGAAATTGAGATTCAGCTAGTGCAGTGATCGATTGGTCCCAACACGGATGAAGCGCGGCGGAGCTTAGATAGAATGGGCGGGCGTGGCTAAAACTGGATTCCTTCATCGTCTCTAGCTCAGTACAACGTGAATGAATGTGTTAGTCTTGTTCATTGTGACTTTGTGTATTTCCGAGGTATGGTAAAAATGTATGTTCAAGTATGCACTTAGCCTATGTATTTGACCATGTGCGCCGCAAATTTAAATCCGTCCGTACCTCTTCCCCAAGCCTCTCTCTCTCCCCCCCCCCCCCTCTATCCCCATCTCTCTTTCTCTCCCTCTCTCCCTCCCTCCCACTCCCTCCCCCTCCCTCCCTCCCTCCCCCTGCCTGCCTGCCTGCCTGCCTGCCTGCCTGCCTGCCTGCCTGCCTGCCTGCCTGCCTGCCTGCCTGCCTGCCTGCCTGCCTGCCTGCCTGCCTGCCTGCCTGCCTGCCTGCCTGCCTGCCTGCCTGCCTGCCTGCCTGCCTGCCTGCCTGCCTGCCTGCCTGCCTGCCTCCCTCCCTCCTAGGGATATATGTTCAAGCCTGCTGTAATAAAACTAAGCCCTGTTCGTACAGAATATCATGTCCAACCCCTTGATGACTCTGCATCTCAAGACGCCTCGCAAGATTCTTCAATAGAGAGGTCGAATCGGACCCTTTCTTCCTAACACATTTATGATCAAAGGTACAGAGAGAGGCCATGATTGTGAGTATATCCACGGAAAGTATCCCTGCTTGTCGAAGAGAAGGCCGGGTTTGGAAGCTATACGTATGCCGTTGGCAAAGGCAGCAACAACTTTGTCAAATTATTCTAATAATAATCATTTCCTGGCTTTCAGTATTATTAGCTAACAGATGTAGGCACAATTAGCATTTGCCACGCACGTTATCGAAATCCAGTGTGATGTGGTCAGATCGCGCATGTGCCAGGCGGATCTACTCTTCTTCGGAAATATATTTCACATTGTACCTCAATAACGTATATGGCATAGGGCTAACTACGCTTCATGCTAAAATATTGAAAGCCAGGACATGATTATTCTTAGAATATGTTGACAAAGTTGTTGCTGCCTTAGTCAGCAACGACTGGCAATCAGATTGCTCGAAATATCTGCAGTAAATGTTACTATATTGCTGTTTATTTTGATAACAATTTGATTTGAAGTTGTTTGCCGCAATTATTTTCAGTCAAATTGTTATCAAAATATTAGCTGGTCACAACTGTATTATCTGCTAGATTATTTTGAAAACAATTAGACTTAATGTTCGTGCTGCTATAAGCAGCAATAACTGTCAGCCAACTTACTTTACAGATAACTAGCCTAGCACGCTGCAAACTATCGACTCGACGAGCGCGGGTCAACTAAAATGTATTACCTGTCTAGTCCGGTATACATAGGGAATTTTGAGGTCACAACTCGATACAAGATTGTAGGGCGGCTCTTAGCAGAAGAACTCGGAGCATTTTTATTAGCCTAATCTGGTAGTTGTAGCGGATTGCGATAGCTTTAAGGGTTCTGGAGATGCGCTACTGGCTACGTCGACGCCGGACATTTACTCTCGCAGAGACTAGTGATTTGGGTCGTGGTTTGTTGTGTTGATAGCCTACTAGTAGGATGGTGCCACGCTCGTGAATGGATATTCTCTAGTTCGTTAGAATGGTATGGTCACACAAGCTATGCGGACAGTTGTCTCCACCTACCGTATGTGATGTACAGTCCAACTTCCGAACTTGAATGGGTGATTCGCTCTTATGGCTAGACTGTCGGTAACTAACCTTCATAGCTGCAATTATTCTTATGCAACATCTTCTCACCTATTTGGACAATATTTTCAAGGAATCTAACACACCTCAGGATATTGTGCTATGCCGATGGAACTAATGGTTTAGCAACATGTTTTCCGCTGAGCAACTAGAACATTGCCTCCGTCTCAGAGTTATATCGCTGTATCCAATGCAGAGTCAAAGACGTTGGGTTAGCGGGTGAAAGTGGCGCGCAACGAGATGCCTGCAGTAGGTATTTAGCCAGCCGACGAAGATATACTAAGAATATAAGAAGCTACTGTTTGTCACGGGTGCCTCGATCCCAGAAAATTGGCTCCATTCTCACATACTAACTTGAGAAATTCGTGAATCCAGGTTCTCAGTCACTCATAGGACGTCATACTCATTCACGCCAAGTCTAGGCTGATGTGATACTAAATTACGTCTTGAACGACGTAGATACGTTCGTCACGAACGTACAATTGATGACGGACTATGCGTTGGTGTACGAATTGTATGTCTTCACTATTTAATACACATGTTGTTGAATATTTTGAAACTAATATGCCTGGGAGCTGCTGTTGTATACGGAGCAACAACACCCAGTCAAATTAGTTTCAAACTATTCAACAGCTTACATGTATAGTTTTCTGGAAATCTAGATTCAGAGAGTGCAGGGATGGATCGACCCCAACACGGTCAAAAAGTGGGTGAAACTTATCGAGAGATGGGCGATACATAGCGTAAACTGGATTGCTCCATTCTTTCTGTTTATCCCCTCTCTAGTAACAACAACACTTCAAAGCAGCGAACGCATACCATATGGCCATGACTTAAATGATCGCGTAACCATTGTATATTAATAATATAAAATTAATAATTAATGTGAACGATGATGATAAAATGATATACTATATACTGTGGCTGCAGTTATTTAGTCATATCCCCCAGCTGCAATCAGACCGAGTCTCCCTTATCTACCTCTGGTTGTTCTTGGTCCCCAGTGTACCCAGTCCAGCTGCTATGAGATCGGAATCTAACATACCATGTGAATACTCATGTAAAATGTTATTTCTCCTTCACGCCAGAAGATAACGTAATATTTTTTCGAAGTAGTTCTGGGCAATGCCATTCAAGCTAGTAGCTCGATGTAGTGTAATTTGTAGGAAATCAACAATTAATATTGAAATTGTTCCGTATTTTCACATCTCGTTGCATGCTATACATCTCATATATCGCATGCTATACATATCATATATGACGATCTCAATAAATATGTAAAAGAGTAAGAAGTTCTTTATGAATGAATCCAAAACAGAGTTCATCCACATATACCTATCGACTAAGCAGGAAACTAAAGAAAATAACGCGGCGACGACCATGGAGGACAAGTAAGATCATGGGCTCTCTGCTCTGCAGTACTGTTGACATTGTTGCATGCACGCTGGGTATGGGGCGCATAGCAGTTGAGTCCATCTGGAACCTGAGCATTCGCGGATCAAAGATGCCCTTGACAAGAAGACTACGTTCATACAAATCAACAACATACGTATCACTGATACTGTATAGCTGTATCAGCTGGGCAGCTCCAAGGGCAGCTCTAGAAAACTTCATACAGGCCACCTCAAACACATCCGCACCATCACTGGATACCAATGGCCAGGCAGCATGATTTCCAAAGATCCACTATGCAAGATGTACAAAACATCGCCGTTGTCGGTAAAGATCGCCAAGCAAAGATGGTCCACATTCGGCCATGTGCTAAGGATGTCAGAAAGCACATCAGCGCAAAGATCCTTGAAATTCGCCCTACTGGGAGCCAGCAAATATTAAGGCAGGATAGGAAGGCATTACTTAAATGCGTAAAGCACGCTGCGAGGTGACCTCAAGAGAGTAGGACTCGGTACACTCAGATTAAGACTGGACCTCAGGAATCTAAAGATGTTGGCCGATGAAAAGGGACAGAGTGGCCAAAAGTTGAGAAGGGCTGATTGCAGCTGTTGGATGTTTCTACTACTACAGCTGCAGAATGCAGTAATCATACATATATGAAGACCAAAATACAACTAATGGCATGTTCGTCAGAAGGAAAGATGTTAGTATGTGTAGAGATAAAATGGCATCTCTATACAGACGCAGGGCCTATATATGTATTCACGTTCTCTTTCGTAAAAATAGCAGCTATAAAACATGGTAACTCACAATATCACAGTTCCTGGACCATTTCATTGCTGCATGCAGATATATTACTGTATTTATAATCGTATTTACTTGAAGCTGAACATTCCATACTCCTTTTGGCAAGCGCGGAACAAATACAGATGTATATATGATACATAAATGATCAATGTATACTTGAGCTATGGAATGGCCACACAATTTGCATTCTTTTGAATATCTTGAAACTAATTTGACTTGGCGTATTCAACAGCTTACCTATATAGTGTTCTGGAAATTGATAGTCAAGGTGTTCAGGGATCGATGGGTCCCAACACGAGTGTGTTGTGGGTGACCCTTAGCTAGAGATGTGCGGGGTATTGTTAAGACTGGCAAGGTCTATCATGTAAAATGATTCCACACAAGTCAACATTGCTGCGAAACTCAACAGCAAATGACTGGAATATAGATATATGAGCGCGACTGACAATATCCCAGAAAATATCGCACCGGTTGTATAAAAATCGTATTAGATCTGTTCTAACTATCTCCGCAGCGAAGCAGTAAATGAGTGGATTGGAGACACTGTTATACCGCATTAGATATGAGCATATATCTTGAATGGTGAAGTAGTACATGGGGTTCCCGGCTCCAGGTCTATGGATATACAACGCAAATAGGTTATTACCTAACCATGTTATAAAGAACACTGTTATTATTATGGCAAGAGCTTTGACGTCTGTACGCTTACGTTCACTTTGTACCTCAATAGACTTACTGGCTCGGAGAATCCGGATGTGTTTAATAATATAAAGCAACGGTATTGATACTCCTGGGTAGATTGTGTTGCAGATTAGAAATCCATATTGTAAAGCAACGACGTTGCCCGTAAAAACACACTGAACAATCACAGAATCCAATGCCTTTGAAGTAGTATAGGAATACGGAAAAGGAATCCACGCAGCAAGTATTGCCGCCCAGAGACAGAGACAACAGTTTCGCATGAAAGCGAAGGTCAGTCGTGTACGCGATTTAAGTGGATAACACAGCTGGTAGAATCTGAGTGCAGCAAATAGTGCGAGATGATGGGTGCTGAATGTTAGACCAAATCCTGACATATAATAAAACAACTTACACAAGAATAATGCTCCACGTAGATACCGTAGACTTGACGCAATAAACGCTGCCAGCGCTTCTCCTGATATACAAACACAAAGACCTGCCAATGCAAGACTAGTCGTAAGTGTAAATAGAGGTATCTTGTACTTCTTGAAACCTACAAGATAGTAAAAGAGAATGATATTAAACACCAATCCAAGAGAGAATGCAGTGATTGGTGCGTCATTGGTCAGGGCCCTAGGTATGAATACGTCTTCACTGATTAGTTCACTATCGAGTTCCATTGTCAGGTTTAAATGCCACGTACTGTTCGCATTAGTAATGTAAAGCGCCGTATTTCGTTTGCTTAATAGCCGTAGACTGTTATTAGAAAACGAACATTGTGTAGGTCCTATATGTTTATATATTACTGTCTAATCTACGCCAATACTAGTTCTGCGTATACTATGGTAAATATCGTGTTATATACATCCCTGTTAGTGTTTAAAGGATTAAACCTTCTTTCTATACGCTTCGGCTAAATTTAAAAACGATATTATACTTGAGGAATATGGGCAATCATCTATATGCGCCTTTGTCATTAGATTATGATAGCGTAGAATGACGGAGGCTTTTGTTCCGTAGAAGACAATGCGTGATGGAAGCTGGATATACTGTGGCTAAATTTGGTTAAGAAAATAAAAACATTTGCTTATTGAGTGAATGTTCCATCTGCGGACAGAGAGAAGACTACCTTTGACAATTAACCACTGTAATGACTGGCTCGATTATCAAGACAGTTATTCCAGTAGCAGTTATTAAAAAAAATCGTATCGTTTGACATGCGAATGTATATTACTCAAGACGTTTCAGAAGCCGGTTTGTGCCGGCTTCGCCATGTAAGGTTTAATGCTTAATATATCATAGACCAAAAAACGAACAGACGGGTATCGATAAACAATGGCTGCTCTGTGGGGTAAATAAGAGAACTAAAAGAGCAGCTATACGTCAGTGATGCGGCTTTTATTGATATGAGGAAATATTCATATCGCAGATTGGCGAGACAATAAGACAATAATCTGCTGAAATGAAGCAATCTGGAATCAAAGCAATGTTTTATTACAGTATCAAAATGCAATAAGGGAGACTGGGTTGTGGAGGGGTGTGGGTGGGCGGCGGCAGGGACCGGGATGATAACAGCATGATAGTATCATAGTAATAACAGTGGGTATTTTAATTTAACCTATACAAATCCGCGTTTAACCATGCAATGGTACAAATTATACAACAAATTAGAAATTTATCATAAAGAATGTCCGTTTAAAAAGAATTTAACTGAAAGGTATGTATTCATAATCGATAAATTACGTTCAGTCCAATCATTTTATAAAAAATATATTTTACCTCAAAAAATTGTATAATTTATTTAAGACATGTATTACCGTAATTAATAACTTGCGCCCAATTCTGCTTTATTGACCAACCGTCTATAATATCCAATTACACATTTGAGCTTTATTAGGGGAATACCTGCATTACTGGACCACTTTTATTCTCCCTTCTATTCGATAATTTGGAAATAATTTGTCTGGAAGCCGTTGCTGCCTAAGGCAGCAACGGGTTCCAGTCAAATTATTTCCAAAAAGTTCAACCGCTTTCCTATGCTAACAAAGCACATGCCTTATATGAACATTGTATTCTGCCGCCTGTTAAATAACCACAAGGCGATGGTTTTCCACCAATGCTTTTAACTTGCTACCTTGCCGCACCTCTATCATGTGTTCCAGAACACTCGGAAAGATCAAACCTTCAAAACTCAATGATACGTACGCCACTAGAGATTGCGTATGCAGATACTATTGACTTTATCAACGAGGAAAAGGGTCCTCTTGATAAATTAGCTCCAATATTTGCAGAACAGCTCAGCACTACAACCTTCATCCTGAATGACGTCAATGCAGAGTTAGCTCGCGTATGCCTTTGCAATACCAGATAAATGAATAGTGAGGGTACAACCACCACCACCCCCATCTGGTACAGAGAAGTGAGGGAAGAGCACAATCTTGTGTCCCCTCCTCAGCAGATCTACCGACATTGGAACTCCAGCTTCCAGTCATTTTGCAAGTTGTGAATTCGTGGCTCTAAATACCACGTGAAAGTCAAGATGCAAATATATGATGCTACATCGGTTTCCATAATGCGATGCAATTGCAACAGCTGGACAACTCCACAAGTCCACTTGAACAAATGGCATGCATACCACCGCAAATATTAACGAGCCATAACAAATCATCGCTGGCCACACAGGCTATATATCAATTGCCACACTCTACAATCTGCGTAACACAGAGCCACTATATATGATAGTAATACAACAGCGATGATCTATGTTTGGACATGTTTTCGAATGCCAGAAGATATGCCTGCTCAGAAAACAATAAATTTCGCAGTCGTAGGTGCAAACAGGTATTAGGCTCACAAAGGACACCACAACATCAGATCTCAAAGAACGTACTCTATGACTACTAATGACGAGAAAGTACATAAAGAAGCTCAGGATGCTTGCAGTAGACAAGACACAGTGGAGAATCATCATCATCATCATCATCATCATCATCATCATCATCACCACCACCACCATCTCTGCTGCCGCTGCCACCGTCGTCACCATTGACGTCGGCGCCGCCGCCGCCGCCGCCGCCGCCGCCGCCGCCACCACCACCACCACCATTTGTTGAATCGTTTAATATGTAAGGGCTATTCCATCCTCCATTTGATGGGTTCTTAATACGAGTTTGAATGTATATATGTATTAAGCGGTTCCATACCTTAATGGACCACTCTTTATTCTCCCTTCTATTAAATTCTATATGATGTAAGATCTTGTCTGTTCTCCACTTTGAGTGGTCTCTTAAAATTAGTGTGACTGTATATGTGTATATGCAACAGTTGACCAATTGGAATTCAATTTAACCGAAAGATGTTGTTGCCTGGTCCAGGTTATAATACAAAACACAACTGATTAAGCAATGCCATGCCAGAACTCATGAGAGTTATATATGCTATGAGTATTGTGAAAGGCAAATGCATTCGGAAGTATTTGAAGTATTTGAAAATGTCTGTATTAGTCACGGGTGCTCAGCTATTAGCTGTAGTTCATGCTAACATTTCCTTATCCCTTATCGGCGCAGAGTTTTGCGATCGGCCCACCACTTCGAAGTTGCTTTGACGTTGGCATTGCAGTGGTATTATTCATCTTATTGGAGCATCGCCATGTTAAATGTTCAGTAGAACCACATACAAGGCGTTTGTTTTTCTGAGGACAATCTCCTGCTAAATGGCTGGTTCTTGAACAAATGTGCCATTCCTTAACCTGCCCTCTGTACCATAAGGGAAGGATGAGAAGTCCATCAATGGACAATTTATTTGGTAGCGGTTGATCCACTTTCTCAAAGTAAACGCGCCTAACACCATTCTCTAATGTCTTCTCAAATCGAGATGTCTCCTTCTCAACCTTTTAAATCTTCCCATATTGGCCGAGCTCAGCTGTTAGCCGCTCATTAGGGATCTCCAAAGTGGCTTTAATTTTCACCAGTAGTTTATCACTATCAATATCCTCTACGCCACAAATATCTCCCTTCACTGCCAAAACGTTGTTTAACAGCTTCTCCTGTGCTTCGTTATTGTTCAATGTCACATTCCATAAATTAAGAGTTATTTTAATCAGGCACCTTAACACCATATGCGCTGCGCCGTCGGTATCTTTTAAGCCATAATACACATATATGGCCGTTGCAGCCCACACTCTTGTGGTTATTTTCAAGCTTAATGTCCGCTTATATTTTTATGACAGTTGTATCGACCCCATAAAACAGTGCCTATTCCCACCTTGAAAACTGGCTCCTTGCATGCAGGTCACGCGAACACAGGTGACCTATACATCGAGTAAGCCATACACGCAGAGGCTAGGCGTCCATCTACCAATTTTTTTTGCTGGCCGATTTTATTTCACGGCCCGGGATATATCGTCCGGTAAAGTTGTAGTCTCACCGGGTGGCACGTGACCGCTCACCTACCAATTTCCCTCTCTCATCACCAGATTTTTTTCAAGATACAAGATTCAATTTATTAACACATAGATGTAATCACATGGAACAACTTCGCACAGTCAAATTACGTTCAAAATATTAATCAGTTTACATGTATGGTTTTCTGTGAATTGGTAGTCAGAAAGTTCAGTGATCGATGGATACCGACACAGGCGAAGTGTGGGTGGAGCTTAGTTATGAATGGGTGGGACAGCTAAAACTGGATTCCTCTGTTGGCTACATGCTCAGTAGAATATACACCATTATAAATCTGTGAAACAATATTATTAAACCTCGTTGCCGGCATAGACAGCAACCTTGAATGATAGATGTAGATAATAATCAACCTCTAGCCACCAGGAAAAAACTGAATTAAATCGGAGTAATTTGGACAAGCAAATAAATACCATTTATCTCACTCTGGCGGGAACCAATTAGTGACACCTCTGGTGCTGTGCGCTTTGGTGTACGCCGAGCGAATAAATATTACCTGCTACAGCCGGTCATATAAGCTCAGTTATGTACCTGTTAAACTGCTTAGCCACTACTTCCTACAGGTAAAATACTGTCTAATTTTAAAACAATTTAAACGAAAGACGTTGTTTCCAGAGACAGGATCTACAATCAGTTACACGAATTTAAAAATATTCAGTAGGCATCATGTTGCGACCATGGAAACCAGTAGTGCATTTTGAAATCATTTTGACCGAAACTTGTTGCTTCCATCAGAAACCGTGACTTTCAAATATATGTTTTCAAAAGGATCCTTAGTAAATTAACAGTAGCGAATCAATCCCTATGCTTCAGAGTCTATAGAGAATACTAAGCATACCCCGTACGAAACTATATCCAGGTTTGCTTTCATTATATTCTGGTACGCGGTTGGCACAGCGGAGTGCCGAATCACCAGCTACGTCACTAATTGGTTCCAAGTTAAGCACTTCTAGATTTAGTAAATGCTTTCTCTCAAATAATCCTGATTCATTTCCATTTTTACAGTGACCGTTTATTTAATATTGTATGAAATTACCAATACACATCATTATTTCCCTTTCCCTTCCTTTAAAGAACTGGCGTAACCCTTTGATCTTTAAATTACCAGAATCTCACTTTCAAGATAACTATACAGGTGGGCAGTTGAATACAGCCCAGCCATAGGCAGCAACAGTTCCCGGTTAAATTAGCTTCAAAATATTCATATTTGGCTTTTCAGATTTACTGGATTAAGAAGTATTTGTAGCCATATATCACCACGCATTTTAAGCGAGCGCAATCATTTGGTGTTACCAATTACTCATCAACGTAACTGTGACCGCCGGTCTTTAATGTGCCCTTTTTGATGGTTCATTTAGGGACCGTTATGGACACGTAATAATGGAGAGTATCTGAACTTAGCGGCACGCCCTGGCGGAACTTCCTGCTTTAGCCAGAGAAAAGCACCTCTAAGTCTGATTTAGACAGCTAATTCTTCCATGAAATGACACGGCACGAACATCTCCCAAAGAAAGTCAATACTATGCGGTGCATATTCCTGCTTCCACGATGTTACGCAATGCCGCTTATTGTGTATTACAGTGACATTTCATGGCATTGGACCTTTATAATGCAGGCCACCTGGCCATTACTGGACCAATACCCGGCACATATGGCCAGGTACTGGCCCAGTACAGGCCCCGTAATCTGCGTTATCATAGGATTGATAAGTGCTTTAAGGCCATATCTATACACCTGTGCAAAAGTTAAGCACCAGCAAAAACAATAGAACGTAGAAACATGATGGTACAACTAGGCTGCCATACTTTTTGTCCCCGCGTTAGCTGACATAATTCCAAGTACGAAATGCACATGCATGCATGACTTCACGCCGCTTGATGTCCGTGCGTGGCGGGAAACAGCACACGTGTTCAGTTATGTAAAAGTCCAGTTTGCGGTGTAGAACATTACATACAGATTTAGGCGACAAGATTAGGAATTTTGTGTTCATGACCGTGGTTTATTTGTACAGAGAGAATTAGCTCTTGATTTTGAACCACTATGGCAAGACGAAGGTTAAGTGATCGTGTGAAATGGCAAATCATAGGCATGCATACCACTGGTATGTCATGCAGAGAGATTGGCAGACAGCTGAACATTAACCATACTGTAATCAGTCGTTTGATTGCAAAACATGGGCAAACTAACGAGGTGAACGACAGGCCTAGATCTGGAAGACCGAAGAAGACTACTGCCCGTGATGATCGAGCCCTAGTACGCCTTGTTAGGAGATCTCCATTCACCAACAGCAGAGTGCTCAGCCAGCAATGGGAAACGCGTAATAGAGTGTCAATGTCTACCGTCAAAAGGAGACTGTATGCTGCTGGTATGAAAGCTAGGAGACCTGTCAGACCTCCTCTCCTCACTGCACACCACAAAGAGGAGCGTCTGAGGTGGTGCAACGAAAGAAGACACTGGAACATGAGATCCTGGAGACGGGTACACTGGTCCGATGAAAGTCGGTTCCTGCTTCATGCCACAGATGGTCGAACTCGTGTATGGAGGTCCAGACGCACGGCGTACGACCAACGTAACATCATGGAAGAAGTTCCATTTGGTGGAGGTTCCGTTATGATATGGGGGTGCATCTCATTTGATTGTAAGCTGGATCTGTTGACTGTACCTGGAACACTAAATGGACAAAGATATCAAGATTCCATACTGGATAGAGTTGTGGTCCCTCATTTTGTAAATCATGCACCTGGAACCCACCCTATATTCATGGATGACAATGCCCGACCACATCGTGCTAGAGCTGTGCATGAATACCTCCGCCAGAATGCCATCGAAACCCTACCATGGCCAGCAAGGAGCCTTGACATGAACCCTATTGAGCATATCTGGGATATTCTGGAAAACATGGTGAGAAGGAGGGATCCTCCTGTGCAGAACCTACATGAATTAACAGACGCACTCCATCTTGAATGGCAACGAATACCACAATGGCGTATCAGTCGGTTGGTGACCAGCATGAGACGTCGTGTCCAGGCCGTCATCCAGGCACAAGGTGGATATACCCGGTATTAATAATGACAGTCTCAAACTCGTGCACAGATGTTAAACTTCGTTTTCAGACACCATTAATGACAATCTAGCCACGTGTGTCAACTGTAGGGCAATAGTTGTCAGTTGTGTCAACGTAACCATATTCAGGCCTCGTTTTCAAGTTCAAACAAAAACATACAGTGTTTCCCCACCATCATAATCAGCATTCCTCTAGTTGCATTATTACCTCTTGCACTAAGATGGATGGGTACATAAATGTTTATGCTATTGCTTTCTTCATAGCACATGAATATACCCTCGCATGTGCGTAAAAATAGGGTGGTGCTTAACTTTTGCACAGGTGTATAGATGATTATGTGACGCAAAGCGAGTATGGCATCACGCTTTCCTTAGATGTAGATACACATTTTGCTAGGGAGGGAGGGAGGGATGTAACTGATGTGAGGTACTTATGTCAAGGCTAGATCAAGGTCAAAGGTCACGCAATTCGAATCACATACATTGCTCACGCCATTCTGTATATAACAGGGTAGAGTTAAATTAGTTTCAAAATAGTCAACTGCATGTTTCAGTTCAATCATAAAAATAATATTTCGTGACGGACCATTACTGCCTTCGTGACGGGCGTACAGCATTTTGATTGTGATGTCATCTAACACGTGAAGCATTTTGTTATGACATCAGATACTTGAGTGACTGATCGTATTTCTTTTGAGTCAGCATATGCAGTGATAACTGGTAACATGGTCAAAATCTTTGCTTGCCCTCACTGTGGACAACCTCGCGATTATTAAAAGTTATCATCACTTGAGCTATGCAACACAAACTAGCATACAGATATCAAACTGGGAACTGGGAACGTTTTTCCAGGTTTATATAACTTCGTTTGACAAGTGTCCACGACCATCCAGCGTCTCTAGATATTCTTTGAGCACATGTAATTTTAGCCTACCAAATGCCGATGCTTTTAGCTTAGTAATCAGAATTAAGTGTAGTTCATTAATTGGACATTTTGTTTTATCTGGGGAGAATTTTTATCTCTTTAATCCAGTTTAGACATTCTTCCACCCCATAGTCCGCCGCGGTTAGCGGGGACCCCTGCAAAACGATATCGAGAAATTAGTAATTTCGCTAGAACCGTTCAAGTTATCATCAAGTTGTCAGCTCTTATTCCGTTAACTTATCACTTAACAGCGATAATCATCCTCGTGTGTAGAGGTTTCCGAGTTGTTCCAGTCACATTGGCAGTCTAGAGTTGTTGGACTTTTCTCCTGTGGAAGACTTCTTCTTCCGTTTACTTATCATGTTAAATCCTGTGAACGGCCCACTGCCGTGCCTGGGAAGTGTTCCAGTCCGAGAAATATAATTAGTCTTAGGCTTCCTAATGAGCGACTCCTTAGCCATACCACATGGGTCGAAACTGGTTGAATTGAGGTTGGAGTGTTTTAAGCAATTTTATTATTTGCGTGCGGGTCCTGTGATCAGCAACCCCTGACCTAAATTACGTTCTTATATTATTAGGGAGTCGTGTATTTTGTAATAATGCTCTCGGTGCCTTTCCCAGGATCCGACCATTGGGCAATTATTACCAGGCCCTGAATAGGCCATTCCATCTGGAATGTCTGTTTCCGCAGTGTGAGTCAGGTGGACTTGTTCGGAACTGGACGATCTTCACCGCATTGAGTCTCTCCATGTCACGTGCAGAATTTGCGGTTCTCTGACCAGTGCTTTGGAATGAATTTACTGTCATTGAAAATCAGAGACTCGGTTTAAAATGTCGTGAGACTCTAGTCAGTTAGGTATTTTAAAGATGTCAGTTCCTCATTTAATTCTTCACCATTTGCAACGACTAGAAGTTGAAACTAATTGTTCAAGTAGGTTAGGAGCGAAACTTTGGAGTGGAGCGAAAACTTAAATTGGAGCGAAACTTTAGGTTAAGAGCGGAACCTTCTCCGGATCATCTGAACATTACCATACCATAGTGGATTCATCACATAACTTTGTCAGTATTTTACATTGGCCATCCTGTGTGATGGCGGCCTTAGTTAGCACATGACCTTTTCAACGCTTCCTTTTGGTGTGACCACATTCGTCGTCCTGCCCTACTTATATAGATTTTCCCGGTGTAAAGGACTTGTCTTGTAAACTCCGGGGAGACCTTCCATAGCTTTTGGTTTCCTTACTTGTTACTCGTTGTGTGTTATTGCTTCTTTAGTTAAAGTCACTGACACAACAATTAATCTAATGATGTATTATTCTACCGCTTATTGTTATTCAAAATTTAATATCGTTTTCCTCTTCATCAACTGTATATATGGTCTTTTTTCGAACACGTATCCGCCGAAACAGGACTAGGAAGAGAATGTATACAATGTACACCTTTTTGCCTGGGTTAGACAGTTTTCCGTAGCCCGGTGAAGAATACCTAAGTGTCAAGTTTGTTTCACGCTTTAACTTATTCGTTAACACCGCTTTATTATTTATGGTTATAATCATCTGCCACTCTTGCCAACATTCCGTTAGTTATCGTAATATCTTCATCATGTATTCGCAAAGAGTATCGTAATTGCTTTTATTTGGTTTCAATAAACATTACTATATATCTGTTGATTATGTCTCTAGCGCTCTGTATTAGGAAACCCGACAACTGATGGGAAGCCCCTCCGAGTCAGAAGAGGAGGGAAGTTATTATTTCCCCACACCCACTCACTAGATTACCCCTGGTCCACCAAGCGTCAGGGTGTTCGGAGTGGAGCATCAAATCTGACGTCATAATTGAGATAACCCCTTTAGGAGCGAATGGCCATTCGCCTCCATGACATCCAAACGGCTCCGCTGGCCATCTGACACATGGCCAGCAAATATCTGCGGGCCACAATGCCCTGTTAGTGTCCTCCCGGGGCCAGCGAGTGCAGGGGTTTGGGGTGGGGTGGCGCACCACACATCTTAACCCATGTATCACTAGTTTTATGCAGGCGAATTAAGACCAATACCTGGTAAATCTTAAACCCTGATATACAGAAGTATGTGCATAAGTAGTAGATATAATAGGGCTGTCAGAACAGAGGATCGCCGGTCAGCGGCTACAGGAGGGAGGTGGGCTGTCAGAACAGAGGCGTGGTAACGTTGCCGCAGCTCGTCCGAACACCCATTTAGAGGCACATCCTCAGTGGTATACTGATCACCTGTGTTCGACCACACATTACATTACATTTAGAGACACACATTCTACATGGTATACCGATCACATATTACAGGTCTAATCATCCAGAGACGAATCTGATCAACATGAGTGCTTCTCCCGACCTTATAGTAGATGAGTTTCTCGCCATTTACAGCCACCCCTTAGAAGTATCAAGTTACATGCATGGTGTAGGATGTGCAGCACGGCCGGAAAAGGTGGCAAGATCATTACAGGACCTGGGCGACTATGAAAATAGATCGCTTGAGTCCTGGTGTGCTTCTCCTGACCTAATGATCCGAAAGTAGTAGACGAGTTACTCGCCCGAAATCCACCAACAGTACAGGATTTAAGAAACTATCCACTGACAGAAATGGCATTAACGCGATTATGGAAGTATTTATATCATCTGCAACGATCTAAATGATGCCAAGGTTAAAGAAGCAAGCCCGAAATCCGGGTGCATTCAACTCTAACAACTCGCGGTTCGACCGAGCCCAAATTTGTTACCATCTCCAGTTGGATATCATACATGGAACGCTGAGAAGACGGTATTCTGATGTTCCTCGAAACTGCTCTGCTTGCAGCAACTGCTGCAAGCAGAGCACTTGAGTGGCCTGTGGCAACATATCCTATGCTCTCCAGAGTGAGCTTGCTCAAACAAGCACGTAGTCACGACCAGTGTCACATCAGCATGAGAGAATTACCCACAGGCTCTTCCACCTGCCTTGGTAAAGCTCACTCGGCAGAATGAAGTGCCTACCATCTGCACCATGACAGACTCTGGCATGTTCACAGGTGACACAGAGGAGCTTGTGCCGCATCACCTGCCTTAATGGCCACCTAGGTTACTGACCACCGTGTTGTAGCTGATGAGACCTGTGGTAGGAGCTGACCTGTCTTTAGCGATCACCTATCTTTAGAGACGGAATCGTGCTCTGCGTGCGTTCAAGTTGAATACCAGCTGTGTTTGATATATAAACCTTGGAATAGCCGAAGTACAGTACTGTCACATCTACTGTGCGAGTGCCCACTCGCTCCCCAAGCAAGTTCCCAACATAAAAGCTGAGCCGGTGCCATTATTAGGTGAGATGTTCTTACCTCTGAGGGGGTACTGACCCTCAAGTTCCATCTCCAGATCATCGGGGCCACTGGTTAGACGCAGTAAGGCACGCGACTTCATCTCATGTTGATAGAGACAGCAATCAGCCCAATTGCATAGCTCACCAAGAACATTGGTCCCAGCCACTATATGTTTGAAGTCATTTAGCTCACCCACCTGCTGGACCACCCCTCAATTATGTCCCAGGACTGCCACAGCTACACAATCTGAGACACCTTGTTGCAATATCAACTCTAAGCGCTTGTTATCTGTGACCTGGATCTGCTGGTACTCTCCCTCTACATGTAAGATTCGCTGTCTAGAACCCTCCCGTTTTAGTTCCTGGTCATTATCATCATGCCAGACGTGAAGTCGTGCAGAGGTCATCGTTACTCCATCAATATGTTCAGTGTGCACCCGAAGGAACAGCTTGTCCTGTATCAAGGCTGGATTCACATGCGTGTTCTCGAGGAGGGAGAAGAGCGGCACCGCAAGAGGCATTTCTACGTCTGGCTGTAAGTTGACTTCTGTGAAACCTTCATTACATCTTACTGCATAGTACCCCTTCCCCTTCGCATAGTAGGCCGGTCCATGGGCTAGAGGAGCCAGGACTCGATACGCATCGTGTATGTAGGTGGTGTCTAAGGTGGTGTTGCTCTGCACAATCTCCCACCTGCTTACCATCTGCGGGAGCTCTACATCCTTCTCTTCAGTGCTCTCGAGCTTAAACTTGAGCACCATACTCCTAATCTCATGGATCTCTCTGGAAATAGCGAAGTCGATGTACTGTCCCATAGCGGAGAGGGGGTTTGCATCATGGGTACTAGGTTGAATGACTGTCAAGCAGATCGGTGTGGTGCGAGGTCATGTGTTCAACCGCTCCGTCAGGATACCGCACGTACTGCTGCATTGTTTAAATGTCTAGCTATATAAAGGTTTAAACGACGCTGTACAAAGTACTACCTCACGAGCTCGTCTTCGGTCGGCAGAAGCCCTCCAAGAAGAAACCAGATGGTGTCCACACCACCTTCACCATGCTCCCAATGTATAAAGTACTACCTCATGAGCTCGTCTTCGGTCGGCAGCACCCCTCCAAGAAGAAACCAGATGGTGCCCACACCACCTCCACTCTGCTCCAGATTGGCAGTGTCCGACGACAACTTCGTGATGTCAACATCCTCAACGGGCGAGCCAAGGTCTCACATCCGTCTGTTGCAGAGATACTGACTGCCATAGAGGAGACCACACCGGCCTGCAGTACAAAGGAACTCAAGACTCTGATATTCTACCGGAAGCTTGACAGCGCCCAGGGCAGGTCACTCAAGCTACCCTTCAAATATACCAAGAGTCCCGTCATTCTTGCCCTTCAAAAGGCTAGGGTTAATCCCAAAGTTCTACTAATGGCCGGGAAGTGGGCTGGCATGTTCCCCCTCCACACTGATGATGGGTGCTGGATCATCTACAGGCTGGGGCCACAGATTACTTCCGAGCTGAGATCAGTACACGTGTGACTGAGGGCCATGAGGCTGGGCATGAAGGTAGAGAGGAGGGGTTGGCCGCTGGCCACATGGAGGCCGTTGAGCACATCTTCAACAGAAAAGGGAGGAAGCAGTTAGAGAGTAATCTGGAGGTATTTCTAAAGTTCCCCGCCGAGAACTATCAGGACTACCTCATCAAAACTGATCTCAAGCCAAATGCTAAGAGGGCATGGGCGAAGTGGGTCTTCCGTGAGAAGTTTCAGAAGAAGAGAGTCATAGCATCTGATCCTCAGTGGATAGAGTTTCAGAAACATAAGTTCCTCAAGAAGCTCATGAAACTCCTCAAGAAGCTCATGAAGTTCCTCAAGAAGTTCATGAAATTCATGAAGTTCCTTAAGAAGTTTCTGAAGTTCCTCAAGAAGATTCTAAAGAAATTCCTCAAGAAGTTTCTGAAGTTCCTCAAGAAGTTCCTCAAGTTCCTCAAGAAGGTCCTCAAGTTTCTGAAGAAGTTCCTCAAGTTCCTCGAGTTTCTGAAGAAGTTCCTCAAATTCCTCAAGATTCTGAAGAACATCCTTCACCCAGAAAAAAGCATCACGCCACCGCATGTGCGTGTCTGTGTGCGTGCGTGCGTGCGTGTGTGCGTGCGTGCGTGCGTGCGTGCGTGCGTGCGTGCGTGCGTGCGTGCGTGCGTGCGTGCGTGCGTGCGTGCGTGCGCGTTGCATGTGAGTGTGCGTGTGCGTTTGCGTGTGCGTTTGTGTGTGCGTGTCTGTGTGTGCGTGTCTGTGTGTGCGTGTCTGTGTGTACGTGTGTGTTCACTGAGAACATCTAGTACTTAGTATACTGGTATACAGTAACACTGATGACGAAGGCTTATAACCACTACTATCTGGCAATACTGTACAACTGAGGAGGTGTGTCTCTATAATTGGGTGATAACACGGATTATCAGCTAAAATCTAGGGCATTTTTCTAGTGCATGTGTGGCCGAGACATACATTTTTATTTTTGTTAAAATTGTTGGTCCAAATCGCGCTATAAATTCTTATTTAGAAACCTGAAGCCAATATTCTTGAGAAGCGCCGTTGTATCTCGAGACAAGCTCTTTTTGAACAGGTGAAACAATTCCATGTCCTCCAGATAAAGCGGCCACTTTTTACTGCGTTGAGCAAGACAACTATATACAGACATACAGACAGGCCGCTAAACAGACAGACAGACAGGCCGCTAAACAGACAGACAGACAGACAGACAGACAGACAGACAGACGGACGGACGGACGGACGGACGGACGGACGGACGGACGGACGGCCGGCCGGCCGGCCGGCCGGACAGACAGACAGACAGACAGACAGACAGACAGACAGACAGACAGACAGACAGACAGAGAGGCAGGCAGGCAGGCAGGCAGGCAGGCAGGCAGGCAGGCAGGCAGGCAGGCAGGCAGGCAGGCAGACAGACAGGCAGACAGACAGACAGACAGGCCGTATTATATCTAGTACTGAAAAAACAATTATATTATGGCAATACTCGCACTTGAACAGCGCTTCTTATAAATGCGACAACTCAATGGTTAAAAAGATGCAAATTATGAATTTCACAAATATTAATCTTGCAAACACAAACAGAACTATCAAACACCCGGGCGCTGATGTCAACTGATTAATTCATTTGATATCGACTCTGAATTATTGTTGTTCGGAGCTCGGCGCTATTAGACATTGCTCTTTGAGGGTACATGGGGGTTCGCGGCAGACTGGCGCCACTATTTTCGGCGACTGTCTAAAGATATTTAACATCTTTTGAGTTTCTCCAATTTAAATGATCCGTAAACAAATGTAAGAAACTTTTCTGCACGTTCTATTAATCCACAAACACAATAACTTAACAAATATGGCTGACGACGTCGGAATTTGTGTAAAAAGCTCATGTTTGCTTTGAAATATATATAGAACTTTGGCATCGTTCATCATTGTGTATTGCTTTCTTAGATACTTACTCAGTACTGAGGTAACTGCATACAGGAACGCACGCACACACGCACGCATGTTATTACTGTGTCTACCAGTTCCAATGCGTAAATTGGAAACTAATGAGATTTTTTAAACCAGCTACATCACATATTATTAATAAAAGAAAGTTTTGTATATTGTAACATATGGCACATAGGCCTATCACTTCTGCTGTCAACAGTCAAAATATAAACTTCTACAACCCTTTTAAATGAGGTGTGATGCATTTCCCGACTTCTTGAAGTACATGGCTGAAGTGAGATACATGGAAAAATGGATATTATGGTTATGTCCTATAGATAAAACCTATAGAGAATCTGGAACGAGGTCACTTTTCATATCACTATTATGGACCGAGTTGAAAATTATCAATTTGCGCGAGCTTTAGCGAGTACAAAATTGATAATTTTCTACGAGGTTCATAATAGTGATATGAAAAGTGACCGAGTTTGAGATTTTATTTATCATATAAACTGTAATTTTGAAATATTTGCCAATAGTTGCTGATGTGACTTTTATCTGATTTCTCATTGTTGATTTTCGTGAAATCGATACCGCCGCTGTGACGCACCACTACTTGATAACAGATACTGAATGCGCAGTAAAATATAGTGACAAACACAAAATCTGGCGATGTCAGCCGTAAAATACACTTTCCTTCTAAGACTATAGCAGAGCAAGGCCATCAATCGTTACTTCGCTGCCGACTGATAAACTGTCAAACGATGACATTTTGTGATGACGTTTCATGAATGACAAATCGTAGTAAACAAATCGTAGTCAAACAGTACCGCGTAGTAATCCCTACGTGTCACGCTCACATCAATCGATGTTTTAATTGGTCGATTTAAATGGGTTGCACACCCAACAGCCAATGGAAATACTCCATTGAATATGGCACGTGTGCTCATATCGAAAAATATGGAACGGCTTGTTTATATGATACAATTATTAACGGACTACAACGGGTGTCTATTGAAAATATATTTTGCCATTATTAGCTCACTTACCCTGAAAGGATAACATTGACTAATTAAAATTGATCATTTGTTAATTGGTGGATTTTGACTGCGAAAATTGTGGTATATAGTGTTTGGAGCCTACTGAACACTATTGTGATAATTTTGAATTTGATTCTGTCTATTTGCTCAGCGGCCAAGTTGAATTCTTCGAAATTGGCAATAAATCCTTTGAAAGAATACTACTCATTAACAGATAGCCAATTCCAACGAAACTTGGATGGAAGGATCGTATAGAGTGACAAGCTCAGACTTGTCTATAAAAAAATAAGTTTGGTCAATCTGGTCATTGGCCATGTTCGACTTTTTTAGATTTCTACTAAATCATTTGAAAGACTACTTAACTGCTGGGCTGATTTCAACTAACCTTAAGGGAAAGTCGCTAGGCTGGGAGACTTTCCAAACATTCATGCATAGATCTGCCATTTGTTCACAAATCTGCACACATCTGCTTCTTCTATTTGGTCGGTGGTTATCCTGGATTTTTCAAAACGTCCAGTATACCCTTTAAATGACTACTATTGGTAGTTTAAATACATCTGGACCAGCTTAGCGATACAGAGCCTTCGTGTCTCTTGTTAATCTTTTACCCAAGCGGACCTACCAAACTCCGTAATTTGTTATAATGTACGTACAAGGAACCCACTCCAATTGGTCGACTGGAAATCGAGGTTACCTATTCCAAAAATAGCTTATAATCATAGGTTAAACAACGGGCATATATTTCCGCACTAAACTTGGGATTCTACGATTTCTGCTTTCATATTTAAAATAGGTAAATTGTGTTTTCGTGGTTTTGAAGTGTAACGAGGTAGCTAGTCTGATGCATTGATAATAAATAAACCTGCCATTGCTGCTAGAGACCTAATACAGAAAAGTATATGAGCAAGCAATGGTCAAATTCATAGTAACACAGAATGAAGATGCTTTAGATAATCTTTAGTCGGTCACATATGTCCATATCATGTTTATCTTAATCCATCTGTCAAAGAGAAACATAGAAAAATAGAATAGGTCCACATTTAGTACAAGAACCATATTTCACTCCAGAAATGCAGGAAAAATTCTCTCAGAGCATTTGGATTTCAAAATTGTGTGCTGGTCGGGGTTGGGTGGGTGAGGATCCCAAACCACTTGCTTCAATGAAGGGGGCACCATGATATGGCCCTCTTCCAGATCAACGCCATGCCTAGGGCGCCAATAACCATAGACCTGGCCCTGTCACGGTTTGGATGAAATAATATTGCCTAATATGCATCATGCCCTTTCAAGATTCAATTCTCTTTTTCGGCAAATTATATCGATAATTATTATGTTAATGGACACTCATTACAGATGAAATTCTTTTCTCGATCTCGTATCAAAGGTCTTGCGAGATGTGAATGGGATGATATGGCGTATTTGCATCCCTCCAGCCCCGGACTACATTCCATAAAGAGCATGGTTTCCGTATATTCCAGTAATTTGATGAACTAAATAATCCGTCAGGAACGCGTATGAATAGCATGTCATTGATGACTTTACAAGTTAATAATCATTCTGTTGACATTTTGAAACTAACTTGACTTGTCATATCCGGTAACAGTACCCAGTAAATTAGTTTCAAAATATTCACCAACTTGCTTGTAGAATTTCATTGAAATGGGATTCTGGTAATTCAGGGTTCAAGGTGTATAAATATATTAAAATACGCATACAAAGTAGGCGGAGCTTAGCTAGAAATGGATGGGTCATATTTAGAAAGTACGCCCTCTATGGGATGCACTGTATTAAGTGTGGAAGATGTCAGGATTAAGGCGGAAAGACGAGTCCCTATTACATCTGAGCATGATCTATTGTTCAGATCAACTGGTTAGACAAACATTTGCTGCAGTCTACATCACTCATTGAGATGCGAGCTGGGTAATAATGTCTATCTCTGATGATAATACAAAATATATCTGATAAGTTTCAGTCGACAGATGGGAGGGATTAGAGGAGTTAATCCATGTCTAAGCACGTGTATGCAGGGCCAGTATTACTGCAAGGGCATATAGGGATACTGGGCCCTGAAAATAAGGGGCCCATAAATCAAAAACAATTATATAAATCGACCCCAACACGTCGAAAACGTGGTGAGATGTTGCTAAAATGTGCAGGGCAAAGCTGGAATTACATACCTCTATTATCCCAAAGTGGATTACTTAATCCAATAATAATTTAAGGACCGCCCTTAAAGCCGTATCAAACATGTGTGCGTGCGTGTGTGCGTGTGTGCGGGCGCGTGCGCGTGCATGCGTGCGTGGGCGCGCGCGTGTGTGTGTGTGTGTATGAGTGAGCGGGTTAGTGCGCGTTCGCGAGTGTGTCGATACGTGTGTGCGTATGCCGTGCGTGTGTGTGTTTTTATTATACAATCTGCTTAATTACATTATTCATTTGTTCGTCCGCCTGAACATGTCTAATTACTTATCGAACTGGTAAATTGATTTATTTTATCGCTTAATTGTGTTTCCATGTATCATAATAGTTCCCTGTTGGCAAACGATACGCCTATTCCACATGATTATTTATGAATCAATTTGTAATTAATGTATTTATTATGTAATTTTTCAAAATGTGTCTACTGCCTGGGTATCCAAAATATATAGAAAACATATTTACTCATAAAACCACATTATCAAAAATGCGCATATTATTCTACAAAATTAATTCAAAATTATATTACGCAGAATTTCGACTATTGTCCCGAGCTACACTTTGCTATTGTAGTCGAGCCTGTCTACAGCTGACATCAATCCGAAAGGCCAAAATGTTGGTTCCTCAGGACGTGTGCTGTAAGAAAACACGCTCAGATGAGTCGCCGTCAGTTGCAGATGCGGTTTTATTAGCTGACTACTGTCTTTAGAAATCAATTTTGATTGACCACAAGGTGACTGCTGTAGACAGGCCCAACACCGTCCTACAAACGCTTCTTCTGTAGATACTAAAACTTTACAATGTCTTGTATATAATCCCTTTTTCTGTATTCCGTTCTTCTACTCTTTTTCTTTCTTAATTCTCAACACTTTTTGCAGTTATCTCTGGAGCTCTTTGTGCTTTTCATTTGCGCTTATGTTCCTTATTCTGCTGCACGTGCACATGGCCTTGGAATATATACATAAATGACAATGGATAATGACCTAGCTCAATACCGTGCGGCTATAGGTCTGTTTGACTGCCACCCTCCAAAATCCATAGGTCGTCAAAATATATCACCGGACTCACTTTTTAAATATGATCACAATAACGACTCAAGACGTTCTAGATATACATTCTAAGCTGGGTACCTCAAAAGCTGTCTGTCCCGACAGACTAAGTCCTAAACTATTAGTCATGAGTAAAGAAATTCTAACTCCGGTTCTAGCACGCTTCTTTAATTACTCACTCATAAATTCAAAATTTCCCACCTCCTGGAAAATTGCCAATGTAACTCCAATTTTTAAAAAGGGGGAAAGGGACTCATGCACAAACTACCGCCCAATACCGCCTCTTGAGTTGTCTTAGCAAAGTCATGGAAAGGACGGTTTTTAAATACGTTTACAATCACATTAGAGATAGTATCACTCCATACCAGTTTAGCTTTCTGCCTTCACATTCTACAGTAAATCTTGGGCCACTACTTTTCTTAGTATTTACTAACGATATGCCCAATGACATACTAAACAATATCAGACTATTTGCTGATGATACATGCCTTTATGTGATGTCGGACAACTTTGAAGACCATGCACCATCTGTCGACCACGATCTGCAAGTAATAACCCATTGGCCAAACAACGTCCCTATTTATTTCTCTACGCAGAGATCCCACTATTTTTCCAATAAATTTCAAAAATTCTGAAATAGTTCCATCGACCCATCACAAACACATTGGTATCACTTTCAACAATAACGGACATTGGCACAACGCCCGTGGAAAATATAATAGCAAATGCCCAGCTCAAGTTTTCATTACTCAAAGGACTGACATACACCTTAGACCGCGAATGTCTCGAAATCATGTATAAGAGATTTATTAGGCCATCGTTGGAATATGCTAATTTACCACTTGTTAACAGACTAGAAGACGTACAAAAGGATGATCTTAGGACAACTAGCGGAGTGACACGGAGTGTCCATATCGAAGATTTGTATATAGAAACTGGCATAGAAACACTTTCCCACGGACGAGAAATTTACAGATTAGTCATGTTTTACAAAATTGTCAATGGGATGACGAGCGAGGCCTTGACTGATTATCTCCCTCCACTGATATTAGCATGTAATCCCTATAATATCCGACGCTCGAATTCTTTTACCCCAGTTAGATGTCAAACGGAACACTATCGCGAGTCTCTTTTCTATGTCTAATACCCTACCAAAATTCAAGACCAAACTAAGAGCAATGCCCCATATTCCCAGTCTCCCTCCGTGGCATTACGTCGGCTCAAGAGTGGCTAATATATGTTTAAGTAGGCGTCGTAATGGCTGTAGTGGATTAAATAGACATCTATTCGATAACTTCCTCTCTGACTCTGCCAGCTGCGCCTGCGCCCATCCTGATGAATCTGTTAAACATTACCTTTTTAACTGTCCACGTTTTACGAGCAAAGAACCACATTTGAAAATGAGCTTGCCTCCAACCAAATCTCCTCAATAACCCTAACCACCCAGCAATTTCTATATAGCATATCTACGCCATTCACGTTGATGTAGAGTTAAATATCGTGGTTTCTACCATTCCATGTCAATATATTACTGACACCTGTCGGTTTAAATGACCTACAGTAATTACAAACACCACTCATGGATTGTGTCGACAAATCTATAGCCGCGGATGTTTCTGGATGGCCATGGAGTGTGGGCCAGCATGGGTGACTAGAGCGCATCGAACTCCTCCTTTCTCCTTATACCGCCTTGTGATTCGTCAAACCATGCTTTTCTCCTTCTCGCGAAGATTTTATTCTGTCATCATTAGGCTACCAACAACATCTCTCCTCCTCCTCGTCCTCCTCCACCTCCTTCTTCTTCTTCTTCTTGTTCTTTTTCTTTTTATTATTAATGTTATTGTTGTTATTACTGTTGTGACAGTTGGCAATATTATTATTCGCCTCTTGATTTATTTAATGTAATATATTTGTACGTAAGTGTACATAAGACATGTCTTATTGTGCTCCCACATAGACTAAAATAAACTTTGTATAAATCAGAAATAATTATTACCTTTATTCGATTTGAATCTTTTAATCCCGGTATCTCATTTTTACATTCATGATATACTTACGATGTTGAATAATTTAAAAACCAATTTGACTGGAAGCTTGTGCTGCCTTAGGCAGTATCGGCTTTCAGTCAAATTAGTTTCAAAATATTCAACAGCATTCTGACACATTGGTAGCGAAGATAATATATTTAATAGCAGCAGTAGTAGTAGTAGTAGTAGTAGTAGTAGTAGTAGTAGTAGTAGTAGTAGTAGTAGTAGTAGCCATTCCCTCCTTAACCCACTCAATAACTGGCATCCACAACGAATTGTCCATAAGCCCCGAACACGTGTAAACCGCCTCTGCATATTATCAGCCGTGAATAGACTCCTTGTACTTATTATCTCTCACTCGGCGTTGTTCTCCCTGGCGTCGTCTGATATTTGAAACACAGTAAAACAAACGTATAACTAATGGTTTATGTGCCGCTACAATAGATGATCGCGTAATAAAACTATATTCGACTCGCGGGTGATCCTGACCCACATCCGTATGCTCTGCATCCCTTATGCGCCCCATGAAGTAGATATGTGAGACTTTATCATACACTGTACAAAGCACTCCCAGCCAGCGAGCATATGAATGGATATGGCAGATCTGATCATTTTATTTGCTTGCATTTCTAGAATTATGGCAAAAACTGTTTTCATGTATGCACTTAGTGACCCGAATATTTGACTCATTGTCATCAGCAGCAGACCACTTTAACCTAGCTAGAATATGAAGGGGTTGCATTCCAAAGTTTCACCAAATACGTTTATAATAGTCAACATATTGTTTCTTACATCATTACTTATTAATTATTTTGAAACTAATTTGACTGGGTAGCAACAGAGCCCTGTCCAATTAGTTTTAAGATATTCAACAGCATGTTTATTAAATAGCATAGACATACAGTCGTACAACAACGTGTAGTACGCGTTCGTGACGAACTTATCTACGCCATTCATGCCCAAATTGGGTGTGACGCCACGCGCCGCGTAGTGGATTCTGACATCATATGATTGATGGATAAACTTAAATCCTCCATTAATCCGAAATTCAACTCATGTCTAGCTATCATATGATTGGATATGTTAAAATTCGTTCGTCTTCTTTCATACATTTTTTCGACCATCAAAAATTGTAAACCATTCATCTCTCCATTCATCTCGCTGTACTGGCTAGTGCACTCCACCTCCTTCAATGACCCATAATGTTTTGAGGCGAGGTCTGTATAATTGGTCCATATGGTTTGTTTCAGAGCTGTTCTATTATTATAGAATATGTTCCGCTGTATCTGGCGCCTACTGACTTATGAAAACTGCGATTTCCCTGACCGTGAACCTTCAAAGAAGACGGTGCATCATCTTAACATGTCCTGATTTTAGAAGAAACATAATCACTTGGCATGTTCTACTTAGTTGGTAGAATGTACCCGCTTTGCTATACCCTTGTCAATTTGTATTGAATGTACTCCATTTTTGTTAGGTGGTAAGCTCCTTCGTCTCCTGGAATTTCTGCATGTCCACGTATCTATTGCAGGATTAATTTCTCTTATCTACATCCAGTCCAAATACACCAGACGCTCAGACAATATAGGATTCGAGATAATCCACCAATTATATAACCTCATAATCAATTAAATCATGAATGATGTTGATAGGGTTGTCACGAACGCATAATTGATGACGTACTAAGTGGTGCTGTTCGAATTGCATGTCTTTACTATTTAATAACCATTCTGTTGAATAGTTTGAAACTAAGTTGACTGGGTGCTGTTACTGCCATAGGCGGTGATATCACTAAGACACATTAGTTTTAAAATATTTAACATCTTAGCTGCTTAGCTTTCTGGAAATTGAGATTCAGAGAGTGCAACGATCGATCGATTCCAACAGGCGAAACGTGGGCGGAGCTTACCCATGGATGGGCGGGGTTTAGCTAAACCTGGATTCCTCCACTGATGGCTTGTAACACTTCTCATTAATCAGTGAGTATTACAACTTAGGGTTGAGTTCTTCATTTTGTCTCATCCGTGTCTTAGCCGCTTCTAGCAAAGCTGTGGAGTTAGCGAGAGCTTGTGTGTTGGTCATGTCTTGTCATTCTATATTTCCTGGATGCGACCACCATGTATATGACACTTCCATTATTACATTGCGAAGTGCCTCTGTCGCTGCTCAATCTGAATACATATGCACATAACTATTTATCACGGGGACAGGATTTAAACTAAGATTATTAATTTTTACGTGTGTCGGGATTTCTTCCTTTGCCAACTATTTATTCACTTTCTCCAATGTCTTTGGAAATGTTATTTGATGCCACGATGGATGTGTGTTGTAGACTATGATATGTTTTGCACTGTCGTTTATCTCATAGCGACTATATTTGTTTTCATGGATGGAACTGGTCCTCGTCAGCCTATGCTTGGATGGGTGTGTAGTTTCGTGTCTTATAGGATGATGCGGTATGCACCAGCACTTCTGACGTTTGCTTGCTAATTTACACTCGACTATGTCCGCTATAGAGTGATCTGTCCTGGCACTCAGGTATCTAACGTCGTAATAATTTATGTCATATGTAGGCTGACGTCACAATCATGATGCTGTATACCAATTCCGTCACGAAATTCGAAGACAATGCAGAGGTACGAATTGTATATCTTTTATGAGTTTAGAATTTAATAAACATATGTTGAATATTCTGAAATTAATTTGAGTTGGAGCTGTTGTAGCAGGGTTCAAAGTTTTATAAATCGAGTCTAGGACACGTGTACAATTGGACGAGCCTTGCTAGAAATAGGCTGGAATTTGCTAGAAATGGACCCATCTGTAAACTGGCGACGAGCCACGGTCTACATACCTGAAATGGGGTTGATCACGGTGCTACTGTTAATACCATAAGTTCTGTTTGTTTAATTATCTGGATAATACCCCTCACTACTGTTCAACATGCTGCCATGCCAAGGCAGGTCCCGCGATAACACGACTACATTGGCCCAACGTTGGCCCAATATACGTTTTAATATTAGGCCAACATTGGGTGTCTATGTTTGTGCAAAATCATTCTGCTAACGTTGGCCCAACATGTTGGGCCAACGCATCCACTCAATTTTGACTCAACATACATCATATAACATTGGCTCAACTTTGGCAGCATAGTTTGGCCAAACATCATTTTGCGCACTGGTCTAACATTGGGCCAACATATTTTACAAACATCTTTTATATGTGTAATATATTTTGTAAAAATTGGCAAAGTAAAAGATACATTTAATGAACTGTGTCAAAAAGGTATATATTGCCTTTATTTTTGTGAGATTGTCAAGTTATTAAAATGGGTTTTCAAAAAGACATATTGAAATTATATTACAGCTTAAAAATATTCAGAGGATGGATATTATTTACATATAGTTGCTTTTAAATATAGAACTGATTACAAAATAATAAGCCCAATTGCTGTATTTATATGCCGAATCTAATATAAGCTGGTAAATAATGCGATATCGAGTACCTCCCTTGAGAAGTGAATATTTCGTTTTATTAAATTCAAATTCACGAGCTAATTATTAAATATATATATATTTACTTATTTTAGATAGCATATAGTAGGCAAATACCTTGCCCCAACACATTGAAGACTTTCGCTTCTCTTTCTTCAACTTTGATGATGCTATGTAATGATTATCTGATCTAATTGATATGAAGCCTTTTCAGTTTTGCGTAAACTGGTAACTGGATGTAAAGTACGATATTTGTATACGATATCCGGGCCTGATCTGACTAACTCTCAGAAGGATGAGGTAAGATACGGTGGTCTTCCGTATGCTCCAGAGTTAAAATGCACACAAAACTATTGCCTTGAAGTTATCAAGGTGATGACTTTAATACTAGTTCTAACTGTACAAAAGAAGATGACTTTTACTGTCATAAATTACGAATAACATTTATACGAATTTGAAAGCTTGTAACTACTTATCGAACAGTAATATTTCTATTCAACTCTATACTAAAAGGATTACTCTCAATCGAGCTGATCTGACATCCTAACTAGTAACCTATCATTCCTGCCTACTACAATAAGTTCAACCAGCGCTTATCCTTACTACAAGTTTTTCCTCCCTCCCCGATAAAACTTCAAAGTGCTTCATTTATACTCTCTGATGCCCCGTTACTGCGTTCAGAAGTTCATCCGCCATTCCCTGATTATGACGTTTCCCCTGCCCAAAACTACTTCCGGAAACGACACCACACTGAACGTGGTCCAACTGGTTCGTGCCGGTTCTACTTTGATGCTATCTGTCGGTCTCTATCAACAATTACTTATTTCTGATAATTAGCCTGCCATGTCAGATCGACACATAGTTGATATACAATTTTGTTCCCAACAGGATGTTATGTTTTGACTCTTTTCTGTCCAGGTCCTCTTCCTTGCTTTTAGGCCTATGCCTGTAATTTAGGACGGTTAATAGCACTGGAGCTATATGAGCTCATCACCAGCTGGTGTTTTTGTGCTTTCTATTTAGATTCGGGTCAGTCGGTTCGTTGTTATTTCGCTCATTATCCTTGACAATTCCCATCGATTCTTCTTGCTTTCTACTAGCTTATTATTTTGTAAACCCCTGCCCCGACCCACTGCTGAATACTATCAACTATTTGCTGATCCCACGGCAACAACTTTCATCCTTACTTTTTCCACTTACTGACAGATACCATCAAACCAGCACCGTCGCTTCTCCCCCTACTTCATTTCATTAACACTACTCTCAGTTTCTATACTAGTTTCGTATCTGCATCATTGGCTGGTGACGTCATCCAGTCACCCAGTGCAAACATCTACTACTCTGTATTCTACCACTACTATATTATCCCTCCTCTAGCTCTTCTGGTATTTTCAAAAGATACTTTTTACTAAGGTCTTTTACTAAGGTCTTACTCATAAATATAAGATGTCCATCGGGTCATGACTCCCTCTAGACAATCCGATATCTACAACATGTATATAACCGTTATAATATACATTGGCCATAAGTTATTGGGCCAACATTGACCCAATGTCCAGTACCAATCAGTTCTAACCAATCACTAACGTTCAGCCAACGTACAGGTGTTATATGGGACGTACATATCCCGTCAATGTCAACTTCAGAATTTTAACATCAGCATCCCAAGCTGTGCCAAGACATTGGGGGTAGGCATGCCACGATATGAACTAGCACGACTAATGTACAAAAGAGAAGTATGCAACTATTTGCTTAAAACAGGAAGGGGCAGATACATCCTCAAAACAGAAGAAATATATGATACCGGTACAGGATATCATATCAGTATGCCGCGAAGCCCTAAAAGGGGTATACCTCCCAGTCAAAAATGTCTCAAAATATGCAACATAATTGTATTCAATTATAGGTTCATCAAAGATATAAAGGTGATGTGTTGACAAATCAGTGCGCCGTATGGTGTTTATATTGCTTCTAGTGGCAGATATGGGCTATGTCTTCGGATGACACAAATGTCATTTAATAGTTTGCCAGAAATTATTTCAAAGCTACTTTGCTGTATTTACCCTTTATTTATAAAGATCTTTGGAATAGTTATTAATTTCTTGCAATTATCAGTTTTGCCTACATCCAGCGATTGCTTATTCAATGCGAATCACTTAGTGAACTATACGATTTTTTTCATTTAGAAATTTGGATTGCGGATTAGTGATACATTTTGACACACAGAGGGAAGATCTAAAAGATTTAGATGTACAATGTGCGTGCGTGCGTGCGTGCGTGCGTGCGTGCGTGCGTGCGTGCGTGCGTGCGTGCGTGCGTGCGTGCGTGCGTGCGTGCGTGCGTGCGTGCGTGCGTGCGTGCGTGCGTGCGTGCGTGCGTGCGTGCGTGCGTGCGTGCGTGCGTGCGTGCGTGCGTGCGTGCGTGCGTGCGTGCTGTTTTTATTCCTGGTCATCAGATGTTCTGTTTACAGTCGGGCAATATAATAATCAGGACCATGTGCTAAGAATCCACACGCAGTCAAAAGAATTAAGTTGAGATAACGAGATACTGGCAAATGAGTCTAATGTGATTTCGCTGAGCAAAGAAACTAAATTAAATTATTTTATGTGAACTCGGTTTTCAAAGCCCATGTGGAAACTGCTCTTATTGACATTAATTCCCTTCGCTAAATACAGTCTTTGTCAAGGGTCAACTGTATCGTCATGGTTATTCCTGTCCGCGAGGAGCTAGCCACGTTGTTGCCAGACTGGTTCTCATGTGAGTAAGGTGACACCTCACTGTCCACATCGAAGGAGAGTGTGCAGATTAGCCTGCAGCTCGCCATAGTGTTGAAACAATGTAATAAAAGGTGTATTCAGAAATTGTTATCCTGAGACTCATTGTGCACGTGTAATCGTAGCTGGCCCGAGCCTCACAATCTGCGAATAAACCGCATAATATTATAATAGTCCTTTCCCACATTAGGGTATATTGGGAAAATACCTTCCCACTATGCATTGCGCATACAACTTCTGGCTGGTATTCGCGATTGGCGACGCGCATACAGCGCCACTTTACTTTACTATTTAAATCAGATACAACGCACTTGTTTATATGAAGACCTAAGTTTTAGGTATTCGGTTGTATAGATGTGTAAAATGTAATACAGTTGATTGTAATTTTAAAATAGCCCAATTGGCCACTTGATTTAATGATTCTAGGTATAATAGTGCATGTTATATGCACAAATAATTTAGACCGTGTTCTCACTAGAGAGATAATCGGGAAAAACGCCATACCTCAGTATTGAGTTACTGCGGTTTATTCTCTAGTGAGAACACTGCCTTAGTGTAATAGTCACTCAATGCGGGCCAACTGCTTGGTGGCAGCATTACCAGCTGTATCTATTTATACAGATTTACGTCCAAACATTGGGACTTCTGCAAGATGGCAATCGACATGTGAGGTATTCAATGCCATCAAGAAACCACACATACTTCAATTTCTCCAGCAATCTGCCTGTGATGATGAGGATATACGCCCCCGGGAGACACCCATTGGCAAATACAAAACTAAATTTTGGCGCCAAATCAACGCCTCCTGCACATGTTGAAACATCAATATGATCACCACAAGGCTTACACCAGTGTTACCTCGCCGGAGCACTACGTTCTGTTTGAGAACACTCTCCACAACCAAACACTCCAATTTCAATTATATGTATGCCACTAGAGATGGAGTATGCAGATGATCTAGCTGTATCGACGAGGGAAACGTGTTCTCTTGATACACTACTTCCAAATCCTGCAAAACATATCACGGCTGCACCCCTCGTGAATGAAGCCAAGACAACGATGACTAACGTATACATATCCGACACAACAGAAGTGAATGATGATGGTACTGCAAATATCGCACTCCAGTCATTTTGGAGGTGTAGCTTGGGGGGGGGGGGGGGTACGCACTGGTCAGTTCTGCTGCTCCACTCCGTTGCACTGCATGTACATGATGTGAGGGAGGGCTGGTTAGCTGCGGTTCTCGGGGTAATGGATCCCGTATTGCGACTCTCCGAAAAGTACAATGACCTACTTCTAGGGCCGGTGGAACGATAACATTCCAGTGGGGTCATGCGACCATTGCCGCCAAGATTGAGCCTTACTGTTTCATCCCAACTATTTGTGTCACCGGTATGGCGGTCATAGCTTAATTTAGGAGTCTGGACATGATAATAAATCTAAAATTAACTATACAAACAATGGTGCTCGTTTGCTAGTAGACGAGACAAAATATCCACTACATAGAACTAAGTTGGTGTCTTGTTTACGTGGATTCGTCAGAGGTACCCCACTGATCCCTATATATCCGTAAGGTATCCCAGCAAGGGAGCGTCCTAACGAGGTTACGTATGCAGTTTTAATATAAACCATTATAATCCTAGCAAAAACATTATTGTTGCGAGAGGAAAGTGCCTAGAGCGGGCCTCTGTCACAGGAATATGCCTTCAATGCTGAAGCGGAGGAAGAGAGCTGGCAAAAAGGCCTCTCTTGTCCAAACGTATGCTAAGTGTAGTGTGTGTCAACCTAGTGAAATTATAATTAATGTGTTGCACGCTGCATTACGTGAAAACGGGGCGGATGATTTACGAAGAATTCAAACGCCGTCATCTTATGTATGTCCAAGATACTGCATTGGTAGTTGCCACTTTATTTATGCAGTCCTTCAACTAAATTCTAACCTATCATTTAGTTGTTAGATTTGCTTCCAAGCTCTGGCCGCAAGTGGCAGGGAGTTCTACCTATCTTTTGACACATGAGCCTAACTGGCGAAGAAGCCCGGTTTCCCGAAGGTCACCCTACAGAGCATCTCCCTCAGAAAGGCAGCGTGTGGACATGTTATGGAGTGACAGCTTCAGAATCATATAACAATCCAGTTACAAATCACACCACAACCACATACAACATCACTAAGACAAGTTATCATTTACATAAGCAATTTGAAAAGTGCACAAATATGTGTATGGTGCGGAGTAAGAGGCAGCTATACATCACCCGTGACATTCCTGTGAGGGCGTGGTGGGTTCTAAGACTGCACCCAGTCACTGTGCATAGTTAGATGGAGGTCTTCATCCAATCCGTCACCCGTGTGTCAGGGAAGGATCACTTGAGCTCCAACTCCGGAGAACTAACGTTTGCCTGTCGTTAGGGTTAAGTTTCAGAATGCCCTGAGATGCACGGCTGGCCGGTTTTACATAAATATCTTTTTGCAGGGTTATCTATGCTAACTAGTATCCAAAGATACAGAGGGGGGGGGGGGGGGAGGTGTATGCGAAATCTACACTTTAGTCTTCACCCCAATAGTTTCCCAAGTCGGATCATGTCAACTTGTCGATGGGAGTTTCAGACAAGTTATAAGCCTTGCGGCTGGAGGAGCGTAGAAAGAGACACTCACTCAATATAATAAGAGGCGCTAAGGTATTTGGCCAATTTTACACAATTTAGCTGGTGTACGGTGTTATATATCTGCTACAGCCGAAAAAAGAGGTGTACATGAATGAGATTGTCCCAGACTACTTTAAACCTATCCTATCGAGCTAGAATAGCCAAGTGTAGTCGACCACACGGCAGGCTCGAGTAATGTGAGCATGAACAGTAATCTCAGTGTAAAATTGAGGCTGGGGGAAACGGTGATGCGGATTTAACATTACTGTAGAGTATGGCCTAGCGTACTGCGGTCCTAGAGTTTGTATATAAAAAACAAAACAATATAACCAGGATGGCTGCTTGCCATATACATAACTAACTAATACTGTAGTGACAGAAAATCAGGTCATATGACCTTACGGTGCTCGTTAGTGTGTACGCACAAAAATAAGGATAATATTTACAGTTAAAAAGATATAAACTATAAAATGTGGTCTCAGACGGCCATGGCGGTACCTATTAGTCAGCAGTACCTGTAAGGAAATAAATAAATGAATACAATAGCTAAATGAGTACCTATTAGTCATCGGTACGGAAAAGGTTCATAAATGCGTTACAGATGAGGAATGTGAGATGGCATGATTCTGGAGTTGCCGGGATATCTCGACAGACGAACTGTTGATGCGGCTCACTCTCAAGGATGGTGAAGAAGAACGATTGTAGTCGGATGTCTACTAGATAGTCATAATAGCTAATACAACAATTAAGCAGAATGTTAAAATGTCCGTCCGGTAACGGAAGCTTGAAAGTTGCACGTAACATGAAGGGCTACAGTTGTAATTAAACAATGCATGTACATTACTGGGTACACCGTACATGCTACATCGCATAGCTCTTGCGGTGTACCAGGCAGTGTTCAACCAGATTGTGACCTAAAAGTTAATTAAATACACGACATGCTGCGCGGAAGTTTGAATACCACTTTTCAGCCTGGTCCGGAAGATCTGACGAGTTGCCCACCAAGAATCACCACTTGTTCTACATGCTGAAGAGATTACGTCTGGGGCGCGAGGCCCATCCGCAGAAAGGCTCCTCTGAGGTGTTGGTAGTGAGGAAGTCTCTTCTATTTATTTAGGTGACCCCGGATGGCCGTCCGAGGGCTTAGAAAAGCTTGTGATTGCGGATGTCCGATTGCTGACCAGAGAATGAGAACTGAATTACGAAAGGCATTGCTGCCGCTAACAGGGAGCCACAATCAGTAAGCAGTTGCCCACGTCGAGCACTGCTCTGACCACACAACCTACCACTTCCTCTCTCTCGCCGAAGTGTGGTCTCGATACTTGATTGTTCACTCCTTTTATACTACTCGTGACGGCAGAGGCAGAACGCCCAGACAATCAGTGGGCGATCTATAGCCAATAAGCGTGCAGCTAGAAAGGGTGAGGACGCTATCACGTGATAGGCACATTCCCCATTCATTTAATACATACACGCGATTACGACGTCCCAGTAATATTTTGATAATAATTTCAATGAACCATTTTAGGATAACTCGGCCATCTTTGGTCCCACTTTAAAAATGTAAATAGTTATGGAATCCCCCTCTCATTCCGGTCCTGATATGTACCAATAACGACGAGAATGGTGTAATTACGTGCACCAATTCGCTACACCTTAGTATGCATTCTCTCCCAACGCTGACGTGTTGCCAGGGAAGCTCTGATGTGCGCGTATGTGCGGTACGCGATCTCACGGTCGTTTTATAGAAACCTCTCCCATATGGCTCATACACGCGTACTATCCTACCCAGTGGGCATGAGGAGAGGGGCGTGCTTAGCCCGTACCAAGAGCGGTAATTCCGTACCTAGCCGAGCTGGGACGGTCCGTACCCGTCCGGCCGATCCGCGTTACAGAACTTACGCGAGATGGCATGGTTTTAAATCCCCACGAAAGTCGGATATATTCCCATAATTCTATGCGATTGCAACAGCTGGGCAGCCTCAAAATTCCTCGTGAACAGACGTGAGGCATACCACCGCGAACATCTGCAAGCCATTACAATCATCGCTGGGCACACAGTTTAATATCAAATGCAGCGCTACAAACTGCATAATACAGAGTCCCTATCCGTGAGGATATCCCAACGGCGATGATCAATGTTCGGGCATGTTCTCTGAATGCCAGAAGATACGCCTACGCAGAAAACATTATAATGTGCAGCTATATGTGCAAAAGGGTATCAGGCACGGAAAGGATATAAGAGAGATGCGTTTTGCGATCAGATCTCAAAGCACCTAATCTAGGACCACTATAGATAAGAAAGAACATAAAACAGAATGTTGAAGAAGAAAAACTGATTGCAGCGCAAATAAGTTTTCTCTACTCTCAGCTGCATAATGCAGCCGCTCATCATCATCACCGTCGTCGTCGTCGTCGTCGTCATCGTCGCCGTTGTTACAGCCACCGCTACCGTCGTCGTCGTCGTCCTCGTCGTCGTCATTCACGTACACTCCTTGGTGGACTTGGTGGAGAGAGGTAGCGAGGATTCAAGGTGATTGCAGATGTATTCACGGATAGCTAAATACTCACGCTCAGAGACGCGAACCACGAGCACTGGTTAAGAACGCCAGTGCAATAACAACAGGTACGCGGTCTCCTTCACCATTCTACTGATCGTGTTCACCTTGAGATATGAGATGGAATACGAGAACAAGTACTGCATGAGAATGTGTCGGCGCTTTAACCATTGAAACTATACCGTCGAAGCTTTAACACACATATACAAGAAACATGTTGAATATATTTTAAATAATGTTATTGGGAAACGTTGCTTCACTGGGCAGTAATACTTCTCAGTAAAATTAGTTTTAAAACATTCAATAAAATACGCCATGCTTCATAATGAATGTGTTGGGTATGGTCTGTGATGGTTGACGTGTTAATAGTAAGTACTGAGCCACACTAATATAATGCCAATTTCAGCCCATGCAGAATTCATCTCGTTAACCCTTGAACTCCCGCTGACACAATACAAGACAACTTTACAGGAAAGATGTTAAATATTTTGAAACTGTTTCGACTGGGCAGCAACAGATCTCGGTCAAATTAGTTTCAGAATATTCAACAGCGTATTCCTTATATTATAAATAGCTTGTCTTTAATTTTCTGTAAGTAGCCTATTATTAAATGGTTACATGCGGATGGACGATTACTGGCCGGTATTTGGACGATAAAGAATTATTACGCAACAACAGATTCCTTTTTGGGAATCGGAAATTTGATCGATTCCGCGTTCAGATAAGAGTACAATGCGCTCAAGAATTAGGTTATGTTCTCTATGGCTCGTAGGCGTGTGGCAATGATTATAACGTAACTGTAACGGAATCCACTCAGGGCTTGAATGCGGTATTAAGGTGGAGCAGAATTGGGTGCTATGTATAGCTCAGTGGTACATGTAGAAATCAGGGATTTGATTTGCCAGGCATGTATAATCTCATTCTCAATCTGATGTCATTTCGATTTGTGTCATAATCAAAAGACGATATTTGTCTGGGATTTGTCGTAAAAAAGGCGATGATGCTCGATCATCAGCGCGATCGTGAAGTTATGCGCATATTGTCGACACCATTTGACGGATGAATTTCCAATATTTCGTTTTCAACGTTACCATACAGGAAAACTATAGACTATTTTGAAATCAATGTGACTAGAAGCCGTTCCTGCATTAGGCAACAACGGCTTCGGGTCATATTAATGTCATAAATATTCCACTAAATAAGTTTTATATTGTAAAGAATATACTTTTCCGTGATTTGTCGGTGAATGGGTGAAAGGTCTAAATCATTAATTTATCTTACCTGAACGAACACAACATAAGTTGGAAAGACAGGAATCTCGCTGATCACCTTCACTGGAGACCGGACCCTAACGGACTTTTCCAGTGTATTCATCAACCATATGACGTCATAATCAACTACGTCACGTGTAGGAAGACGTCACAAACGCTTACTTGATTACGGACTAAGCGTTGTTGTATGAATTGTATGTCTTTGCTGTTTAATAAGCATGTTGTTGAATATTTTGAAACTAATTTGACTGGGGATGTTACAGCACCTAGTTAAATTAGTTTCAAAATATGTTTTTTTGGTGTGTGTGTGGTGTTGGAAGAGGGGGGGGGGGTGGGGTGGTGGAATTGATTTCCTCCGTGATTTGATGAGGATGCAAACTTCATCTCTAACCCCAGTTTTTTTTACTTATTTACGCAACCCTTCAGGGAAGCAACGCAACCCTTCGGGGAAGCACCTCAAAGAATACCATGGCTCGAGTACATCTAGTGTGAGTGGCCAACAAAACCAAACCAACACACCAAGAGCAATTTATGTGTATAATTTTCTCGAAATTATGATTCAGGGTGTTCCTGGTTCGATCGATCCAATCACAGACAGAGCGTGGACAGAACTTAGCTAGAAATGGGTCGGCATAGATAAAATCTCGATTCATTGGCAAGTGGCATAGCCAGAAATGGATCCCTGTATAACAAAACGCTTCAGAAGAGATCTTAAGATTTGAAGCATTTACAGTCCTTCTTGACAAGTACTTCCTGCTGAAACTACCCTGTCACAGACAGCTGGTGAAGCAATCAACCGAATATAATAGCAATGACCACACTCATACGTCTGCAGATGGTTTTAACATAGGTAGTATGGTCAATCTAAATGGATGAAGCATGCATGGTCTCGATTTGATTTCCATTTAGGCGAGTGACCAACTTCCGTATCAGAAATAGTCCACCCACGTTAAGTGATTACCATGACAATTAGATTTGATAGATACTCAGAGCTGCGTTAAACATATTTGGGGCCCCGAGCCAATTAGTTTTGGGGACGTCTTATTAGGTGGATCCAGCCGCCGCTGCCGCTACTGCTATTACCACTGCTATTACTGCCGCTGCTTATGCTGCTGCCCCTGCTCCGACTACTGCTGTTGTGCTGCTGCTGCTGCTGCTGCTGCTGCTGCTGCTGCTGCTGCTGCTGCGGATGCTGCTGTCACTTCTGCTGCTACTACTGCTGCTGTGCTGCTGCTGCTGCTGCTGCTGCTGCTGCGGCCACTTCCTACTGCTATAGCTACTCCTTCTACTACTATTACTACTACTACTACTACTACTACTAGTAGTAGTAGTAGTAGTAGTAGTAGTAGTAGTACTACTACTACTAGAGAAGAGTATTTTTTAAGTTACCACTAGAATGACTGGTTCAGTTACCGACCCAATCATTCTAGTGGTAAGTATTCAAAAATACTTTTCTCTAGGCCGTTCAAATAGCCATGTCTGAAGACTACCACAAAGTTGTTTGTTGGACAGTTTAACCATTAAAGGGTTAAGTTGACACAAGAGCGGTTAATACATGCATTGAAGCAGAAACCATCTCTATCTGTCAGTCATGCTATTTCCTGCAAATCTGTTGGAGGAATTCAACTAAAGTGGTTCTGCGCGTTACCCATGTGGTTACGGACTCTGAGATGACATTAATTTTATATTGTGCCCTACCTCTGGGGAAGGGGTATATGTAGAAAACGTTACATTTGATGAAAATGTGAGTATCTGCGATGGCGCACAATCGACTGTGCGTTCTAGTTCGATACAAATAGCAATATAACTTTAATTTAAAAAATGTATGTGAATATGGTTTGCTGACATATCGATCTTTGAAATATGGTCAACTATTGGTCAGGAGAAAATGCTAAAAGCATGATAATTTTGCTGGCAAATGTATGTCGATATTTAGATCCGGTGACGCAGCTGATGACCCCTATTTCGGTTGGGCTTCGAAACCCAGATTATTCACCTACTTGTCCCCGCTATTTGTTACGCTAATAAGCATGCAGACCAGATTTCATTTTACCATGGCAACTAAGCAACCCGGACCTGTTCCCATGTGTGCTCGTACAAATGTCGGTCTTAACTAAGTCGCGAGAATCCCCTTTCAGATGAAAGAAAAGACAGGATATATGTCACCTAAACTCGTTGAAGAAGAATATCCAGAAAACGTATATGTAAACCAAGTTTGCCCTGATTATGAGAGATGTGTGTGTACAGGAAAAAGAAAAATGGATTAAATGTGACGTGTCTCAAATAAGATATGCACTGGCCAATATCTTAAATCAGTTATTGTTTTGTCAGCTAAATTGAGTAAACATCTTTAATCATTTGATTGTGAAACGAGAAAAACGAAAAAACTTGAAGTTAATTAGCCTGGTGCTGTGTATGCCAGCAACGGGTTCCCGTCAAATTAGCCTTAAAATATTCAACAGATTACCTGTATAGTTACCTTGAAATTGAGATCCTGGCAATTCATAGGTCAACAAAATAGATATAGATGTCTGAAATGTATTTGGAATGATTTTGACTGAGAATGGGGTAATGCTATTCTAACCACGATCAATGAATGAAATCCACAAGGTCACTAAAGTAAATGACGTCATAATGAATTACCAAACTTGTAGGATGACGTCCCAATCAAAATGCGTAAATAATGGCATGTCTAAGTCCGTCACGGACTTTTAAAGTTGCACGAATTGTATGTCTTTACTATTTAATAAACATTCTGTTTAATATTTTGAAACCAATTAAATCCGGCGCTGTCACTGCCATGCGCCAAATTAGTTAAACTTGAAATTGGAATTCTGGGAACTCAGGGCTCAAAATATATAAATCAATCTCAACACTCGCGAATCTTGGGCGGAGTGTAGTTAGAGATGGGTGGGGTATAGCTAAAGTGGACTCAACCATTCCATCACTCGTAGAACGAGACACATTTTCTACAACACACTTATAAATAGGCTTGGTTCGTGCTATTTATATTTTCCACATGTCCTTGTATTTAAGTGATAATTAATGTTGTGAAAGATTGTTAGACAAATGATTCAGGTATATATTCACAATGAGTTGCTGAAACTGTTGCTTGGCCAATAGCATTACGCCATATGCGTCAATTTCACTCCTCATTTACGCATCCTATATACTGCTGCACATTTAAACCATTCTGGCTAAATGCTTTATTATGCTAATGGGAGAGCCACATTCCCAAATGGAGTATTCCAGTTTATCCATCGATCACATGACGTCATAATCAAGTACGCGACGTGTATGACGACGTCATAATCAATTAAGTCATGAATGGCATAGCTAATTTCGCCACGACTGCTTAATTGATGATGGACTGAGAGTTGTTGTACGAATTATATAGCTGTATTATTTAATAAACATTCTGTTGAAGATTTTGAAACTAATTTTACTGGGCGCTGTTGGCAGCAACAGCACCCAGTCAAAATAGTTGCAAAATCTTCAACAGCTTACTTGCATAGTTGTCTGGAAATTGATTTGGTTCAGGCATCGATGGATGCCAACACGGGCGAAGTAAGTGTGGAGCTTAGCTAATGATGGGCGGGGCACTGCTAAAACTAGATTCCTCCATTGGAAGAAGATGATATTACATGGGTGACATAGACAATAATAAATACGTCTTTTGGATTAAAGAACTGGACACATTTATTAATCTATCAATTACTAACGAGAACGTATGTAAGTCAGTGGGGAAGCTTGGTAGCCATTTGAAACGTGAACACATACAGACAACCCAGACAGATTCGACAGTGCGTACCAATAAGTACGTCATTGATTGATTAGCCTTGTTAATACACAACTCGTCCCGTGACAGCAGACACTTGATGAGGCAAGTGATCAACCAGGGTAGATTAATCCTTTAATGACTCAATTTTTTCAAAGAAAACTAAATATATTGAATGTCCATTTGTAGGCTAAGTGAAGACTATTTGAAAATTGAGCATTGGAATGGCTGGTTCGGTTACCGAGCCAGGCATTCCAGGAGTACATTTTCAAAAATAGCCTTCACTTTACCTGCTAATCGGCATTCCTCAAGACCACTGCAGAGGCTTGTTTTTGGTGGGTTTCGTCCTGATATGAAGGCCAGATCTCATCGATGGTATGTCTGGTAATTGGTAATATTTTGAGGATAGTCTAAGTGAAACTGGCTTGCTTCAAACATAACACACTCGTCCAGCATCTTTTTTTAATGTTTGCTGCTGGCAACATGTTTACCAGCCCCTACAACCCATTGAGTAGTAATGTACAGTAGGATAAGTGTGATATTAGCAAATATATCGTATCGATCAAGGTCATTATCGAGTGTTCCTCCGCCAGACGGTTCTGGGCATAATGATATTGTCTACTAGACGCGGATTCGGATTAACTTGTTGTCATATATGTCATCTCGGCTGGCGAGAGTTATTTGCTTGCCAGTGATAATGATAAATGTTCTCCGAGAAATATTCCTGATATTTGTCGAGTGTAAGGTTACCACTTTGAACCCTGAATTTCAATTTCAAGCGAACTATGCAGATAGTCTGTTGAATAGTTTGAATCTAATTTGACAGGGACCTGTTTTTGCCATCATAGTCGGATTAAGGCAAAAGCTAACGGCGATACAGACCCGGGAGCCCCCAAATTAATGGATTCCCAAATCAAAAACGGTTATCGCACTTTATTTATTTGAACATGTAATCCCAGTATCTCACTTTTACTGTTATTATATATGTAAGCCGTTAAATATTTTGTTTCTAATTTGACTGTAAGCTGGTGCTGCCTTGGGTGGCATCAACTTTCAGTCAAATTACTTTCCAAACTATACAACAGCATTGTGACACGTACGTAGCGCATTTACCATATTTGGGAGCAGCAGCATAAGCAGCGGCAACAGTAACCGCAGCAGCAACAGCAGCAAGCAGCAGCAGCAGCAGCAGCAGCAGCAGCAGTAACAGCCGCATCAGGAACAGCAGCAGAAGAAGCAGTAGTCGTAGCATCAGCTGCAGTAGTAGTAGTGGTAGCAGTGGTAGTAGTAGTAGTAGTAGTAGTAGTAGTAGTAGTAGTAGTAGTAGTAGTAGTAGTAGTAGTAGTAGTATTAGTAGTAGTAGTAGTAGTAGTAGTAGTAGTAGTAGTAGTAGTAGTAGTAGTAGTAGTAGTAGTAGTAGTGGTAGTAGTAGTAGTAGTAGTAGTAGTAGTAGTATTAGCAGTAGTAGCAGTAGTAGTAGTAGTAGTAGTAGTAGTAGTAGTAGTAGTAGTAGTAGTAGTAGTAGTAGTAGTAGTAGTAGAAGTAGTAGTAGTAGTAGTAGTAGTAGTAGTAGTAGTAGTAGTAGTAGTAGTAGTAGTAGTAGTAGTAGTAGTAGTAGTAGTAGTAGTAGTAGTAGTAGTAGTAGTAGTAGTAGTAGTAGTAGTAGTAGTAGTAGTAGTAGTAGTAGTAGTAGTAGTAGTAGTAGTAGTAGTAGTAGTAGTAGTAGTAGTAGTAGTAGTACTAGTAGTAGAAGTAATAGTAGTAGCAGTAGTAGTAGTAGTAGTAGTAGTAGTAGTAGTAGTAGTAGTAGTAGTAGTAGTAGTAGCAGCAGCAGCAGCAGCAGCAGCAGCAGCAGCAGCAGCAGCAGCAGCAGCAGCAGCAGCAGTACCAGCAGCAGCAGCAGCAGCAGCAGCCATTCCCTCCTTCACACACCTGTTTAGGGTGTGCGTGGGGGTGGGGAGGCCCACAATCAATTATCCCGGGCCTCAAATCGGTCTAATGTGGCTCTGGCTGCCATAGGTAATCTAATTAGTTTCGAATTATTCAACAAAATCGTTTATTACATTGTAAATGATGGTTTGAATTCGGCATTTTGGCCTCAAACGGTTATGCCGTCACTAATGGCTCTATAGTATAAATCGCCTTGCGAATTGGAATATTATGGAAATATTAGCAACGGGCAGTGTTCGCATCCAGATGAATTGATACCACTATCAATTGTTTAGATAGTTCTTTGATACTCTAAACATTGTTATTGCCGTAGCATATGAAATACTGGCTATTATAAATTATATGTATTACAAAATCGTATCCCTATCTATCAGACAATGGTCATGTCCAGTGATATATTCAGCTATAATTCTTACCATAAATTTCTTGAGAAATCGTCTTTGACACTGATCGGTCTGCCAGAGAGCCTGCTTGTTGGGAGGAACACATTCCTTTTAGATGTAGTATGTCATCGTTTTCTATGTGAAGATTAGTGCGATCTTTTGCTTTGACTATTTTTCTCCATACGCAGTCATCATTGCTTCAATTATCCTGACAGCTATGACAAGCTGCTCTGCAATGCCGTATCCAGGTCATATATTGATCATTATAAGACAATTGATGATTCCACTTTATCCATCACGCATATGACTTCATAATAAACTACGTGACATGTAGGATGAAGTCATACTTAATCGCGTCATGAATGACGTAGTTAGTTTCGTCACGAACGGTTGATGATGAACTAAGCATTGCTATGCGAATTGTATCGCCTTACAATTTACTAAACATGATGTTGAATATTTTGAAACTTGAAATTTGACTGGCGCTATTGTTCCCATAGTGCTGCCATAGGCAATCAACAGCACCCAGTTAAATTATTTCAAAATATTCAACAGCTTGCGTTTATAGTTACGTTGAACATGATATTCTGTGAATTCATATTTCAAAGTATACAAATCGACCCCAGTTCTCGCAACCCGTGGACGGAATGTAGCTAGAAATGGGCGGAGCATAGCTATAAATGGGCGGTGTGTAGCTAAAAATAGCTCTCTTTTTGTCTAATAAAACAGAAACACTGGTATGTATTTCCTTTATTAAACTGAACCAGGAAATATGTTAATGCTTAGATACGTCGTTGCGTTATCCTGGTCGATATGGAAATTATTCATGTGTTCTTTAAACTGTTGCTCGCCTAGCACAGAAACAATAAGAGAAAGCAGCATTTTTCACAGTGGTTTTATCGTGGCCAAAGTCGTGAAATCCTAGTGTATGGTCACAATTTTTCGTGTTTTAAAATGTTGACCATATCGGATGAGCAGTTTTCGATTGTGGACATCTCGGACATCCTTTTGTGTTAAAATTTAAGTCATATCAGATTTGTTCACCGACCAACCGGGGACCGACCGATCGACCGACCGACCGACCGACTGACCAACTGACCAAACGACACACCGACCGCAGGCAGGCCCGGTCGCAATACCCTCTTCCCTGGGGTGAGGGAAATTATTATTAAGTAAAGCTGTTCTAAGAATGCATCGTGGTGTACAACAATGCCCTGATATTTCAGAGCTCTAATTGACATATTCCAATAACCTGAGTTGCATGGACTATCCGTATATAATTTTAAAATCTCATCAGCGAGGTTAATAAGGCAATAAGCATTATTTATAGCACTAAGATGTTCCCTGCGATGCAAACACTTGTCCTTTCATACAGAGATTATTTCTTTTTGACAGATAGTTATGCAATTGACTCATTTTATTTCCATACTATATGAGGTTGCGAGAGTGTATATTTTCTGTTTCTATCATAAAATCGACGCTAAGTTAATAAACTGTTCAGGATTCAGACATCGTGTCGAGCGCCCTGGGCTACAGATCTAGTCTCAAACAAGTGTATTCATTAAGGGTGGTATTTTAATAGCGCTGACATTTGTAGAGGCTGTTCTGATGTATTTACGTAGCGCGGATCGACCGGTCAGGTACGAACCACCCCCAGTGTGTCTGGGTACGGAATGGCCGGGCCGGATACGTTCCAAGCACGACTCCTGGATAGGACAGTACCCGTGTATAAAGCCATATGAGAGAGGCTCTCACAACAACAGTCCGTGAGGTCGTCTAGCGGGCATGCCCGAGCGTCAGAGATTGCCTACCAACGCGCGTGAGTGTTGGAGAGAATGGCATCGTATGTTGTACCGAGATGGTACACATAATTTCTTTAAATTGTAGTCTCCTCGTCCTTCTTGGTATCGATCATTACCAGAATGAAGCGAGAATTCAATATCGTTTTACTATTTTAAAATCGAGTTATTCATGTTTGACTCCGCTCAAAATAGTTATCTAAAGCCATAAGTGTGTGTATGTACTTAGTGAATGGGGTGAGGGTAGCGTATCACGTGATCGCCTTTCCTGCCTCTGAAACTCGCGCACCGATTGGTTGTGGCGCTCCAGCTGCGACGTCACGAGTAGTATACAAGGAGCTGAAAAATCAGAATCGAGAGCAGAGCAGAGAGAAGGTGTTAGTGAGGTGCCTAGTCTGTGAGTAAACGAGTCGTATGGGATACTGGTTACTGTATAGTCAGGTTCCCTATAGCCTACTACAGTGCCTCTCGGTTTTGAGTACTTGTCTCCAGGGCACAAGCCACCACATCCGCATCACAGTTTTTGGATGCTCCAGGAAAGATATCATCTGGGGGCAATAACTAAGTTTAAGTAAAGGTACCCCCACTACAGACAATGCAGAGGGACCCTTTTGCAGGTGGGCCTTTTGGCCCTAATGTAAAGCTCGTCAAGTATGTAGGACTAGTGATGCTTTCGATGGATAACTCGCCGGATCTGCCACACCACGTAAAAAGAGTAGTAGTTCAAATCCGCACATGTGCCATGCACAGTATTAAACATTTCGACCTCAGGCAGGGGACATTGCCTGAGGTATCGCATGAGCCATGCGGTGCATCTCGTCTTGTGATCCGCCAGCATGCATCCACCTCAAATAACTTTCATCTGTAGCCCTTCATAACTACAGGGCAGCTTCAAACTTCTGCACTAGTACGGAAATTTCCAACCACTGTTTAAATTACTAACTATGTGAATAGACATGACTAGCTAATAGCCATCCGCATCCGCAACAGTTCCTCTTCACCGTTCTTGAGAGTGAGCCGCATCAGACAGTTCGCTGCAGACTTTTCTAGCAGCTAACATCCGCATCGAGCCATCTCGTGATCCACATATGTGACGCTTCAACCACAGTGACTCTAGAACTTTCCGCCTGAGACCGCATTTTTATAGTTTACACCTTTTTTACTGTATATATTTATTCTTATTTTGTGCCGATGACTAACAGGCACCATCAAGGTCTTGTGACCTCACATTTTAACTGTACTGTGTTAGTTAGTTACACGGCAGTAGCCATTCTAGTTATATGTTTTGCTTATTTTATATAAAAATATTAGGACCGCAGTTCACTAGGCTACACTATATGGCAACAACAACAGCACCGCCTTGTTCCTATAGCCTCCAGGCATGCGCGCTGTTCTGCCGGACGTTCCCGTTCTGTGGCACTGCCGTTCTGCGGCATGGCGGTACGGGACAGCTGGTTAGCTACGGATCTCGGGTTTGTGGATCCGGTGTTGTGTGTTGCTGGATCGTACAGAAACTGACTTCTAGAGCAAGTGGAACATTCATATTCCAGTGGAGCTGTGTGACCATCGCCGCCAAAGTTGAACCTCAGTTTCATCCACGCTGTTGGTGTCAGCGGTGTGACGGTTCCACAGCTCCGTTGTATGGCCGGAATATAATTAAATATGCATACAATAATTATTGGAGTATCAGCCAAACAAGAATTCTAGTTTGCTGCTACCTGGGGGAGGTCTAGTACCTGGGGCCGGATTGATGACTCATCATCGTGGTCCTCGCCAGAGGTACCTCAAAGAGTAAGATCCTTGAGGCATCCCCGTAAAGGAGGGTTCTAGCGTGGCTACTTCACTAGTTTAATATAAACCAAATTAACCCCTATGAACATTATTTTGTTGGGAGAGGAAAGTGCCTCGTGCGGGCCTCCATTACAGGAAAATGCCTACAACGCCGAAGTGGAGGAAGAGAGATGGCAAAAAGGGCCACTCTCTTGTTAAAACCAAATTATGTAAACGAGTCAACCTAGTGAAGCTATATGGTTGTTGTGATGCACGCTGTTTTATGTGAAGGTGGGGTGGATGATTTCAGCAGAATTCAACACCGCCATCTTATGTAAGTTCCAAGATTCTGTGTTAGTATTTGTCACTTTTATTTATGCGGACCTTCAGCAAATTCCTACCCTATCATTTAGTTGCTGGGTCCAAATCTAGTTTTAGCCGCAATTGCCAATGTATGCCAACTATTCTTTAACATATAAGTCTGATGGGTGAGAATGTGCAGTGACCATGAGGCCACACTACAGATCATCACCCTCAGTAGACGAGTGCGTACCTATCATGAGACTAAAGCTCCAGAATCATATAACGATCCTGTCACCGTCACGTCATGACCACACCTAACATCATAATGGCAAATAATGGTACATAAGCGTTTGAAAAGCACATTTAAGTTTTGCAGTGGGGACAAAGATGCAACTATCCAACTATAGTGACCTTCCCAGGAGAGTGTTAGATGGAGAGCTGAATCCTTTCCGTCACCCGAGTGGCGGGTATGGATTATTACTGACCCGTACCCTGGGAGCTAACATTTACCTGTTGTTAGGTTTATGTAAAATCGCCCAGAGATGCACTGCAGGCCAGTAATTAATTATATATATGTTTTCGCAGCGCTTCCTACTTTGGCGGGGTTTTCTAGCTACCCAGTATCCGAGGATATAAGGTGGGGGATGTATGCGGTGATCGTCACTTTATTTCTAGCCACTCTGGAACCCGAATATCGGGAGGTACCTATTAGTCGTCAGTACCTGTTTCATAAAAGCAATACAATAATAATATAATAAAACTGAGTAATTATTAGCCATCGGTACAGAAGAAGTCCTATATTCACGATAGTTCAAGCGTAACATGCGAGATGGCACGATGCGGAAGTTAGCTGCTAAGAAAATACTGCAGGCACACTGCAGATACGGATGATTCTCAAGAAAATTGAAGACGAACCTTTGCGGAGGTAGATGGCTAGTTGGATAGTCAAGTCTACATGAATAGTTATTAATTTAACTGAGTGGTCTAAAAGTTTCGTACTGGAGCAGAAGTTGAAAGCTGCCCTGTAGTTCTTGAAGGGCTACAGATAAATGTTAATTAATGCGGATGCATTCTGATGGTTCACAAGGCGAGTTGCATCGAATAGCTCACACGATGCATCAAGCAATGTTCCCCTAACTTTGGTCGAAAATATCAAAAGGCTAACACATGTCGTGCAGATAAATTTCCACTACTGGTTGCGTGGTATGGCAGATCTGGCGAGTTATCACAGAGCATGTCACCCGCCCCACATACTGGACGATGAGCTACATCGGGGCCAAAAGGCCCATCTGCTTCAAAAGTCCCTTTGCAGAAGTAGAGGCTTGGGATACCTGACTTTAAAGTTATTTAATGCCCCCAGGGTGATATCTTCCCAGGAACTTCCAAAAACTGCTGGTTGCGGATGTGGTGGCTAGTACCCTAAAGAAAACGAGTCTCAAAACCGAAAGGATCTGCAGCAGACGTTGGATATCTGCGTTACAGGGTGCAGTAACTTGCGCTCGTCCTCTCAGACCAGGCACCTCACGACTACCTGACTGCTGTTGAATCTGATTTTTCGACCCCTTATATACTGTCTGTGACGTCATAGATGGAACGTCACAGCCAATCAGCGAGCGCGCTTCAGAGGCAGGGAAACGGATCACGTGACGCGCTATAGTACCCATGCACTGAGAGCATACATGCGCTAAGCCTATGTGGTTCAATATTTCGAAATACAATATGCTGGCTCATTTAGCCATAACTCGGCCAATTCGTAACCGATTTATAAAATGGTAAACAGTTTTGAAATTCTCGCTTTATTCTGGTCATGATTGAGACCAAGAACGGCGAGAAATATGCAATTTAAAATTATTACGAGTACCAACTCGGTACTGTATGAGATGCTTTTTCTGCCCAACGCTAACACGTGTCGTTAAGCAATCTCTGACGCGCGCGTATGCACGCTATGCGATCTCACAGACACACGCGTATCGTCCTGCCCAGGGGGGCATGCTTGGAATGCTCTCGGTGGCTACGTACCGAGACGGTCTGGGACGATCTGTACCTGGCCGGTCGATCCGCACTACAACCCCACCAGCATCAATTTTTCACTGAGGTCGATGTTCATGTTCTCACTACGCGAACCTGAAATGCGGCTGACTAAACCTGGCTATTTTAGCTTGATAGGATATTCTTATAAGTAGTAAGGGACGATTACTCTGTAGGAGACATTTTGTGTACGTCTCTTTTCTGGGAGTGGCGGATATGTAACACCGCACACCGGCTAGGTTGTATAAATTGTCCATATACCATTAGGCCTTCTGTTCTTAGGAATATAATAGTAATTGTTTCTGGCTACCCTACTCCAGCCTCACGGTTCACTAATTGTTTGGATGTCCCTCCGCCACGTTGGTTAGAGCTGACTCTGAAACTATTGGGGTTTCAGAGCGGTTAGAATCAAAGTGTCGATGACCGCAACCCCCCGCCCCCAACACCCCCCCCCCCCGCCCCACCTCACCCCCACTTAACCCCACCCCCCGCCCGGTATCTTTGGATACTTGTTAGCTTAGATAAACCACGCCAAAGTAGGAAGCTCTGCGAAAATATAATTACTAGCCTGCGGTGCATCTCTGGGCGAATCACATAACCCTAAAAGACAAGTAAAATGTTAGTCCCGTGTGCGGATCTCACATGATTAACCCCCCCCCCCCACCCCCCACCCCACCTCACCCCCCCCCTCGCCCCCGCCCCGACACGCTAGGTGACGTACAGGACACAGATCTCCATCTAACTCTGCAAGTGACTGGGTGCGGTCTGAGAACCCGCCACGACCTCACGGGAAGGTTACTATAGTTGGATATCTGGGCCCGGATTCACAAAGAAGTCTAAGTTATGCATGGCGTAAATTACGGCATCACACTTACGTGTTTCACTTAACCGTGCTTCACGAAGACAGGCGTAGGTTTTTTGACATAAGTTTTTTGTTGTAAATGAACACAGATCTCTCTAGTAAGTGGATGCGCAAATCGTCGTTCTGACAAGAATGCGGAAGTGCAGACGCCGTTGAATCTGACAGAACTGTTAGAATTAAAGCGATATTTTTCGAGCGTGAATTGGATTTGTTAATTGGTAGTGTTACGAGAATAACAAACACCAAATACTTATTTATATATGCGCTGCGGACACATGAGCGTAGGAACGTATTTTTACCAGGGGTGGGAGACAGGGGGTGCAAACTATAAAGGTGGGGCCAAAACCCAGGGTTGCTATAGGGATACTTTATGGGAGAGGAAACGCGGCCTAACCATACACCACCCCAAGCCCACCCCATCGTATGGATGGATGTATGTGTGTTGCGTGAACAGTATACAGAAAGACATTTACATATTTAATATATATGTAAATGTCTTTCTGTATACTGTTCACCGTCATTACTGTTTATTTGTATGTTATATCCATGGCTGCATCTATATGTACATGGATTGTGTGCGAATAAAGATTCTGATTCTGATTCTGTTCGATCAATCTAATTCTCTGAGGTCGTACGTACGTATAATAGTCCTAGGCACCCGGCCTCGGAATTTGATCGTTGAATGTTTGTCACAAAAAAACAAGAAACACATTTATATAGAAACATGTAGTAGGCTATATATTTGCTGCGTGGTTTTTTATGACAAAAATGTAAAGGCTGTACGCCTATACATATAGGCCATAAAGTAACTCAAGAATTGACAATTTATAACCACAAACTTTACCTCTTCGGCTTTAACACTCAAGCCGGTGTACTATGTAATATTATCCCCCCCCCACACACACACACACACACACACACACACACACACACACACACGCACACACGCACGCACGCACGCACGCACGCACGCACGCACGCACGCACGCATGCACGAACGCACGCACGCACGAACGCACGCACGCACGCACGAACGCACGCACGCACGCACGCACGCACGCACGCACACATGGAATTGGGATTCTTTTCGTGAAATGTCGATATGCAGACCGAGAGAAGACTTATGTTTTTTAATTTTGCCACTGAAATGACTGGCTCGGTAAGAGACAATTAACAGACTCTAGAGCCAGTCATTCCAGTGAAAGATTCTAAAAAATAATTAATGGTTCGTGGTCTGCAAATGAACATTTTCTATCACAAAATGGGCATTTTATTGAACAAATTTGAGGTTTATAAAGTGTTAATACGTGATTGTCAATGACAATTTTTAAGAATCGGTAATGGTGGTGACATCGTATTTTGTCTAGATGCGTGCATGGAAGGGCATTGGAACATAGAACTTCAACTATAAATGTTGACATGAATTACGCATGTGCCAAATAACAGGTTGAATTGTCGAAATGATGCGCAATATGCCTGTAATAATGTATTAATAATGCTCATTCAAGCGAGTAATTTAACAAATAATTCATATTTTGGTAGTTTTATTATGAGTCAATTGATCGCATATATAAAAAGGCGTATATATATATATATATATATATATATATATATATATATATATATATATATCAATCTACGCACTACACAACTCAAGAACAACTGTTGGCTTTCACTGCAGTCTGCATGAGTTCAAATGTCACGTCACGGCGTAAAATGTCAATTCGCTTTTCTAAATTCGTCCATCCACTGCTGTTTTGCCAAAGTTACACGTTTTCCTCAAACTTACACGTGGTACATATGCAGGTGTAAGTTACACGAATATTTGGGCTAATTTATGTCATTGTTGTAAGTTACACCTTTTTGTGAATACGGATTTACGCCAATTTCTAGACCTACGCCTTTTTAGACATAAGTGTAACTTACACTTCTTTATGAATCCGGGCCCTGTCCCTTATTCCCCACCATAAACTTATAGCTTGTCAATGCTTATGTATCGTGACTTGTCACTGTGCTGTTATATGTGGGCATGATGCGGTGGTGACGGGATCGTCAGATGATTCTAGAGCTGCCACCTTGTGACATGTCCACACGCTGTCTATCTGAGGGGGATGCTCCGTGGGGTGACCATATTGACACCGAGCATTCTCGCCAGTCAGGCGTATGTGTTAAAGATAGTTAGGACGCAGAGCCATTTGCGGTTTAACATTGATCTGAACTTAAAATCTAAATGATAAGATAGGATCTAGCAGAAGGACCGCATAAATAAAGCAGCAACTACTAATCCAGTATCTTTTAACTTACATAAGGTGACGTGTTGAATTCTCCGGAAATCATCCACCCCATCTTCACGTAATACAGCGTGCATCACTATAACTAATAATTTCACTAGGGCAACTCTTTTTACATATCATAGTTTGAACAGGAGGGTGGACTTTTTTGTCAGCTCTGTTCCTGCGCTTCGGCGTTGTAGGTATTTTCCTGTAACGGATGCACGCGCGAGGCACCTTCCTCTCGCAACAAAAAATATTTGTGTTAGAGGTTAAGTTAGTTTATATTAAACAAGCTAAGTAGCCGCGTTAGAACCCTCATTTGCGGGGATACATCACTGATTATACCGATCAGAGATCGGTGAGGTACCCCTGGCGAGGACCTTGTTACGTGAATCACCAACTCAGCCATATGGTACTTGATTTCTCTCCCATAACAGCAAGCGAGTACCAAACGAGTACCATTGTTTGTTAGTTATCTTAGTAACTAATCACGTATTTTGTAATGTCTAAACTCCAAACTGAGTAAATGGACCGCCACGCCGGTGACACAAACAGCCGGGACGAAACGGTGTGGTTTAACTTCTGCGACGATGGCCGCACACGGCCACACTGGAACGTGAACGTTCCACCGGCTCACGAAGTCGGTCTTTGTACAATTCGGAGAAGCGCAACACCGGATCCGCAACCCCAAGATCCACAGCTAACCAGCAGCCTCGCCCCCAACGTACCGTGCGCTTGCAGTACCGCGGCCCGAGCGTATCCGGCGGACCAGCGCGCACCCCCGGAGGCTACATTTAAAGTTTAAAGCGTATCCTTAATTGAGGCAAACGTGCCTGATTCTGACGTGAGCTGATAATGAAGATGAGATGCAACGTAATGTGTTTTATCATATAAAGAAATCTTTCAGCCCATTCCCTATTTCTAGATATAAACACACATATAACATTCTACGAAAGATTTCCTTTGGTTAGATAACGGATACTAATCACACATGTCCCCGACCCGCAGATGTTTCCTAGCAACGACGCCGGCGAAAATGTAAACAAGACGGGGTACATCATGTTTTTCATTTAAATTTTGTATTATATATACTAGTTAGTTATGAAATACGTTTGTAAATTTGTATGTTAGACGCAGAAATGTTAAAATTAGATTAAAAGTAATTTAAAGTCCGAAATAACGATGTTTTGTTTGTCATTATTTTTCTTGGCACATTGGTCAGAACGCTTATCAAGTGAAGTGGTACAGGAAGTCAGGAACTAAAACCAACCGCGCACAATCGTGGGTTCAAACGGGTTTAAGGAATCGACTTTATTGGAGAATTTGTGAAAATATCAGTTTATACGATAAATAGACTCACACGCTCGGTCCAATTTCAACCTATTATCAACATCATCGGAACATTTCGCATTATACTCACTAGAGCTCGTGCAATGTGATAATTCTGGACTCGGTTAATAATAGTGATTTGAAATGGGACCGCGTTTTAGGGGGGCATGGGCTCGAAACTGTCGTTAATAAGGCGTTTAGCGACGTCGTTATCACTGCTAACGACACCGTAGCGACAGTGTGACCGACAGTTAGACAAAGCTGTCGGTTTCTGTTCGTTACAGTGTCGTTTAAATCCTGTCGCTAGAAATGCCTGTTCGCTGTCGTTAGTGACGTAAGCAAATCATGTGTATGCTGTGGTTTCACTCCGCACGAGTTTTGCATGTAGGAATCGCGTTTCATTAGTCATATAGTGTTGTATTGCGCCATGTCTGACAACGAGCAATTGAATAATCCTTCTAAACGCAGGCCAAAATTCAATCAAGTTGAACTAGAAGCCTTGGTTGATGCTGTGGGCAGTCGACAGGGTGTACTATTTAAGAAATTCAGTGACACAGTCACAAATGGCTTGAAAAAGGAGGCGTGGCTCTCGGTTGCGGCTAGTGTTAATGCTGTGGGCACAGCGCGTAGAAACGTAGATGAATTGAGAAGAGAATGGAGGGATTGGACTTCCGTCGTGAAGATGAAAGGACAGAAACGACGGAAGACACAAAAGAAAACCGGTGGTGGTGGCAAAATTGTAATTTTAACACCACCTGAAGAAAAGGCTATTGCGATCATAGGCGAAACTGCTGCTACAGGCATCACAGGAGGATTTGATGTTTTAGCGCATGCATCTGCATCAACTGATCACATTATAGACGATAGACATGATGTACTAGATGATCATTCATCCAATGAACCCGAGAGACCACCATGTTAGCCTGATGGCCAACATTCAACCGAACCCACCCAGGAAGCCACTTGTAGCCAACATGCAGAAGATGCTAATGATGATCAAAATAATGGCAGCATCCTAACTAGCGCACATGAATCCTTTGCCAGGTAATGAAAAGTGTAATATGTAGTATGCGCCATCCCTAATCACAAAGAGTATAACATATTGACTATTTGATAATTTCATTGACAATAGTCTAACCTTTGAGAATTTTTGGAGATTGACACCGCCATCTTCCATACACTTCACCACCCACCCACCCACCCTACACACACTATAAAGATTAGTTACATATTACTGCGTTCTAGCACAACTGACTCATTATATATGCGTAACTCATGTGAAAATCGTGTTCTCATTTACTTAAGCTTTTAGCTTTAGTTAGCATAACAATTAGACTAGTGGGTAGATGGGCGGAATTGTTAATGAAAATAATTTCATTATATTGGTGTACTTTCCCATTTCACAAATTTCTTTTTGCCGTCAAATCAGCCAAAATGAATTCGACAGTGCGTAGGATAATCTGAAGACATAAAAGCTGTGTCACAAAGCGAGTCTATTAACTTGTCGGCGTGCCTCCATGGATATGACTTTGAACTCCTGTGCAGGCGATGGATGCCAGTTGTCGGTTCGAATCCAGGCACTGTTTTTTAATATATATTATTTTCTTGATCCACAAATGTGCATTGCCCAAGACCAGTTCAAACCAGTTAAATTGTCTGATGTGGCTCTAAAATGTTAATCACCTGTTTCATTATTTCCTACAACACATACTGATTCTTGAGCCGTGTTTAATTTGCCAAACGTGTGTTATCAAAAATGGTGTTGGTACTGGTTATACTCGAACGTATAGCAAAACACCTGTTATTAAATTTTGGTTGATAATTTGAATGGAGAAAATTATATCTATCAAGAAACTACAGAACTGTATCGATTCACTAGAATTTCAATATATTTTGTTCTCGGATTAACTTCTTACAAAGCATTAGGAAAACGATAAATCATGATTTTCATTGTCATATTCAGGCAACGTGGCAGGTAGGTCTATAATCTATATAAACATTGTCATTTCATCTTACAGGAAGCGCAAAGCCAAAGAGAGCATTGTATCTGATCATACGTTGGAACTGGTGGAAATCGAATGTAAGCGGCTGCGGATCGACGAGGAGCGACCGGAAGTGGAACGCCAACGGCTTGCGATTGAGAAGAGAAAGGTCTATTTGCTCGAGCAGATAGCCGAGAAGTTAAACTTCAGGTGTAATCCTGCAAATGAAGAATCAATTTACAATTTATTTGAAAATTTACAGAATTGATATCCTAATAAAATAAGAGCACTCGTAGAGCGCACAGACTCGCCCTTCCCAGATTTTACGTGGATTCAGATTTTTTTCTGATTCAGTCCGAGGTACTGCTAATCTTATCATTCCTGTTTTAAAATTTGGGCAAAATCGTACCGTTAGTTTTCAAGATATCAATTAATTCGGATTTTGATCGGATGTGGATCCGGAGGTTTTTCATCGTATCACGATGAACACGGAATAACGCGAGTGGACCCAAGACCCTTCGTTGTTTGAAAATGTCAGCTAGATCGGACCAGTAGTTTCCGAGATATCAGTGCGGCGAGACAAACAGACAGACACACAGACAGACACACAGACAAACCCGTTTGAAATACCCCCTTCCTCACCTTCCGTGGGCCGAGTGTAAAAAACTATACATGTCCTCAAATATGATTATAGTTAATTTATAACATTACCGTCCAGTTGCATCTTTTGAGATGGAAGAAATGTGTGTGTGTGTGGGGGGGGGGGGGGTGGTCAATGCAAAATGCATCATGTCCCTTTGGTAATTGGTCTTCACACACGCACGCACGCACGCAATCATGCAGTCAAACAGAAAGGCAGACTATTGCCCAGACAGGATACCAAGCAAATGCGATGGCGTAATGTTTCGGCGTTGGTATGTTTATATTATACCTTTAGTTAGTGAAATAATTCTGTATTAGTTCATTTCGCGTCCTGTTACCATCTTCCCGCAGTGGATTATCATCTTCAAATTCTTCAACATCTTCTTCTGGCTGTACTGCATCTTCAGCGCTTTCTGGGTCTTGCATATGTCTCTCTTTACAGATATTTTCTAAGACAGCCGTTGCAATTATGACATTGATACATCTTTGGGCCACAAACATCATCCAGCCGCCAGATTTGTGTAGACAGCGCCATCGCGATTTCCACACTCCAAACCCTCTCTCGATTGAACATCTGCTATTCTTGTGGGCTTTGTTGTACGATCTCTCAGGTCCTGTTGCTGGGTTTGGAAGTGGAGTTAACAGCCGCGGTAGCAACGGATAACAAGAATCCCCTAACAGCCACCCTCCTGTAATACGTCCTTCCTCAAACTGATTTACGAGTTCACAATTCCTCCAGATTAAAGCATCGTGAGTTGCACCTGGCAATTTAGCAACAACATCAAGAAAATTACCATTAGAAGCTGACACGCACTGTACGTTTATGGCATGATAACCTTTATGACTATAGTACAGATGTTCATCCTGACTGGGCGCCCTAATCAGGATCAGTGTTCCATCTAATGCACCATAAACATTAGGAAAATTTCCAAGATTGTAGAAGCCTTCCTTTGTGGCTTTAATATCTGCTGGATCCGATGGGAATTTGATATATCGATGTGTTAACCTATTTACTATTGCAAGAGACACGCTGTGTACACATCGTGATACGGAACATCTGCTGATGCCGTGAACATCGCCTGTAACCGCTTGGAAGCTACCAGTAGCAAAATACCTCAACGCACCTACAACTTGTACTGAAACCGGCAATGACTGTGACCGACGCGTAGGTCTTTGGAGGTCTTCCTTCAACTGATCACACAAAAATAAAATCGAATCGCTGTTCATTCAATATCGTTCAATTAATTGTTCATCCGTCATAAAATCTATGGGATTCAGCCTAGCCCTAACTACTCTCGGCGCTTGATGTCAGTGGTGATGTCGTAAATCTTGTCGAATTTGAAATAATGCCAAGGCCATGTTTAATAAACGAATGTATTAGATAAGCTTATGTGATATAAACATGTGAATAGGCAGACAATTGCACGATTTCTCGGATAACGACAAATCAATGAATAAACGACACCTTACCGATAGGGTCTGAGCTGTCGGTAAATGGACGACGTCGTTAAGAAATCTTACCTTTAACGACAGCTTCGAGCACAGCGAAAAATCAATGAACGGCGTCGTTAAGCATACGATAGCTTCGAGCACATGCCCCGCTATGTAAGGGACGGCCCGGTTGACATCATTATGGTTTTTGATTGGTTATATGCTATGGATTAACATTATTCCTGACTCAAATCCACCATTACCAAAAGGGTGTGCCCGCACAACATATCCATGCGTTACATTACCCCCCCCCACCCATCCCCGCTCCACCACCCCAGCCGCCCCCCACCCCACCTCCCGCCCCTTGATATTCCAGTGGCTCAATTTAAAGACAGCTATACACGAAAGCTTTTGAACATTTTCACATTTGAAGCTGCAATTCACAGCTAAGACAAGTCGGAATGTATGCCGCACAAACATTTGATGAATCCCATCTGTCAATCAAGCATATGACGCCATAAACTATTACGTCACATAGAGGTTGGCATCACGAGCATAATTGATATAAATACCCCGTCATGAAGCCGGAATCCTACGTCACGAAGCTGGAGTAGTCCGTTAACCGCACGAATTTTATGTCTTTGATGTATTTACTATTTCATAAACATTCTGGTGATTATTTCGAAACTAATTTGAGTGTGCGTTTTTGCTGCCATGGGCAACAACATCACCCAGTCAACCTAGTTTCAAAATATTAAAAAACTTAAAGGTATGGTTACGTTTATTTTGGGATTCTGGGAATTCAGGGTTAGATCAATGGCAACACTGACAAAGCGTGGGCGCAGCTTAGCTATAGATGGGCTGGGCATAGCGAGAATTGGAATTCTCTTTGAAAATTTAAAAACATTTATCCAAGATATTTTAATCTTCTGAAAGTAATGAAGAAGATTTAGTTCTTTGATCTGCGTGATTGATCAGCGGTCTTTCATTCGTATACGCGCAGCTTATTCTTTACCTATTTCTATATAAGGGCCCGTTTCTACATATGCGCCTATGCCCCGCCCCTTTCTAAGTAAGCCTACACTCCGCCCACTTTGTAGCAGCGTTTGCACCTATTTAACCACTTCGAAATCTCAAAATCTCAATTTTAATGTACAGGCAAGCGGTTGCATATTTTGAAAATAGTTTGACTGATAGCTGTTACTGCAAGGAATAATTACATATCAAGTTAATATCAATATATTGAACATAATATTTATTCAATTCTAAATTAAACAAAAGCATAAAACTGGGTCGCATACTGTCGGAATGTTGTCACTTGTGTGACGAACCTACGTCAGATAACGGATGACGTATTTAGTTTGTGACGTAAGATGGTTATGTGCCCTGTTAGCCATTGCGTATTCAAATGTTGCTATATTTCTCTTATGAACATGCAGATAGCAATAACCAACTAATGCAGCAATAAATTTAGTTTACTATAGCAGCTGGATCCAACCTGTCTGTCAATGATATGACGTCAAAATAAAATACGTCATTTCAAGCTGACGTCACAATGGGGGATTCCAGTTTATCCATCAATCATATTCGTCTTAATAAATTACATGACGTGTAGGATGACATCATAATCCCTGGATTACTCCAGTATTAGAGCTGCCCCGCCCACCTACCCTAAGCTCCACCCATGCTTTGACCATGTTTGGATCGATCACCACAGGTCAAATCCAAGCTTCAACGCTTCAAATCCATTAAAACACGCTTATGAAGTGGGCGAAGCTTAGCTAGAAATGGACGGAGATTAGTTAGAAATGGGCGGAGATTAGCTGGAAATGGGCGGGGTATAGTCAGAAATGGATCGATCGATTATTGTCTCTTAATCTCTTGGTGAGAGAGAAACTCATCAAAAACAGAGTCCGAAATTTAACGTCTGACAAATATTTCCTGTTCGGATCACGCATGTCAAAGAAAGCTGGTGAAGTATAATTGGCCTAATCAACAGTATATAGCGCATTATGCTTGCAGGTGGCAGTGACGCGACTAATTGGAAATGGTTTTCTTTTGATTTCCTTTCAGGTAAGTGGTCGACATCTATAATACCACAGACGGTATCAAAAGTAGATCCGTTCAATTGTAAGGTAACTGTGCTTGTAAGCCGATTAATATTTTGAAACTAAATTGACTTGGAGCTGTTGCTACGCATAGCAATGAATTCCCAGTCAACTTAGTCTCGGAATATTCAACAGAATGTTTATTAAATTGTAAGATCATCAAAGACATACGATTTAGACAATTTCCCGACAGCTTTTCTCCAGTTTCGTGACGGATATACACCATTTTGATTGTGACTTCAACCAACATATGATGTATATGATTATGACGTCATATACTAAAGTGGCAGAGCTATGCTCCGCCCATCTCTAGCTAAGCTCCATCCATGCTAATCTTCGCCCGCGTTGTGATCGATCGATCCCTGATCTCATTGACTATCAATATCCAGAAAAGTATACAGGTAAGCTGTTGAATATTTTAAAACTAATTTGACTTGGTATTGTTGTTGCCTATAGCACCATCAGTACCAAGCCAAATAACTTTCAAAATATTCACCAGCTTCGTTATAAAAGAGTAAAGACATACAATTCGTACAACAACGTTTAGTCCGTCATCAAGTATGCGTTCGTGACGCTACATCATTCATGGCGTTATTGATGATGACGTCATTCTACACGTCACGTGGTTGATTTTGACGTCGTATGATGACTGAGAAACTGGATTCCTGCAGGTGCAACTACTTACGCTCAGTTGCCACAAGCTTAAACCACGCGCGTCCATTCTTAAATTCATAAGACTTATTACGTGTAGTTAAGAAATGAATAAGCCAGCAACAGCTTCTAATAAAAAAAATGCAACACGTTTCCAGAATTGTCGTTGAAATTGAGATACCGGCAATTCAGCGGCGAAAGGGTTAAGTGGAATGGATGAATTACAGAACACATAAATCCGTAGCACTGTGCCAATGCGGATGGATTACTATAATGCCAAAAGAAATGGATTAATATGATAACTATCTTTAATATTACTTTAAAATTGTTTACAGCTATGTAAATTTAAAAACCACACTGGTAACACAGGTTAATGGCCCGGGACTGGAACAACATCTGGCCATTACTTGCCTAGCGGATTTTGGAGAAGCTGGGGAAAAAATTGCAATGTTATCGAAATCAACGTTTTCTTGCTCCCCTTCTTGCAAAATATTTTACGGCACATTGAAATGTTGCCGCTTTTTGCGTTCTTAGAAACCCGCTTTTTTGGGGTAGTCAAAGGCAAGTCCTTTTTTCTGACAGTGTGTCTAGGAGTACAGCAATGAAACTGTATATTTTTCGGGTGTACCATATTCTCTTAGTCTGTCAATGATTCCTTTAGTTGTAGTCATGGTCACGTGAGAAAAAAAACAAGATTATGGATAAATATTCCTTTTGTCAGCAGCCATTCATTTGTCGCATACTTGCGATCAGAAACCCTACTAAAATGAATGGAATGCATAAAAAAAATACCGAGTAAATAATTTCTATCAAGAATTTTAAAGACATAAATTCTTTAGGTGAATGCGGTATATTTTAAACAACGAGAACTGAGGATTCTGACAGATGTAAAAATAATTGACAAAGGATTATCCAAGAAGCACATCTTGTCTGCTATCTTTGCCCGTACTAATCGAAATCTTGTTCATCATCATCGCCAACGTCTTCACATCCGGAAGGAACAACCTTGTTGCTTCCACATTGGTTTTTATTAGTAATTTTACAATTACAACGAATAAAGTTCAGAGCATTTGCAGGTGCAGCATCGATATCTGTCATGACTGGGCGCATAACCTTGTTTTCCAACTACCAGCCCCATTCGTACGGATTAACGCACTTGTTATCGAGTTCAGCCCATTGGACAATTTGCAGATGGACACGGAGACTGTGGTAATGAGCCGCTCGATCAGTTGGTGGAAGTCTCTCAGGCTCAATTTTATTACACCGTGCAATCATTGCACACTGAAACTCAGATTTAAACATGGAGTCGCTCAAAATACTACGAGAAATTTTACTGAAAGTCGTTATTAGTAGTAGTAGTAGTAGTAGTAGTAGTAGTAGTAGTAGTAGTAGTAGTAGTAGTAGTAGTAGTAGTAATGTTGTAGTAGTAGTAGTAGTAGTAGTAGTAGTAGTAGTAGTAGTAGTAGTAGTAGTAGTAGTAGTAGTAGGAGTAGTAGTAGTAGTAGTAGTAGTAGTAGTAGTAGTAGTAGGAGTAGTAGTAGTAGTAGTAGTAGTAGTAGTAGTAGTAGTAGTAGTAGTAGTAGTAGTAGCAGCAATAGTAGTAGTAGTAGCAGCAATAGTAGTAGTAGTAGTAGTAGTAGTAGTAGTAGTAGTAGTAGTAGTAGTAGTAGTAGTAGTAGTAGTAGTAGTAGTAGTAGTAGTAGTAGAAGGAGTAGTAGTAGTAGTAGTAATAGTAGTAGTAGTAGTAGTAGTGGTAGCAGCAATAGTAGTAGTAGTAGCAGCAATAGTAGTAGTAGTAGTAGTAGTAGTAGTAGTAGTAGTAGTAGTAGTAGTAGTAGTAGTAGTAGTAGTAGTAGTAGTAGTAGTAGTAGTAGTAGTAGTAGTAGTAGTAGTAGTAGTAGTAGTAGAAGGAGTAGTAGTAGTAGTAGTAATAGTAGTAGTAGTAGTAGTAGTGGTAGTAGTAGTAGTAGTAGTAGTAGTAGTAGTAGTAGTAGTAGTAGTAGTAGTAGTAGTAGTAGTAGTAGTAGTAGTAGTAGTAGTAGTAGTAGTAGTAGTAGTAGCAGTAGCAATAACAAAAGCAACACCAATAGCAGCAGCAACAGCAGCAGTAGCAGTAACAGCAGCAGCAACAGCAGCAGCAGCAGCAAAAGCAACAACAGCAGCATTAGCAGCAATCATTGCGTCTTTGACCCAAGGGACTCCGTCAACTAATTAGCCCTGGATACCAAATCGGCTTAATCCGGCTCTGATGAAGCCGTTCGGACTTGTTCTATGTCTGACCGTCTATTATGCTTAGAGATATATTAAATAAAATATCTAGCTATACACGTGAGATTTGAAATTAATTTTCTTGCTTAAAATCGCATTTTAGGGAATCAAATCACAAAAAACATGTGGTGGAAATTGTATTACGTGTTGTATTTAGTGACAATCATTCAAGGCGTTTCAAAACATTAGCCAAAATCCAAGATGCCTGCTTTAGATTAAGTGGCAGTATGGGCATATAACATTTCAAATGAAAGCTTCGGAACGTTTAAAGGATTTTACAGATAGCCTATAATGACATTTAGGATCGATGTATAATCAAAGAACTCGTTTATAAAAACTGCTCCAAAGTCAATCTCTTCGCATGGACAATCGACAACATCCCAGACATTTGCTCCCATGAGATCTGCATGGAAAGGTCTTAATTCAGAAAAATATTGGATATTTACAATGTCGGAAGGTGTTAGAGAGACCATAATGTTTAGCATATAATATGAGACCAACTCCAAGACATGGCGAAAAAGTATGAAATAAACTAGTGGTCCTGGAAACTGGCATATCACTAATGTAACAATGTGCGGAACGAGACTGCCAGACACGATAATAGGCCCATGTTGAGTAACAATGTGCGGAATGAGGCTGCCAGACACGACAATAGGCACCCACCGAGTAACAATGTGCGGAATGAGGTTGCCAGACACGATAATAGGCCCATGTCGAGTAACAATGTGCGGAATGAGGCTGCCAGACACGCTAATAAGCCCATGTTAAGTAACAATGTGCAGAATGAGGCTGCCAGACACGCTAATAAGCCCATGTCGAGTAACAATGTGCGGAATGAGGTTGCCAGACACGATAATAGGCCCATGTTGAGTAACAATGTGCGGAATGAGGCTGCCAGACACGACAATAGGCACCCACCGAGTAACAATGTGCGGAATGAGGTTGCCAGACACGATAATAGGCCCGTGTCGAGTAACAATGTGCGGAATGAGGCTGCCAGACACGATAATAGGCCCATGTTGAGTAACAATGTGCGGAATGAGGCTGCCAGACACGACAATAGGCACCCACCGAGTAACAATGTGCGGAATGAGGTTGCCAGACACGATAATAGGCCCATGTCGAGTAACAATGTGCGGAATGAGGCTGACAGACACGCTAATAAGCCCATGTTAAGTAACAATGTGCAGAATGAGGCTGCCAGACACGCTAATAAGCCCATGTCGAGTGACAAGGTGCGGAATGAGGCTGCCAGATACGACAATAGGCACCCACCGAGTAACAATGTGCGGAATGAGGTTGCCAGACACGATAATAGGCCCATGTCGAGTAACAATGTGCGGAACGAGGCTGCAAGACACGCTAATAAGCCCATGTCAAGTAACAATGTGCAGAATGAGGCTGCCAGACACGCTAATAAGCCCATGTCGAGTAACAATGTGCGGAATGAGGCTGCCAGACACGACAATAGGCCCATGTCAAGTAACAATGTGTGGAATGAGACTGACAGACACGATACTAGGCCCATGTCGAGTAACAATGTGCGGAATGAGACTGCCAGACACGATAATAGGCCCATATAGAGTAACAATGTGCGGAATGAGGCTGCCAGACACGATAATACACCGATGTCGAGTAACAATGTGCGGAATGTGACTGCCAGAAACGATACTAGGCCAATGTCGAGTAACAATGTGCGGAATGTGACTGCCAGAAACGATAATAGGCCCATATAGAGTAACAATGTGCGGAATGAGACTGCCAGACACGATAATAGGCCCATGCCGATAGCTTGTATTTGTTTGCAGTGGAGGAATCGAGTTTTAGCTATGTCAGCAAATCTCCAACTAAGCTCCACCCACGCTTTGGTTGTGTTGGTATTAATCGATCTCTGCACTCTTTGAATCTCAGTTTCCAGAAAACGATACAGTTACCCTCGTGACTATTTTTAAGCAAATTAGTTTCATAATATTCAATAACATGTTTATTAATTAGTAAATAGGTACAATTCGTACAACCTGACGGACTATTAAGCATTTATGACAGACTAAATAGAGTCATTCAGAAGTAATTGATTATGACGTCAGCCGACACATCATATAATTGATTATGATATCATATAATTGACTGAGGAACTTAATTCCACAATTACTCCACCTGTTGTTTCAGGAATATATGAGAGGGCAATGGACAACTCATCATGGGCAATCACATCAGAAATTCAAAATTCTCAGGATGCTACATATTGAGTAGGACACGACGCATTGGGATGATGAAAGGTATTTGATACGTGTATGGTATGCACACGTCTCTATCATATTCTGTCATAAGAGATTGTGTCTCCAGCGACAACAAGAGACCCAAGGAGTCTAACACGCTCACCTGGAACATAGGCATTTCAACTAGAAAGGCTATCGTTTATAAGTAGACACCTAAGGAATTGATCTGCCTTGTAACAAGAAGACATGTTTTCTATCTATCAACTTCCCTTGAACAAATCTCTATGACCCTTAGTTCCAAATCATATCTCACAAATATCAGCCCGGTCCATTCAGTTGTTCCATAGAAGTCGTAGAGGTGCCCTAAAGTAGTTCATCCAAGATGGCCACTAAAGCATTGGGCCAATCAACGTCCCTTGATCAAACTTTGTTCAGCTGTTCTCCTAAATGCTATTTGGAAAAGAAGATTTTTAAATACGTTTCAAAGCATCGGCCAAAATTCAAGATAACCACAGGGTAACTTGGTCGATCAGCTTCATTTGGCCAAACACGTATTTTTGTGGCGTAAGGATGCGTCTTGCCAAAGATACTTCAAATCATCCACATGGTTCGCGAGATGAAGGCATTTAAAAGTTCTTATTGCTATAGTATGGACGCGTTTGGCGGGAGAAAGTTCCACGATAGACACCAACACGTTTATCCGACGATTTTGAAAATTGCAAACTCGAAATCAGAATACATAAAATCCTAGATAAAACTAATTTCGGCTTCAAAACCATGATATATAAAATATAATATGGCTGTCAAACACACTACATATTTATTAGCTCACGGCGGCCATGTTTTTGACGTATCGATTTCCCTTGAACAAATTTTAATGCCCCTTCGTGCTCAATATTATCTCCCAAATTTCACCCGATTCAATCAGAGGCTCTGGAGAAGTAGTTGTTTTCACGAAAACTAGCTCATCCAAGATGGCTACCAAACCATTGGGTCAATCAAGTTCCCTTGAAGAGAGTTGGTGCAACTCTTGCCATAGTTTATAGTTCATGTGTTTGGAATCAATACCCCCAGTGATTGCGGCGAATAAGTGTTCGACGTTGCTAAATATCGGGCAAAATCCAAGATGGCCGCCGAACAAATGAGCCAATCGATGTATTTTGAACAAAATTGGGTCCCTATCCTGCAAGGATGCTTCCAGCTAAATTTACTTGAATCAGCCCAGTGGTTCTTGGGAAGTCAGTTAAAGAAAAATGTGACGAAAAATGGATGTGTGTACGAACAACAGATGGTCACCTCGGCAGAAATTATACCAGTAGTTGTGTTGTAGGAACTAACAGTTGCATCTGGACTTTCATGGGGATTTTAGAGCCACGAATCCACAACTTCCAAAATGAATGCCAGGAGATATGTCCTGTGCCACAGTATGTTCCAATGTTGGCAGAGACGCAGCTGATGGAACCCAAGATTCTGCTGCTCTTCCTCCACTTCTCGGTGCTCTGATTGCGAGGGTGTGGGTTGGTGCATCATTAATCCTTTCGATTACGTCCGATAGATATATTTCAGTGAATTCGGTTTTGACTTCATTCTCGACGAGGTTTGCAGCCTTGAGCTCTCTGAATACCGCCTAAGACTAGACCATACCGCATTGCGTGTTATCTTCATTATATTACTGTAGTAATCAGTCACAACAGAATCAGGCAGACAGCCCAGACTTCATTCAATGCAAGGACCTGGAGATTGAACCTTTAAATATTAAATGTCTGTATACCAATTTCAACAAAACTATCCAGAAAAGATGGCGAACATTTTGAGATTAATTTGACTTGGAGCTGTTGCTGCCATTATGGCAGCAGCAGCTTCAAGTCAAATTATTTACAAAATATTCAACATAATATTCCCTAAATCATACCCAGTTCACCGTCCCTGGTCTATATGTGTGCAAAATGGGTTCAATAAATCAGACCCTCCTTGAGAATGTCAGTGACATTAAACATAATTCACTTATTGAACACTCCCATTTAACACGATGTCTCAAGGTCGGGGGATGAACTGGTGATTAACTTAACATCGATTATAAGATAGAGGCGGAAGATGCATAGTCTGGTAATGTAATTACACATACCACAGGGAGGAAATAAAATAATTCAAATGCCAAACTCTCTTTGTCGAAGAGGAAATGTTTTCTACTTGAAAATGGGAATTTTCACGTCAAAACCATCCCCAAATCTATGTGGATTCCATGCATTGTTGCTCTCCCAATGGATACAATTATGTGTGTGTGGTCCAAGCAACATAGTCTATTGTTACCGTTCTATTGCTACCCTTAATAAAGAGATCCGAGCTGTTGCTCAAGTAGCTGCCGTTATAAGGAATAATTCACGTGTTAGCTGGCGTCACAATTATTACGACGGAGTATAGCTCCGCCAAGAAAATATAAGGTAGTCACAAAGGGTACGAAATGTATGTCTTTGTTGAATTTACAAATTAATAAACATTATGTTGAATATTTTGAATCTCATTTGGCTTGGGGTTGTTGTAACGGCCCAGTTAAATTAGTTTGAAAGTGTTCACCAACTTACCTGTATTATCACCTTGAAATTCATATTCTTGAATTCAGGTTTCCATGTTTCAAATCCATTCCAACACACGTAAAGAGTGGGTGGAGCTTAGCTAGAAAGGAGTGAGGGAGCGGAGGTGGAGGGGGGGGGTGTGTGCTTTGGGTGGGGTGGATAGGCAGAAATGGATCCTTTTATTGACATTATACTACTACTACTACTACTACTACTACTACTACTACTACTACTACTACTACTACTACTACTACTAATAATAATAATAATAAAAATAATAATAATAATCGTCCTTAGATTTCGAAGATGATTATGAAGAAGTGTTGTAAGTCCTGGGGTGACTATACACCCCAATTCAGGACACACAGTTCGTTCCACAGCTCAAACAAGTGTGTAGAGACGGTTTAGCTGTGGAAGATTGGGTGCGTTCTTTTGGCGTGTTTCGCTTCTATTGGCACTCTTAGCCCCGAGCATCATCAAACAGATCCACACCCGGATGTGTATGTCTTTTGCAAGGCATTCCTATTTATGGAATGGAACAGAGTGTGAGGCCTTGTTTCAGAGTGTTCTTGCATTGCTTCTGCTATCCACCCTTTTTCCTTATCCTTTGTTTCAATTTGTTATAAAGCACCTGATCTGTGGAATGCGCTCCGAGTCCAGCCTCAAGATATGTCCCATCCATCGCAGTTCTGGCAGAATCATCATTCATTCAATGCCGCGAGATTCTGCAGGAGCCAGAACTTCAGTATTTGTGACTTCATCTTGACAGCAAATCTGCATAATTACAAGAGTCTCATATGAAATTTTCTAGCTTGCTGAGGTGTCATTTGTATCAGGTTCACGTCTCTGTGACATTGAGTAGAGCAGTACGATTGCAGAATGTGGACCACTACTGGGACGTCTACAAGATGTGAATCAACATGTCACGTGCATTAGGTACAATCAACAGAGCACAGCTCCGACGATGGCGAACTACATCTGGCAGCTGTGGATTCCTGGCTCTAAAATCACCAAAAATGTGCAGGTGTAACTGTATGATACTACATGTGTTTCCATAGTGCTATGCAAATGCAACAGCTGGGTAGCCTACAACAGCCTCTTGAAAAAGCTGTGATGCATGCCACCGCAAACATCTGCGAGCCATTGCAAATCATACCTGGCCAAACAGTGTGTACTATCGAATGCATCACTTTACAAACTGTGTAGTACAGAGGCACTATCTGAAAGAGTAGAGCAACTGCGAGGCTCTATGTTCAGACATGTTCTTTGAATGCCAGAAAATACGCCTTCTAAGAAAGACCTAAAAGTACATCGGTGGGTGCCAACAGATATCAGGCACGCAAAAGACCACAACGTCATGGCTCTAAGTGTTTCGCGACCAGACATCAACGAGCGTAAACTAGGACCGCTCTATATGGAGCGAGCTTATCGTCGTCGTCGGGATCGTCGTTATCATCAGAGTAGAGTATTGAGAAAGACAACATGATGAACCTTGATTTTAGTGCATAGTTTAATGCCGTGCTAATTCCAGACACCGTTTATTCAGTCTACCCTAGGAAGCACCAGCCTTCTGTATGCACGAGGTCACCTCTTGATCAATGGCTGCACTGTTAGCCAGAGTGTTGCCTAGATGAGTGAACTGCTTCGCAGTTTTGAGAGGAGTGATCTGGATGGTTATAGACGGGTCGATATATGAGGCCATAGTTTTCAGCTGCAGCTGTAATGGACCTGTCCAAGTTTATACATTCATTAGATGACGACATAATCGACTAGGTGGCGTGTGTGATGACGTCATAATCATGATGTTATGAGTAATTCGGTAGAGTCCATCTTTAATGCTTAATAGTCCGACACGTTGCATGAATTGTAAGTCTTTACCATTTAATAAACTTTATATTGAATATTTTGAAACTAATTTGACTGGGCGCTGTTGCTCTCAAAATATTTAACAGCTAACGTGTATAGTTTTCTGGAAATTGATAGTCAGGGCGCTCGGTGATCTCTCGCTCTCAACACGATCGAGGTAAGGGTGGAGTTTAGCTAGAGATGGGCGCGGCATAGCTAAAACTGGAAAGGTCCATTGCATCGGGGAATCTTTGAATTGCTGGCTCGGTATGAGCTATATGTGCACAGTTATCAGAAGAAACAGCTCCCTGATAACCGCTTCATTCACCTTGTAAGCACGCAGTCTTGTAAGCTTAAACAGCAGCTGACGAGTTCTGGAGTGAATCATCACACCATCCTCCACACCTCTAGTTGCCGCTTTCAAAATAGCACAAAAACACGCCAGAAATGCTTGGCGCTCGGACACGTCCTTGCTACACTGCATTTACTATGATAAGTGCTCACCATTTGTACTGACTCTTCCAACCATGTCTCATGCAGGCCACGCAGGGTGAGGATAAATCTATCAATACATCCACACCTGGAAAGTCGTTTCCGTCTACCCACTCTATCGATGGTGTCGAACGCCTTGGTGGCGTCGATAAAGACATGGTGGAGATCGAGTGTGCACAATATGTGCTCAGAACGCTCTAGGTAACGAATTTCACTATCTTTTTTAATGCTCAGCCCTAGATAATGAAAGAAAATAATATAGCGATACATAGTATAGATTATGTTCAAATACCCTAAAGATGAACCAACTTATCAATGTTCGCAAAATTTCAAAATTACTATCTCTCTCTAAATTGTTATGTTAAACGTGTGAACTGAAATATAAATAGTGTATTCTTGTTCCGCTTGAGCCACGATGTGGCTTGGGTGGAAATAAAATATTTAAAAAAATCCATGTTTTATTCCCGGCCCTTCTCCTGGATCTGCCGACCAGCGAGGAGTATACCAACTCTACCAGGCTTTGCAATGAACCCAAGTGTACCACTTTGGAGGAGGGGTGGGGGTGTATTTTATGTACTTCGTCGCTGGTTGACAACTAGATTACGTGTTGCGGATAATGTTTCTGAATAGCTGCTATTATGTTAGGTTAGCAGAAACTTTAAAAACAAGTTCATTTTAAATTTTAATATATGAATTTATGGATGCCACGTGTGATGTGGATAAGACAACGAAAATTAATTAGTAATAAAGTGGTTCCAAAGATAATAGTACAGGTTGATTGATGCAATATCAATATTTCAATTCTGAAGACCGCTTCTCAGATCGGAGATTATAGAAGAGATTAATCTCGCTTGTGCCAAGTGAACCCTTTAATGGTCAAGTCGGCAAAATGGCTCCGGAGGTCGTATTGAGCAGTGGCCATATACAGACTAAAAGAAGACTAGTTTTGAAAGTCTACTGATCGAATGACTGGCTCGGTAAATTTTGTGAAGTAGTCTTCTCCTGAAAATGGACACTGACTAAGCAGAAAAGTTGGCCTTTCTTGGCCATTAACACATCCATGGTCAAGCCGGCCAAAGGCGACCTCTGTGGGTTTTTTTTGTAAATTCCAGTAGTAAATCTGCAAAAAATAGTTGTCCTTTAAAGTTTACTTAAAGGATAACTAACCTCATCTCTTGATATCTATTCAGGTGATCTAGTATGCCACTCATAAACTATGCAGGTAGTTTCAAGCTTTTTATCATGCAGCTAAATATAGATATTCAAGCTTTAAAAAGCTAAATGTTGCTACATTTCTACAGCCAATCATGGCTATCAGGATTTAATTTTCAACCAATCAGAAAAATCCTAGCGTGTCTGCCTTTGGATATACACTCAGTCATAGAGGAATCAGTTATAGTTTGGCAATAAGGTATAAAAGCAATCATTCAGGTAAGCTGCTAAATATTTTGAAACGAATTGGACTGGGAGTTGTTGCTGTCATAGGCAGCAACAACTTCCAGTCAAATTAGTTTCGAAACATTCAACTGGCTGAGTAGTACATAATAAAGAATGTAATACATTGGCACGTACATGGCATCACATACTATCGCTTGAGGAGACAAAATGGTGGAGATTACCGTTCAACATTTACGCGATATTACTAAGCAAATAATTGTGATACAGATAAGGGAATGTGACAGAATATGAATGAAATTGAGTCTATATACCATAATCTATCGGTGCAGTATAGCAAGATGAGATTAGAATCCCCTTAAGCACTCCTAATTTATATGGGCATTAAAGACACAACTATTTATCATATAAATTACCATATAAATGTGTCACGATATCAGTTTATATATGATAAATACAATCTCAAACTCAGGCCCATTTCATAATATCACTATTAATAACCTCGTCGAAATTGATCACATTGCACTCGACAACGCTAGTGCAATGTAATAATTTTTGACTCAGTTGATAATAGGTGATGTGAAATTGGCCCGTGTTCAAAATTCTCCATAAATGTATTATTCGTTTGACCAAGAAAACAAAACAATGCATATTCTAAGAACAATTTCTTTGACATTTAAAAAGAAAACTTATGAAACTGTCATAGGCAGCAACAGGTCCCGGGCAAATTAGTTTTGAAATATTCAATATCTTACCTCTATCATTGCCTTAACGTGAGATTTTGGAAGTACTGGGGTGTGCATGTTTAATGCAGTGATTAGATAGCCGCTGGTATGTCAAAATATCCAGGATAAATCCTGCTTTAGACGCTTCCGCATCAAGGATGGCTTTCTCTTTGTTCGTCGATTGTCCTCCATGAACCCAGAGAAAGAACGATAATGGATATGTTCTGTCTTAAATATCGGCAACTGGTGTCTGATGATACAACATTACATAACATAGTTATTGATCCGTCAGTTGATACACGATGTTATTGTCATAGAAGGAAATCGAACACTGAGAAAAACGATGAAACAGAACACGTTTTATACTAGAGCATTCCAAGTTCACTCATAGATTGTTATTTTTAGTGCACAGACATGTGTGCGTGGCATATCCAGGAATTGTCAATTCGTAAATCTGCTATGAGGCATGTGCAATGGATGAATCCAAGCTTAGCTTAAATTAATTTCAACACACTAATGTCCGATGTACATCTTAAGACTCAACTGTTTGGCGACTAGGTGCTCAGAGTTGTAGCGAGTTGTTTCTAGTTCTCTGGGGTTGTAAGATATGAAATCGTAAGATGTACGCTGGTATACGACTAGTTACCAATTAGTTAAAGACTAGTTGCGGAAGATTAAACATGTTTCATATTTTCATCTAGTTAGCGACTAGACGCCAACTCAGTTGTTTTATTTGCGCCGGTCAGTTGTGACGTTATATTTGTATTTTTATTTTTAACGTTTATCAGACCATATCCTTCAATTTTTATGATGAAAAGGTACCCTAAAATAACGAGCATACACCCTTTTAACAAACCCTTGCTCTTTTACGACTACTCGTCTTAGACGATCACACAGCTATGGCTACAAATACTAATTTTTTCTGCAGCAACTGTGTATTATGTGACCACATGTTCGTTAGTGACCTGTTCTTGGTAATCGCGGCGGTGTGTCTTATCACGGCCATTGGTAAAATGTTTTACTGAATCCCATCCAAAATGCACAGTGTGTCAATTGGTCCGCAACACGGTGTGACACGGTGTCAATACAGTTTGGAACGTTCAACATTTGTAGTAAACCAGAAGCAGTGTCTCTTCGCGGAATCTAAATTTTTTGCATCTATGATGTAATGAGTTGAAAAGGGAAAATATCTAATTAACCAAAATTCTGAACCACACCTATACTGTCTTAATGAGTGTCGCTTTTCTGACCCGTTTTCTCTCCGACACTTCCTCCTCCGTTTTCACTCTCGCACACCCCTTCCTCACTCTCTCTCTCTCTCTCTCTCTCTCTCTCTCTCTCTCTCTCTCCTTCTTTCTCTCTCCCTCTCTCCCTCTCTCTCTCTCTCTCTCTCTCTCTCTCTCTCTCTCTCTCTCTCTCTCTAGCTCTCCTTCGCCCACTCAATCTCCTCCCTCTCCCTCCCCCACCCGCCCTCTCTCTCTCTCTCCCTCCCTCTCTCCCTTCCTCTCTCTCTCTCGCTCTCTCTCCCTCCCTCCCTCCCCCTCCATCCCTCCCTCTCTCTCTCTCTCTCTCTCTCTCTCTCTCTCTCTCTCTCTCTCTCTCTCTCTCTCTCCCTCCCTCCATCCCGCTCTCCCTCCCTCCCTCTCTCTCCCTCTCTGTCCCTCTCCCCCCCCCCTCTCTCTCTCTCTCTCTCTCTCTCTCTCTCGCTCTCGTTCTCGCTATTTCTCTCTCTCTCTCTCTCTCTCTCTCGCTCTCTCTCTCTCTCTCTCTCTCTCTCTCTCTCTCTCTCTCTGTCTCTCTCTCTCTCTCTCTCTCTCTCTCTCTCTCGCTCTCTTCCCCTTTCTATTTCTGTCCATCCCTGTCGTGCCTCAATGTGTATCTGTCATATACGGATTCTTACCACTGGTACTTATCATTAAGCAGGTAACGGGATGTACATATTATTAAGCATATATTGCATCGAAGTAGGGACATTTTGCCTTTGTCATATCTATATATCCATTAATTGATGTAGTTACCAATCCATTCGTCTATCCTTACTGCGTTACCAGTCCATTCATCTATCCATTCGTCTACACTTGCTGCGTTACCGGCCATCCATCTATCCATTCGTCTATCCTTACTGCGTTACCAGTCCATCCATCTATCTATTCGTCTACACTTACTGCGTTACCAGTTCATCCGTCTATCCATTCGTCTATCCTTACTGCGTTACCAGTCCATCCATCTATCCATTCGTCTATCCTTACTGCGTTACCAGTCTATCCATCTATCCAGTCTTCTACCCTTACTGCGCTACCAGTCCATCCATCTATCCTTTCGTCTAACCTTACTGCGCTACCAGTCCATTCATCTATCCTTTCGTCCATCTTTACTGCGTTATTATTCCATCAATCTATCCACTCGTCTATCATTACTACGTTACCAGTCTAGCCATCTATCCATTCGTCTATCCTTACTGCGTTTTGCCTTAAAGGCACACATTCATACCATAATGCTTTAAAATAAAATCGTATACTAGAGACTTACCTTAGAACCTCAGTGTAATGGTGTTGCTAACTCAAAATCAAATCTAATGAAATTATATTAATTTACCCGAAATGAAATCTTCGTGTGTTAAGAATTGTTTCGTTTCCTAAGATTTGGATAAACAATTTAAGTCTCTAAATGTTTACAATTTTAATTTTAACAATTATTTTTACGCATTCAATCTGGTGTGAGTGTGCGCCTTTAGAATGTTCCAATAAACATGTAAAGTTAGCAATGTACATATTTAGCATGCCTATATTGTGTACATTGTTAGCATGACTATATTGTGTACACAGTTAACATGACTGTATTGTGTACATAGTTACAATGACTATAATAGTGTGTACATATTTAGCATGCCTATATTGTGTACATAGTTAGCATGACTATAATAGTGTGTACATATTTAGCATGCCTATATTTGATATGTATGAAGCAGATAATACGATCACGCAAATGTAGGTACCGGATTTCTCACTCAAATATATGACATCACGTACGTCACGTGACAGCTGATGTCACTATCATAATGATATAATGTACCGCTGTCTTGAAGCTTAAAAATTGTACGAACTGTATCTCTTTAAAGGATTTAAAATTTAATGAAAATCCTGTTGAATATCTTAAAACTAATTTGACTGAGAGCTCTTGCTGTCATAGGCCATAGGCAGAAACAGCGCCCAGTCCAATTAGTTTTAAAATATTCATCATAATAGTCCTTAAACTGCAAAGACATACAATTCGTACAACATGGCGGACTAATAAGCGTCTTTGTCCAATGCAGATACGTTATTCATGACTTAATGATTGTGATGTCAACCTACATATGACGTAATTCATTATGACGTCATATATTTGACCAAATTATTACACTCCTGTATTATAGTGGCATATGCTGAAAGGTTCATTTGTCTTACTGGTGTAGCTCGCGGGGGTACGCGCTGGTCCGTTATGTTGCTCCACTCCGTTGCACCGCATGTACAGGATGCGCAGGAGAGGTGGTTAGCTACGGTTCTCGGGGTTCCGGATCCCGTTTCACGACTCTCCGGAAGATACAAAGACCGACATCTAGAGCCAGTGGAATGATAACGTTCCAGTGTGACCGTGCGACCGTTGCCGCCGAGATTGAACCTCACAGTTCCATCCCAACTGTTTGTGTCACCGGTATGATGGTCCATTAACTAGATTAAAAGTCTGGGCATGATAATAATAATTAACAAGAATAACAAATATACAAACAATGGTACTCGTTTGCTAGTGAATGAGCAAAATAATACAGTAGGAAGAAGGTACACCGAAGGTACCTCACAGATTCGTAAATCCACAGAGGTATCCTCGCAAGGGCGCATCGCAACGAGGCCACTTAAATAGGTTAATATAAACCAATATACCCCTAACACATATAAAATATTATTGTTTTAAGAGGAAAGTGCCTCGCGCGGGCCTCCGTCACAGGAAAATGCCTTCAACGCTGAAGCGGATGAAAAGAGCTAGGGAAAAGAGCCACTCTTTTGTTCAAACAAAAATCCATGTGCAGTGGTTCAATCCTAGTGAAACTATAATTAATGTGGTGCACGCTGGTTTATGTGAAGGCGGGATGGATGCTTTCCGAAGAATTCCTAGGTCATCGTCTTATGTTGGTCCAAAGATACTGACTGCATTGGTAGTTGCCGCTTTATTGATGCTGGCCTTCTGCTAAATTCTAACCTACCATTTGGTTATTCGCTACGTTTCCAAGCGTTGGCCGCAAGTGGCAGGTATTCCTACGTGTCTGTTGACACATACATCTAACTGGCGAAGATGCCCAGCTTCCCGAAGGTTGCTCCACATAACATCTTCCTCAGAAAGACAGCGTGCATACATATTACGGAACGACAGCTCCCGAATGACATGACGATCCGGTCACCATCTCCCCACAACCACATATAACATCACTAAGACGGGTTACAGTTTATAAAAGCAATTTAGAAAGCGCAAGAGCATTTATGGTGGGGAGTAAGCGGCAGATATCCATCCCTAGTGACCTTCCCGTGAGGGCGTGGTGGGTTCTAAGGCTGCACCCAGTCGCCATACAGAGTTGGATGGAGATCAGCATCTCGTCCGTCACCCGTGTGTTACGGAACTAAGATTTTACCTGTCATTAGGGTTATGTTCCAGTATGCCCAGAGATGTACCGCAAGCCAGTGTTACATAATATAATTTGTTTTCGCAGTGCTTCCTACCTTGGCGGGGGTATCTAAACTAACTGGCATCTGAAGATACAGGGGGAGTGTGTGTGAAATCGGCACTTCCACCACTCAGAAACCCAAATAGTTTCCCAAAGTCGGATCCTACCAACGTGCCGATTGGGAGTCCAGACAAATGTTATGCCTTGCGGCTGGAGGAGCGTAGAAAGAAACAATCACTCAATATTAATAAGAGGGTCTAAGGTAATTGCCCAATTTATACAATCTAGCCGGTGTCAGCCAGAAAAGATGTGTACACATTGTGTCTCTTATGGAGAGATTGTGCCTATCTACTTTAAACCTATCCTATTGAGTTATAATAGGCAGGTTTAGTTGGTCACATGTCAGGTTCGAGCAATATGAGCATGATCAGTGACCTCAGTGTAAAATTGCTGCTGGGGGAATATAGTGATGCAGATATAATGTTGCTGTATAGTATAGCCTAGTGCACTGCGTCTTAGAGTTTTTATATATAAACAAACAGAATAACTAGGATGGCTACTTGCCATATACAAAACTAACTAGTACAGTGCTAACAGTATATCAGGTCATAGGACCTTACTGTGCTCGTTAGTTGTAAGTACACGGAAATCAAGATAACATATACAATACGAAACAGAAAATATAAGAACGCGGTCTTAAGACTTGGCAGTACCCATTGCGGAAATAATGAATAACACAATAGTATAGTTACTTGAGTACCTATTGGTCATCGATACAGAAACAGTTCCTAAATCACGGGTGTTGATGCACTACAGATGGGTAGCGCAAGGTGGCACGATTCCGAAGTTGCTGGGAAAATTTCCACAAGCAGACTGTTGATGCAGCTCACTCTTAAGATGGTGAAGAAGAACGTCTGTAGAAGGATATCCATTAGCCATTCGCAATAACTAATACATGAATTTGCACAGTATATTATAAAGTGTCTGCTCGGCGACGGTAGTTTGAAAGTTGCCCATTAACAAGGAGGGCTACAGTTGTAATTAAATATGCATGTACATAACTGGGTACACCGTGTGGGATACGTCGCATAGATCTTGCAATGCACCGGACAGAGTCCCACCAGACTGTGGTCTAAAAGTTAATTAAAACACACGACATGCTGCACGGAAGGTTGATACCACTTTTCAGCGTGGTCTGGAGTTATCCACCAAGAATCACCTCGGCACTACATCCTGTAGAATTAAAGCGGGCCCGCAGGGCCCATCCACAGAGAAGCTCCTCTGTGAGTGTTCCAGAAAGAAGCTCTAATTGAGTTATTTTGCCTTCGGATCGCCGTCCGAGAGCTTCCAAAATTTGTGTTGTGGATGACCAAGGTTGCTCTCCGACGCAGGAGATCTCAATTCCAAAGGGCACTGCTGCGGTGTAGGTACCACAGTTAGTTAGTAGTTAGCCTACGTCTAGCACTGCTCTGGTCCCGCAACCTTGCTGTCATGTTGGCTTCCACGCTGAAGTGCTCTCGATTCTTGTTTTCTGGCTCCTTTTATGCTACTCCTGACGTCAGAGGCAGAACACCCCAGCCAAGCAGTGGGCAAGCAGTAGCCAATCAGCGTGCAGCTAGATATGGTGACGTGGCGATCACGTGATCAGCGCATTCTTCCATTCACTTAATACATACACGCGATTACGACTTTCAAGCAACATTTTGAAAATAATTTAAGTGAGCCATTTGACGATACCAAGAACGATGAAAATATTGTGATTTAAAGAAATCACCGGTACCAACTCGGTACACTATAGTCTCTCCCAATACTGACACGTGTTGTCAGAGAAGCTCTGAAGTGTGTGCATGCGCGCTAGCTACATACACGCTACGCGTTCTTACGGACTTAGCCATTTTAACGAAACCTCTCTCATGGGCTTTATACATGCGTACTATCCTAGCCAGGGTGACGTGCTCGGAATGTACCCAGATGGTCGTCCCATAGCCAGCCTAGCTGGGACGGTCCGTACCCTTCCGGCCGATCTGTGCTACACCACCCTCTCCTAGTTTGAAACCCGTGACAAATGGTCAATGCATCGCGGATCGAAAGCACGGGAGCGCGCTAGGCGAGAATTATAGACTTCTCGAGTAGGCGTGTATCCGAGAGGAGTAGTGACGCGACAGACGCATAGTTTATCAGAGAAGTGCACATAGAGGTGCGAAAGAGTTTGGGAGGGAGGCATACTATTATTATTTTTCAAGGCCTTTTCTTTTTTTCTTTTTTATTTCGTGGTGCATGCTTTTTATTATTTCAACACCCTGATTTAGCTAAAACAATAGTTCGCATGGGCGTTCTCTTGGCGACGGATAATTAAATTTCCGCCGAGAACGCCCAAGCTCCAACGTACCTAAATCATTAAATTATAGAAATATAATAAAAGACATATATAAATTTTAAAACACAGTAGTAGTATCACAGTGATATGTATTACCTATGCATACCGAAAATATGCAGGTATGCATACAGTGCAGCCCATTTCGGCGGGTCCGCACGGATAGCTCTCGCTATCCACAATCCGTCTAGACATTCTGACGCGAGAAGAAAAATAATAAGAAAAATAATACTTAATAATAAAGTAAAAACTGGTTCATCAGGCAGCCCCAGCAATAGCTGGAACGGCATGACGGGAGTAAAAGACATATTCGCTACGGTGTGCTGTGTACCTATGTCGCACACGACGTGTTTACAACACAGGTATCCACAGCGATTAATTTGATGAGACACAGCTATGCAATAATTTTGCGTAGCTGTGTAGGATGACTGTAGTCAGCCAAGAGACGGGGTTTCAATTTTTAAAACATAAATAATAAAAAGAAAAATATTTCAAAAATAAAATAATGATAGTTCCATTTTCCGCACACCTATTCACACATTCTGCTGCATCAACGACAATAGTGCACAAACGTCCGTCGAGAAATTCCCCCCAACGAGTTTGGGTCCAACGACTCGTGCTTGACGGCCGTGGTTGGTGGTCTTCTGATGCCGATATTTCATTATTTATGTTACTAATGTTGGTGGCAGTTAAGTTCAATGAAGCTACTGATGTATTTATGGATGCACTGGTGGTGGTTAGGAGACGACGATGGGTGTGGTTCTGACTGGTGTAGGCTCTGGCATTGCAGACATCACTGTTGTCGTGGCGGTGCTGGTGGTGGTGGTAGTTGCTGCAGGTTGGCTGCACGATGTGATGATGCGGGGAGGCGGTGCTGCTGCAGTGATTGCGGATAATCTTCTAATTTTGGTAACCTTGATCAGGTTACTCGCGGACGTTCTGGGAATCGCTCGGATTTCATGTTGATAAGCTAGTTTGCGCTTTCCCGCGTAAGGTCGGTCCAGCGTAGTAGTCTTTCTAACGGCAGGATCTTTGAAAAGGATGGTGCTGCGCGTGGATGTCTGTGTGCTGGTCTGCGGTGTGGTGGCTGTGATGATGGCTTCCGGAAGGCTTATCTCATCGTCGATAACTTAACTGAGTGGAGATATTAAACTGTCGGAAATGTCCTGCAAAACTGGATCACGGATTTTCACAGGAGTTGTTATCACTACCGATATTGGCTGTGACCTGTCCTATCACGGATGCAGATGCTGTTGTAGTGCTGTGTGCTGTGGGTGTTGTCACTGCGGGTGCGGCCGGTGCTGGTGCTACAGTTGGTGTGAATACCGATGCTGCAGATGCTGCCGGTGCTGTTCTTACGAGTGCTGCCGTTGCGGTGGTGATGGGTGCTGGAGTGCTGGTGCTGGCTGGCTGTGTTGCGGATGCTGATGGTCTAGCTACTTGCGGAAAATCAGTTTGTCGTCGTTTAGTGCGTTTAGTCTTTGCCATTTTTCCGGTTGCAAGCACGGCAATTGGAAGTCTATTTTCAAAACGTGGTGCGAGGATATCTATGTCCTCATTTTGCTCACCAGGCTTTAATGTCACAACCAACACACGATGTTTAAACGATAACGCGTGTGTTACACCGTACCGAGTGGCTGAATACAGGTACTTGCAGTCCGCGCAGAATGCTCTCAGCAGTAAATGGTCAACATTGACGTGAAGTTTCAAGTACGAGTTAATGGAAAACGCACGCTTGCAACGGTTGTCCGTTACGCGATAAAGCTGTACTCAAATACTTCTTACCGATGTGAGCAGGTGCCGATTCTTCCGAGCTGCCAGACAAGGTTTATAGACATGCCTTCCCACACAGGTGTCCCACAACTATGATCGATAATCTAGCCATCAGTCGGTCAATCATGGATGCGTCCTTATGATTATGAAGATGGGTCGCGCCAATGTAGGGATCTAATCTGACACTCAAGTATATGAAAAGGCATACTACACCATCCAGATAATAGGAATCACTATATATTTCTGTGCATCAGTCACGATTTCGGATGATCATTCGCCTAGACTAGGAGAGGTTGTATTTACAAACAGAACAGCACATAATACGTCATACTGAATTACATCACATGGAAGTTGATCTCACAATCATAATGCCATATTATACCTATGTCATGAAGCGAGAAATGTGCGTCAGGTGTACGAATTGTATTTCTTTGATTGATTTACCATTTAATAAATATTCAGTTGAATATTTTGAAACTAATTTTGGCTGGAGCTGTTGCTGCCATAGGTAGCAACAGCGCCACCCCACCCCCCCCCCCCCCCCCCCCCACGCCCAATCAAATTAGTTTCAATATATTTAACAGTTTGAAATTAGGATTCTGGTAATTCAGGATTCAAGGTATATACATCTAATGTGCTTCTTGTAGGATATTCAGCGACCCTAATCTGATGTCATATGGGTTGTGTTATTCATTGATGTTCAGCTATAAGACAATGTCGTAGAGAATAAATAATATTACCTATCTCAACTCCAAAAGCCGAATTGGAAAACGCATCTACAATGTATTAAACAATCAGTTGAATATTTTGAAACTAATTTGACTGGGCTAAGTTTTTACTCGTGGCAGCCACAGCGCCCATCTAAATTCAGAATATTCAACAGCTTACCTGTTTAGTTATTTTGAAATTGGTATTCAGTGAATACACGGTTTAAAATGGTTATTCAAATATTACAGTATGCACACTATTTTGCCAATACATTGCTGATACTGGCCGTTTTAATTGACATTCATTCTCCCATAATCGTCAACCCAAAATTGTACCCTTGCCCACCACACGCTACCCTTTTACCACGCGGTGCTAGCAGCAATGTGTGAAAATCAGCCCGAATTCTACTCTACTTTCTTTTACTAGCTTGTCCTTTTTTCATTATTCTAATTTCGACACTTCTACTTCTACTATTCTGTCTTTATTAGTAATTTATACACAATGATATTAGTTAAACTTATTATTAAATTATTTAGTCTATCATGATCTTATGTACCCGCCACTTGATAATTAAACTACTGTATACCATTGCAAGTGGGAGACACACTAATAAGATGTATCTTACTGTGCTCCCACATTAACCGAAAAATAAAATTGTTTAAACCAAAATGGTTATTATTGGCGTACTGATGACGCACATGTAAGCATGGAACCTGTGTTTATATATCCATCATATTTACGCCATGCGCAGAAATAAGGTATTTGTCATATTTCAATAATGTCAGATATTTTAAAGTTGGCTTAATCCAGTGATTGTTTTAATCTTGCGACATAAACTGGTAGTTCACTGGGAGAATTGTTCTAGCAATAACAAGTTTGAGAAAATTGTCACATTCTTGACTGATGCTGCAGGGGCTCTAAATCACACTGGAATGCATCTAGAAAGTACAGCCGTATTAGCAGGATTTGTCTTATAATGATGATGATGGACGGTGATGAAATGAAGACGTCTTTCATCTGCTATCAGATGTTCTTCACCCTTCTACACTGTATCTTTCAGCCCCTTTAGGTTCTTTCTCGTCTTTAGTGGTCCTCGATTACGTTCTTTCTCGTCTTTAGTGGTCCTCGATTACGTTCTTTCCCGTCCTTAGTGGTCCTCGATTACGTTCTTTCTCGTCTTTAGTGGTCCTCGATTACGTTCTTTCTCGTCTTTAGTGGTCCTCGATTACGTTCTTTCTCGTCTTTAGTGGTCCTCGATTACGTTATTTCTCGTCTTTAGTGGTCCTCGATTACGTTCTTTCTCGTCTTTAGTGGTCCTCGATTATGTTCTTTCTCATCTTTAGTGGTCCTCGATTACGTACTTTATGGTTTGATTGCAAAACCCTTAGCAAGTTTATAGCGTGGCGTCCCGGTTTGCGTGCCTGAAACCTGTTTGCACCTGTCTGCAAATTCTAGTGCTTTATGAACAGGCATATTTTCTGGCATTCGAAAATTACTCTTATAGTAATTAGTATTTCTGCTACAGTGTTTTTTTGCAATGTTTATAAAAGGAACGATGACTGTTTGATATTAAACTATTTTCGTCATGATCCATCTTACCATTCCTTGATTTCGTACATATTTATGCGAGGTAAATAATAACTATTTCGCATTGAAAATTCGTTTTCAATGTTCTAAGACATGGCACTCTATTGTTATTGTACATATATGCCAATGTATTAAAGGATTTGTTTTAAAATCCCATAAATGTCAATCATAATGGGAAATATTAGCAATAATGACATACGAAACAATATTCTGAGGCCTAAAATAAATATTTAAAACGTTTCTTTGTTTTAAAATGCTGTTTTTGAAACCGCTGATTCGTATGCATATTTCTCGGCAATTGTCGGTAAATTTCGGCTGTGACGTCAGAGTAGCGAGACGCCGGAAAGAAGCCTTGCGGCTACTTGTCTTTGTGTAGTGAAGCGAATTATTGATCCGCCTTGTTAACGCTATAATGCCTTATTGTGCGGCTTTTAACTGTACTAATTCGTCATCTAAAGATTCGGGAAAAAGTTTTTTCGGGTTTCCGAAGGACGAAGCGATCCGAAATATATGGGTGTAAGGAGAAAAAATGTTGTGCCGTCGAAGTACAGCAAACTCTGCTCCGACCATTTCGTCAAGTCGGCCTATGAACGGCCTAAGATCAACATTGTTATAGTTTAACCCCTTAATGCCCAAGATTGGCCAAGAAAAACTTGATTCATCATTAGGATGAGAAGACTATTTTTTTTGGTGATGGAATCAGTCATTCAACTGGTAAATTTTCAAAAACAATCTCTTAGCATACATATATATATATATATATATATATATATATATATATATATATATATATATATATATATATATATATATATATATATATATATATATATATATATATATATATATATATATATATATATATATATGTAGAGTTTGAATAACACCTCTAGTCCTGGTGTCTGTGTTTTAAAAGCTGAAACATTTCACAGAGGGGGTTGTTCAATGATTTCTTTGTTATGTAGGAGGGTATAATTCCAGGGTAATTATCTTGTAATGTACTGCTTTCTTCACCTATTTCATTCCATGCAGATGATAGTTATTACTTTGCTGAACACTATTGCTAACATTTTGATGAATAAGTTTAACACAATTTGGTTACCTTGGTTCTAGCTTATATATTTGAAATCATTTTATCTAATTTGTATGATTTTAAAGATGGCATGATTTCATAGAGATGAAACCCTGTTTCCGGGAAGGCAGAATGAAATAAGTTCAAGTGGCTTTGATTGAATAAAGGAGGTACAAATCTCACATAGGATAAAAAGGTTTAATTGGTCACTGGTCATGGAGAATTGAGTTAATTCAATAATCTATTAAAGTTCATAGTATTTATCAGATCTTTATTTTGTCAATTCAGAGTGAGAGATTATTTTTGAAAATTTACCACTGGAATTACTGGCTCAGTTATCCAGCTAGCCACTCCAGTGGTAAATTTTCAAAAGTCTTCCGTTGGCGTGCCAATAAACATTTGTCAAACTCATTGCAGAAGGTGTTTTGGTCGGCTTAGGTGTTAAAGGGTTAAGGGCTAACTTGGTCATCACTGAATTATCAGTATCTCAAAGTCTAAGCCTTCAAACTAAACATATAACTAAGTTGTTAAAATTAATTTTAATAGAAACTGTTGCAGCCATAGGAGACAAAAGTATTCAGTCAAATAAATTGTAAAATATTCAATAAAACATCTAATAACAGCTGACATAATAAATGTCATCAACCTGCATATAGAATGAAATGTGGTAAATGGTCTCATATAGATCATTTAGGATGAAATGCATTAAGGGCATATAAAGATCAGTGTATAATACAGCTATTACATGTACATTTTTAGCCAACAATGTTCAGTAAATCTATGACAAATATGACTGGAATTGATTGGAATTGAGTGGGAATTTATCAATTCCGGTCAATTCAAATTATCAATTCCAATTCCGGTGTGTTAAAATTTATCAATTCCAATTCCGGGGTCCTCAGATTTATCAATTCCAATTCCGGAATTGAATTGGAATTGACTGATCAATTCCAATTCCAATCGGAATTGACCCCAACCCTGGCGTAGCTGTGCAAATTGTATGGCCTTACTATTTAATAAACATGCTGTTGAACATTTTGAAACTAATTTGACTCAGGGATTACCCGGATTGATCAATTCCAACAGCACGAAGTGTGGGTGGGGCCTGGCTAGAGAGGGTGGGGCATAGCTAAAACTGGATTTCTCCATTGTCCCTTGAATTACCCTACGTCACTGTAAATAAACTTGAACTTAAAGGTGAACATTCACACCATGATACACAAGAATAAAAGTATTTTAAATTGTGTAGGCCTACCTTTAGAGGCTTAAATTGTGTATCTCTATGTAACAAAATGAAATCAATCTTAACATATGGTGATTTCATTGAATTCATTCCATATAATATATATACATTTTTAGTTGTGAAGTTGAATTATGGACTCATGTCGCTAATTTAGTTTCACAACGAAAAAATTGTAGTAATAAATGTGCAATGAACTCAAGCTTTGGTAACATTCATTTCGTTTCATTGCATATAGGCACACAATTTAAGCCTATAAAGGTACACAATTTTAACAATTTTATGTTCAAGCAGTTGGGTTTGAATGTGTACCTTCAATATTAAAACATGAACCGTAACTTTGAAAAGGTTTCTCAACCTTAACGTTGAAAAGGTTTCTTTCATGGTCGCAGTGACCGTGACCTAATGACATCATTATCAGCACGCGACATCTTTTCAGTATAAGCAATCATTGCAGTTTAGTTCTGGTTAAATTTTGAGATCTACAGTTAAATTCAGAATTGTAATTAAACACAATGCAGCTCATAAATAACTCATACACATTGCCAGAACAAAATAAAATGTACTGTTACATATTTTAAACATAATTGGATTGGAAGACAGCAATGTCTTCCAATCCAATTATGTTCAAATTATTAACAGAGCATTTGCTGACTAACATGTTTTGCTATGGAAATATTTAATGCTCTAATGTAATATACAAAGTCTCTATGCTGAATATGAAACTGATATTTATTGTATTTAACATGCATTGAAGTACAGTAAGAAATCTGTGGAGATCTTATTAGCAGGACTTATCACACAGTGGCAAAGACTATATTAATAACTACCTGAACAGTAAACATGTAACTCTTGTACATAATAACCTTTATTTTCCTATAGAACACTGAAGATTTCGGTGTGGCAAAGCATACTTGAATCCTGTGTAAATATCTGATGGGAATGCAGTTCTTATAGCATGTACTGCACAGGAAGGCAAGATTTTCCTGTTCAATTTGCCGAGAATGTGCCATATCCATCGTGTGAACCTGCGATACGCAATATAGCGATATGTCCTGAAAGAAATAAAAGAATATGCAACTACATAGATGTGTGTTGTACACATAAGTGTGTAAGTGTATACAGGCCAATTGTGTGTTCAGCGAGATAACTTAAGCTGTACTAAATGAATCTTGACGAGACCTTGAGGGAAGGTTGCCCTTGGCGTCCCGAATGTGGGGCAAAAGATCAAAGTATTGACCAACCTTGGGTGAAAGATTGTCTGAGGTTCAGAAAAACTGTACAGATTTTGGTGTCAAATGATGAAAGTGATCTGATTAATAAAATTCTGTCTGATGCGATAGCTCAAATTCTACTGCTGAATGAATATAAGGTGTGAGTGAAGTGCGCGCGAATGTGTGTATGTGGTGTGTGTGTGCGCGCGAAAAACTTCATTGATTTTTTGGTACGGCGGTTGAGGTAACGAGGTCACGGTGGCTTGTTTAATAAAATAAAGACATCATAATTTAGGTTAAATATTGGAGGGATCGTTATGTTGGCCTATTGTGCCAAAAGACGGGGCTTGATTTTCCCTATGTATCCCATAACCAACTTATTCTCATACTTGAATCAGATAGCAAAGGACACTTTCAGGTACAATTTCTGAGTACCCGACTATTTCCTACATATTCATATAACCTAGAGGTTACACCTATCAAATTACAGAAAATCGTATTTCCAAGCAGCTGTACAGGAAAGCTGGTGAACATTTTGAAAATAATTGTTCAAATATTCAACCACAGGTTTTCCAGGCCTGGAATTTTAATTTTCGAATTCCATCCATGGCTTTTTAGGTTCTCCATGACAGAAAGCAAGATGATAACAATCCGCAGATTTAATACATTAGATGTTTATTATCCCCTCCTCCCAGTCCCCCCACACTTTACTGGATAGGGGTGGGGTGGGATGGGGTGCTATAGTGATCAGCATGTCCGTCTGTCCATTTCTTGTCAACGCAAGTGCTAGATTTCCCAATGGATTAACCAGAAAGTCGTTGCACATTATCAGTAGCATGTGCTTTTTTCGTGATTATTCATTACAGTGTTATTACACTTTAAATATATTTGAGCCGGTGGTACATAACTTAGAATGCCTGCATGGATTCATGCAAGATTTGTGTAACGTCTGATTATTTTTGGCAATACTGGTGAGGTGATATAGCGCTTAGCATCTGTTTGGTGTGTGTCTTTCTTATATGGGTGGATCCAGGGGTATATATGCCATCTTCTGATGGCTCTTGTATTGATTCTAAATTCTCAAATACCATGATTCCAGGATTACGATGACCAGTATGAACTCGCATAAAATGCATAAATTGTGATTACATACCTGTGTGCTGGTACATTGCCATCTAATGGCCCATTCAGTCCAACAAACTCGTAAGTTGATGTCTCAATCACATGACGATTCATGCAGTTTCCTATAAAGCCATCGTGAATAATGATGCATGTGTGCTGCTCCTCTTCCAACTTTCTCTCAAGCTGGCCCATCTCTTGGCAACATACCGATTCTCGACCTGTTGGCATCGCTGTACAATTTCCACAGTAACACCTACGATAAGTGGAAAGGTCTAAACAACACTGGTGGCTGGTGTTACACCGATGACTGCTTGAAATTCTTGCAGCGACAGTTTCTAGCCAAATTCGTTTCAAAATATTCAATATCTCGCTTAAATGGGTTGGAGCCTGATTAAATTTAAATGGGAATGGGGGGGGGGGGGGGTGGGGAGGACAGGCCAGTCTGTCGGTTGGGGTAGGCACATCTTTACAGAAAATTTTCAAATCTAGATGCTTATCAAAGTCTGAACCCGCGGCAACTTCCCCCAACCCGTCCCCATATCAGTACGTCACAGAGCCTATGTTAATGTCTCACAAAGGCTGCAATAGCACATAAAACATTCGTATTAACCTTTTGGCACGCGAGCCGGCCCAAAATGATTTCTGCAGTGGACTTGACAAATGCCTGTTTGCAGACCAAGAGATTATTTTTTAAATTTTACCACTGGAATGACTGGCTCGATAACTGAGCTAGTCATTCCAGTGGTAAATTTAAAAAAAATTAATTTCTTTTTCCTTCAATGGACATTTTCTATGAGAAAACTGAATTTATGTTTTGGAAAAGATTTGAGCATTAAATGCTAGGTCTTACATATCATTGAGAGAAGTGTAAGCAAAGAATGTTATGAGGGTCATTTAGTATGTTTAGAGTCAGCACAGCTAAGCCATGAAATATGGAAGAAATAACTGGCAGTGAGGCGTGCTTGGCCACACACCGCTTTCCCATTTTAGTGGGTATCATAGTATATAGCTCAGTCCAGGGCTTGAGAGGTAATATGCCTATGCTTTTGACTGAACAAGCGCTACAACATATGTTATGCCTGGCCAAATTCTCGACGCAATAACATTCTAGCTTAGCTGCTTATATCTCGTTAATTATAATGTTGAATTCTATATGCCACGAAATTACGTATCAGATATTTCGTTATCGGTGTGGGGTTGGTGAGCTAATAGACTTATAAAACTTAAAATTAATAAGTTTTAAAATTCATGACACGGCGGAAATATTGCATAGAGATTTCTGCTAGAATACATCTATATGAGTGGCTACGGCTAATCACGATACACAGTAATTCAGGAGGCTACTCACCAGTCTGCGTTTCCTATTCTGTTGATGTTTACATCAGGAATGCCAGGCTCATTATCATCTTCGTCTCCATCGCCGTAATCCGATCCGGACACAATTTCTTCGTCGCTATCACTTTCTACTGGCTCAAATTGATACGGACGCACAACAATATCAAATTCTACTTCATCTATTCTCTCATCAACCTCAACAAATTCCATTTCAAAACATAAAACAGTGACGTTTCTACGGCTTTTGGTTTTTCCCGGGAAAAAATGACTCGCTACTCTGACGTCACTGGGTCACGTGACTGGAATCTAATTAAAAGTCGGAAATACGACTTTGTTTTTCTAAGAAGCAATTTCACGGCGATAAAAATACAAAATTAAATAATATTAGATGAATATTTTCGGCGGGGAAAATATTTGCCTAATATGCAAAGTGAAAACTATGTAAAATATAACACAATAAGGTTTTCTGAAACAAATCCTTTAAGTTTGGTCGGATCTGATCCATATTTTGAAGTAGAAGTTCAGGTGTTACTGTAACCATGCTGTTCTGAGAGATAAACGGTAACTAATGTGTGTCCTGTTGTACGATGAATGGGAGAATTCACTTTCAGCTAAGCCCCTCCCATCTCTAGCTAAGCCCCACCCATGCTTTGCCCGTGTGCAGATCAATCGAACCCTGAACTCCCCTGAATCGCAATTTTCAAACTATTATATAGGTAAGTTGCTGTACCTTTTGAAACTAGTTTGACTAGGTGCTGCTGCTGGTAGCAACAGCACCCATTCAAATTGGTTTCAAAATATTTAACAGAATCGTTATTAAATAGTAAAGATATACAAGTTGTACACATGATGAACTATTAATAGTTCGTGACGTTATTCATTACGCATTTTGATTGTGCTGTTAGCCTACATGTAACCTAATTTATTATGACGTCATAAATTTGCGTAAGAGATTGAATTCATAAATTTACAATATCTTCTTTCTTTCCCGCTTCCTCAAATGGAACTTTCATATGACGTCATAATCAAATACGTGACGTGAGGACTGGCGTCAGCATCAATGACCTCTTGAATGGCGTCGATAAGTTCGGCAGGAATGCATAATTGATGACGGACTAAGCGTTGCTGTATGAATTGAATGTCTTTACTATTTAATAAACATGTTGTTGAATATTTTGAAATAATTTAACTTGGCGCTGTTGCTGAGCCAGCACCCAGTCAAAAATTACTTTCAAAATATTCAAAGGATTACCTGTATAGTTTTCTGGAAATAGATATTCAGGAAGTTCAGGAATCGATTGATCCCAACACGAGTTGAGTGTGGGTGGAGCTTAGTTAGCTAGAGATGGGTGAGCAGAGCTAAAACTTGAATTCTCCGTAGACGAGGGTAACTGTCTTTCAGGAGCATTTCCAGTGAAAAGTGCTGACAAGTTTTGTGTTGTGTAATCTTATTACGTAACAGTGACATTACATGCTTTTTGCATGACAATCAAATGTCCTGCATAACAATTCACTCAGCGTGAGAATCGTCTAGAGAATGGCACCCTACTTGAATGGGTTTTGTAATTTCATTATTAGATTTCCTTTGAGAAGAACTCCATGTCAGGAATGAGGCATTCTTCAAATACCAGATGGCATACAGCTATCTCCTGTATTGACAATCTCTTTCGTGGGAATCTACTCCCACAAAGCTATGTGTTGGATGGAATATAAAAGTGAAATGTTGGATTTTAAATGCAAAATCCAATTACACATTTATCATTTAAAGCGTTTACCATTTAAACCTCACATCTGTTCAAGAAAATTCAAAGTTTCTCATAGAAAATGTCCTTTTGCATACCATGAGAAGGCACCTTTTGAAGATTTATTGCTGCAATGACTGGCTCGGTTATGGAGCGAGTCATTCCAGTGGTAAATTTTCAAAACAATTCTTCTCTTGAGCATTTTGCAGACGCCGTTTTAGCGGCTCGAATGTTACACGGTTAATTACTTAATTTGGGCAAGAAAATAAAACTATGTGTTGATTGAATGTGCAATTGTTTGCCGAGAGAATACTTTTTTTTAAATTGTATCGGTGGAATGACTGGCACAGGTATCGAGCCATTCATTCCAGTGATAAATTCACAAAAGTCGTATTCTCTCGGCTTGAAAATAGGCATTCCTTTAGACGAGTGCAGTGGTCAGCTTTCGGCGGCTTCGCCATGAAAGGTTACAGGGAATTGCTGTATATGATAAATTAAGTTTAACCCGTCCATAGCGGGCACTTCATGGCGCACCAAAGGGACCGTTCCGGTTTTAGCTATGCTCCGCCCATCCCCAGCTAAGCTCCGCCCACACCTCGCTCGTATTGGGATCGATCGATAGATCTTTGAACACCCTGACTATCAATTTCCAAAAAAATACATTGGTAAGCTGTTGACTATTTTTAAACTAATTTGACTGGATGCTGTTGTGGTCACCAAAGCCTGAATGTCATAATCGATAACGTCATGAATGGCATAGTTAAGTGCGCTTAATTGATGATCGACTAAGCGTTGTTGTACGAATTATTGCGCGCCCGCACCAGCGGGCACGCTTCTATTTATTGCTGCCTAGAATTGCCTATAGGCACGGCCATTTCGCGCAGGGGATTGTGGGGCCTGTCTCGCGAGATCTCCATCAATACGAGATCTAATAATTCTCGGCGGGAAGAGACGGCCCTATTTTTAGATTGCTGGATATCTCATAATTATGATATTCATGCGCGTGATTCATGGCGAGTTCTCTTATTTGTTCTGGTCCGACTGTAATAGTGTTTGCACGGCGATGACCGCTTAATTATTTTAATAAACAGCCAACGGAACCCCAAATAACTACTCTAAATAAGTTCTTTTGCTGGAGGACTGCGTACAAAACATGTTTATCATTCCTTCTGCAGATGAAAGTACTCAAGCACACGCCGACTCGCGGCGTCTCTTATATGTCCACTTTAGCACTCTATCAAACTGACCACAAATGGCTTCTTGCGGTGATCGTGAGAAATGTCCATTTGCATTAGCTACTCGCCGGAGAACTTGTTTTGAAAGTTTACCATTGGAATGACTGGTTGGATAACCGATCCTATAATTCCAGTAGTAAATTGCAAAAGAAAAACCATAATGGTCGCATGGACGGCAATTAGATATAGGACATTTTCTATGATAATGGGTTTTTCTGTATATGACGTCATAATTATTTAGGTCAGATGTAGCTGGACCTCACAATCAAAATGTGTAATGAATGCCGTATCTATCTCCACCAGGAATATTGAATAGCCAGTCAAGTATGCGAATTGCACGTCTTTACTATTTACACAACATGCTGTTGAATATTTTGAAACTAATTTGACTAGACGCTTTTCGAATTGTATGTCTTTGCTATTTATTCAACAGTCATTTTCTATGATAAAGGCTGGGTTCGATCTGTAACTGAAGGATATGACGTCATAATCAATTACTTCATATACAGGCTGACGTCACAATCCAAAATGTGTAAATGAATGGCGTATAGAGCTCAGTCATGAACATTGAATAGTCCAGCAAGTGTACGAATTGTATGTCTTTACTGTTTAATCAACATCGTGTTGAATATGTTGAAACTAATTTGACCTGGCGTTGTTGCGGCCAGAGGCAGCAAACCTTTAAAAGCACCCAGTCAAATTAGTTTCAAAATAGTCATCAGCTTACCTGTATAGTTACCTTGAAATTGGAAGTCTGGGAATTCATTATTCAACGTACATATATACATCGATTCCAACACGCAAAACGGGGTGGAGTTTAGCTGGAAATACGCGTGGCATACCTAAAAATGGATCTCTATTGAAATTGTCATGAGCAAATTGAGCATTACATGGCTAATACCACTTGGTAATGCGTGGCCCACACAATATGGACCACTTGTATGTATAGGTCACATATTTTAACAAGGCCAATTCTAGATTGTTGCCCTGAATACAACGTACTCGTCCTCTGACGGTGGGAGGATAATTAATACTTGCTAATTGGCATTTTCATGTTGTCTATCCATCATATTACGTCATATGATGTCATAATCAACGACGTGACGTATAGGATGATGTCATAATCATGACGTCATGACTGACTCAATTTAGTCCGTCTTAAATGCGTAATAGTCCGACACGTTGTACGCATTGTATGTCTTTGCTATTTACAAAACATGCTGGTGAATATTTTGAAACTAATTTGACTGGGCGACACATGCAGCAACAGCACCCAGTCAAATTGGTTTCAAAATAGTCAACACCTTACCTGTATAATTTTCTGGAAATTGATAGTCAAGAAGCTCAGAGATTCATCGATACCAACACGAGCGCGGTATTAATGTTTTAATATACCATCCGGATTCAGTGACCGATTGACTAACGTTAGGCCTATGGAAGTCATTTCAAGCAACCGCCACCAAGATGTGACTTACTTGGGCACAATTGTGTGTTTTTCTAACAAAATCCTTTAGAATGTTTAACACCGAAATTTCAATATCTCAGATAAAGACAACTACACGAATATCTTTTTAATACTTTGACTGGTAGCCCACCCCACCCTACCCACCTACTTGTTGCTATCATAGACCTGTATTAAGTATTGCAACGACAACGACTGCCCATGTAAGCCTATCATCTTCTATTAATGTATTTTAACCCTTTCATGAGGAGGCCGCCAAAACCGGCCTCTACAGTGATCTTGAGGATGTTAATTTGCAGGTCAAGAGAAGATCATTTTTGACAATTCACCACTGAAATGACTGTTTCGATAATTGAGCCAGTCATTCCAATAGTAACTCTTCAAAACAGTCGTCTATTGGCCTGCAAATAGCCACTCAATAACCACAGATTTTTTTATATTCCTGACTCAATTTAGGTAATACAGGGTTAATAAATTATGAGGACGACGATGATGTACCATTTCTGTTTAACCTTTCCCGTATTGTATTATAGTATGATTCACATTTGTTGCATTCGAGATAGGGTAAAAATTACAGACTTGTTACAGACAGTCCTGAGGCGTACTATGTGTGTGGTAAATTTCAAAAGAAAGACATGCGTAATAATATTGTAGAGGGCGAAAAAGTAGACAGAGTTCGCTAACAATAATGGCTCCATATAAAAATACAGGCTTGGCTTCTTCGAAACTACACCTCTAATGTAATGACCGGTCATCTTCTTACGTTATCACAATGACTAGACTGTTACACAGACTCAACTTCGGATACCGGACAGAGCAGGACCCAGTCTATCTCCGTAGCAGACTGTAGAAGCAACACTGTGGATCGTGAAATCGCTACGCCAATGGCTACTCAATAGGCCCCTACATAAGAGATACATTTCTCGATTTCGTATTGAAAGAGATCTCGCGGGATACGAATGAATAATGGATGTGTGATTATCAGTAGTATCCTTTAGTCTTTAATCCATCCGTGGGAATAAATCCATGAAGGGCCAATGCAATTATGTAGCAGTATTGATAGACTACCAATGTTCCAAATTTCCAGTCAAAACTGCTGTCAATAATATTGTAGCAGATTGTTGAATACAGAAATCAACCGAAAGTGTAGGCCTGTGCATGTGCTAAGTTAAGAACGTCTATAGGAAATTCGGCCTCAGAATTTCCACCATATAGTTAGATAGGTATATAAATACGCTAGTGAAGTAATGGATTGCGGTTAAAAAGATTTTTACCATGAAGTAATTTCCGGTGATTCACAGTTTTCAGTGCCCTATTGTCTGTAGTATGTTTAGCCCCATAATTTCACCTACATAGACTTGAGCCTTAATATACTAGGTATATTCAGAATCTAACAAATTCTAGATGAAATAATTTTATTAGGAAAAAATTGGCTTAAATGTTTGTTTTTTCGTGCTGTTCGGTGCCCTACTGTCTCAATGTAATATGGTCGACTCCAGAAATTCGCTCACATAGACGTAGAGGGATTTGAATACGATAGTTATATTGGGAATTTGAATTTTTTTTAATTCGACCGTGAAGTAATTTCGTACTATACGATTTCATCGCGTAAATTCGTTTCAATTTTGGCAGATCTGCGGGTTTTCAATGCCCTACTATTACCTGTCTGCAATAGGTTTGGTTACATAATTTCACCGATATGGTTAGATAGCGATATGAACACGCTAATGAATCTTGAGTTTTCTACCACGTAGTAATTTCATAATATTCAATTTAGTAGCCATGGACAGTTGTCAAAATAAATAATGCCAACAATTTACTATATTCGGTATCAGAATGTCTGTTCTCGATTTGTAATACTTTTTTTAATATATGGATGTATATAACTCAATATGAGCTAGTGCTTTTGCACAATTCTACCATCAAGTAATCTCATCGTAGGTAGTTGCATATTCGCCGCATGGCCCCATTATAATATGGTTGGTTCACATTCACCACATTCAGGTAGGTGTCGGTATGTCCTGACATATCGCTCATAATGGGTTCGGCACCAGAATGTCACTAATATGTTTAGATAGGTATGGGCATACGCTTACGGAGTAGTGAGATTTAAAACTATCTACCATGAAATAATTTCGGCTCAAATTTAGGCCGATTCATGGTTTTCGTTGCACCCAGTCAAATTAGTTTCAAAATAGTCATCAGCTTACCTGTATAGTTACCTTGGAATTGGAAGTCTGGGAATTCATTATTCAGCGTATATATAGACATCGATTCCAACACGCAAAAAAGGGGTGGAGCTTAGCTAGAAATAGGCGTGGCATACCTAGAAATGGATCCCTCTATTGAAATTGGCATGAGCAAATTGAGCATTACAGGGCCAATACCACTTGTTAATGCGTGGTCCACACAATATGGACCACTTGTATTAAGAGAGCACCCGTATTTATAGGTCACATATTTTAACAAGGCCAATCATAGATTGTAGACCCTTGCCATCCCGAACGCACATAGACCCGAATACAATACACTCATCCTCTGACGGAACGAGGGTAGTTAATAATCTGACACGTTGTACGAATTGTATGTTTTTGTTATTTAATAAAAAATGCTGTTGAATATTTTGAAAGTAATTTGACTGGCCGCTGTTGCTGCCATAGGCAGCAACAGGACCCAGTCAATTTAGTGTCAAAATTTTCCACGGATTACCTGAAATTTATCGTCTAGTATTTCAGACATCCATCAATCCATCTCGAGAGTGGTATGGGTGGGGTTTAGCTAGAGATGGGCAGGGCATAGCTAAACTGGAAAGGTTCATTGTATTAATAAACCACCACGGTTTTCAGTGCCCTATTGTCTGTAGTATGTTCAGCCTCATAATTTACCCATAATTTACCCCACATAGACTTGAGCTTTAATAAGCTAGTTATATTCCGAATCTAACAAATTCTAGATGAAGTAATTTTAATGCGCAAAATTTAGCTTAGATGATGGTGTATTCCTGGTTTTCGGTGCCCTACTTTCCGTAATATGGTCGGTTCCAGAACTTCCCGGAGTTTGAATATGCTAGTTACATTGAGAATTTAAAAGAATTCGAACATGAAGTATTTTCGTAGTATGCCATTTCATCGCATAAATTTGTTCCAATGTTGGCAGTTCTGTGGTTTTCAATACCCTACCGTCTGCAATATGTGTGACTACATAAGTTCACCCATATGGTTAGATATGGATATGAATACGCTAATGAATCTTGTGATTTCTACCACGTAGGAATTTCGTAATATTCAATTTAGTAGCCACGGACAGTTGTCAAATGCTACCAATTTACTATATTCAGTATTAGAATCTCAGTTCTCGGTTTGTAATCATTTTTTTACATATAGCTGTATATAACTGAATATGTACTACTGCTTTTGCACGATTCTACCATGAAGTAATTTGGTAATATGTACTTAAATATTCGCCATATGGCCCCATTGTAATATGGTTGGTTCACATTCACCACATTCAGATAGGTGTCGATATGTCCTGACATATCGCTCATAATTGGTTCGGCCCAGAATATCACCCATATGTTTAGATAGGTATAGGCATAAGCTTACGTCGTAGGGAGATTTAAAAATTTCATAACGTAAATAAGCTCAAACTTAGGATAATTCATGGTTTTCATTGCAATACGTTCACCCCCAGAATGTCACCCACAAATACTTATAGAAAATATGCTAGTTGTATTCCGAATTTTAAAATTTTCTATAGGAACGTAATTTCATAGTACACAATTCCATACCGAAAATTCGCGCAAGTTCTGTCAGATCAACGATTTTCTGTACCACACTGTTTGCAATAGGTTCGACACCAGAAGTTCACCCATGCGTATATGAATACGCTAATAAACTATCAAAGGTTTAAAAAATGTTTACTATACAGTAATTTCGTCATATGCAATTTAGTAGTGGCACACCATTGTCAAATTCCAATAATGTACTATATTCGGTACCAGAATATCTTTACATGCCATGTAGCCAGTTTTCGAACATAAGGCCATGTATAACTCACTATGTTCTCGTGATGTGCGAAATATTGTAATAATTCTATCACCAAATATTTATTATAGCAATGTGAAAATATTTCTATGTATCCTATATTATTAGCCGCGTGTACTGGTAGAACCTGACTTATCAGGCTAATACCCTAACAATTGCACATATGGTCAACAAGATCGTCATCATTACAACGGTTGAGGCCGGTTTTCGCCTTTTTGTCGAGCAAAAATATTTGATTTAATAGTTTGTCACTGTTTCCAGTAAAGATATCGTTTAATAGATATGATAGCTAAATGAAACAGATCACGATTGTGGCTGTTTCCAACTGGGTCTTGTCAGAATGTTTTCTACTATATCATTTTCGTTGGAGAAAACTAGGTTCACGGTATTGGTTCTATCCTGGCCACTTAACTTTGTTGAAAAGGTTATCTGTCGGTACAGATCGGGGTCCTGTATTGCATCAAAAATATACTTGCTTTGTGCATTTTACTAGCATTGCAGTGTAGATTTCACCAATATATTTCTGGGTAATAAGCTCTTCACGCCTGTTTAGGAAGGTATCAAGATTTAGGTTTAAAATGTTCTTTACAGTTTTTCTTTAATATGTTTGAATGGGTGTCAGGGTCTGTACTGCTTCTTACGCTGATTTTCTACTGACTGAGTTTGCCAATTCTGTTGATTTATTTATCTTTACAAGTTGTTGATACCTAATGACCCAACTTTGATCTTTTACGCTCTGTTGATGCAGTAGTGCAATTTTCTCATCACTGGCTGCACTTAATTTTGTCTGTTCCTCTCTCTGTTAAGAAGTTTGGCCTGGAGAAAAAGGATGGATGGAAAAATTGTTGGACTGACCAAAAATATAAGCTGCTTTTCCTAGCCCATAGCTAATACAGCCCATATCCTTTTTGCAAGAAATATTCCTTCTTTTGTGTTTATTGTCTGCGTATATTTTTGTCATAAGAGGCTTGTATGACTTTATATAACTTCATTTTTTCATGAAACAGTTGAGTTTATTCTCAGAATTATAATAAGCTCCGGGCAAGCTATTTACCATTGATGCCTTGCATCAATATGTGTACGTGTATGTCTTTACTATTTGGAATAAACTGAATTTATTTTTGGTCTTAGAGGGAGCGCGGTAAGACAGGTCTTATAACCGCGTCTCTCATACAATTATATTAAAAAGTAAATGTCTCATGGTGTAACAAGAATGAATACATACATGTTACTATGCTATATCTAATTACGTGGTGACATTAAATTATACTTATGATACATAATAGTGAGTCCAATAAAGTACATATTCACAGTTGAATTCCAGATAACAAAACTATCGGAGCACCCCCGGAAGCCCAATGTAGGTACCCCAACGCTATGAAAACGAAACAGATTTCAGCACATGATGATTTCGTCCCCCACAAACTATCATAATTTTCAGTTACTTAACTGAACTAGGGACACAGAAAATCATATCAGTCTATATGTAATAAAACCAGCACAAGCTAAATCCTACCTCGACTCACTTCGTCAAGGCCCACAATTCAGGCCTCCAAGAGTATAACATTCTAACAATTCCATCTCCAAGCACTCCGCGCGAGTATGCACCCATAAATCTTGTGAGACGGGATGAAAGAACTACTTTATAATCTTAAATCATTCCCAATGACTAGTAGAGGTACCTGTGTATTTGTGTTGGTCGATAGCTAGTGTTATTCCAAACGGGGGGAATCCACCGAAGTGTTGACGTCATAATCAACTACGTCGCCTATAGGTTGGTGTGGCAGTCTTAATTGACGGAAATATAGCTTCATAAATCCAAGGAAAAGTCCGTCAAGCCGCACGAATTGTATGTTTTCGCTATGTAATAGATGTTCTCTTGAGTATTTTGGAACTAGCTTGACTAGTCGCTGTCGCTGCCATAGTCATCTATACTGCCATAAAATTGGGATTCTGGGAATCCATTATTTAGAGTATACAGATCGACCGCAACACTCGCAAAGCATGGGCGGAAACTGTCCATAATTGGGGGGGGGCGTATGGCCAAAGGTGGATTCATCAATTCCATGGCACAGTGGTCACAACGAGGTGCTTATGCACTGGTTGTTGATAGAATGTGATCACGGTTGACAAAAGATTGTCACTAGTCAAAGGGTCCTCAGGAAGTGTCCTTACTAGTAAACGGTTAGTGATCAAGATTGGTTACGGAGATCTCGGTCCTCTCACCGCAGCCCAGAAGAAATCCTTTTTTTTTTAAAACACATTTACCACTAGCGTGGCTAATTCGCTTAGCAAGACAGTCAGTTTAGTGGCAAAATCCTCAAAGAATTGTCCCCTCCACGTCCGCAAGTAGACGCTTTCCAAACCATCTGCAGGAGCCGTTTTCAAACCCCATGACCCTTAATCCTTAAGCACACTAGTGAGCCAAAATATAGAAGCGAACCAGATTGAGTGGGTAATGCATGGAGCAATATCGAAGAGCAGTCCATGGAGTGCCAATGTACCTATGGTGCTTAGTAATCTGACTATTTTAGATTAGAGCTGAAGGATCATTTAAAGTGACTAGTTGAGTCGATGTACTGGCAGAGAAGTTCTGATACCTTAATGTTAGTCTCTTCACTCGCATTGGTGTTACCGAATAAAAAGTGTTGAACGGTTAGAGGTGTGGGAAAGGTATGGTTTAAGACAAGATTATTTGAGAAAACGTCTCTTTGATCTGCGTAAAGGGGCAGTGAAACAAATAATGTTGAATGGATTCGGCAGCGTGCCCACAGTTGCACCGACGGGAATCCGACAGAAAGTTGTAGACTAAATGACTGTTTAAGTTGCTGCCCCCGTTTCGGAGTCTGGCTAAGGCAATATTAGCTGGCCTTGGTCCTGTATAGCACCACAGTAGAGAAAGTTATGTGTGGTAGTTGTCTTTACTATTTAATAAACATGCCATAGGCAGCCAAGTTAGGTTTAAATTATTCAAAAGCTGACCTGTATAGTTTTCTGAAGATTTATCAGGATGTTCAGGGATCGATCGATCACAAAGCGGGCGAAGTGTGGATGGAAGTTAGCCAAAGATGGGTGGCACATAGATAAGGCTGGATTCCTCCATTGATACACTCATTGCCATGGTTAACGTGTCAAAACATGTTTTTTTTGTTAATAAATGATGGCATTTTCATAATGTACCACTGAATAATAGACTATCTTACGGCAAACTTCATCATTGATTTTGATCATGCGTGACAATGATTTTAAATTCTCGTGTGCCGAACGCGTTCTCCAGAGAAGCGGATTGACACATGCGCTGTGAAATGAGTGGTGAATAATTCAGATGCCATTATATAAATTTTAACAAAGCCGCGAAATCTGCATTTGATATTATCATTATTATTTTAACGAGTTTCATAATGTCATCCTGCATAACTAGAAGCGCCCTCACCATCCCTCCATATCGTATCAGCTCATACATTTCTAAACTATAAAACATTGTGGGCATGTGGCATAGTCAAGGAGTTATATCTCTGGACCTGCTAAATATTTTGAAAACAATTTGACTGGAAGTCAAGAGGTTTTGCTAATTTGAAATAATTGTCTAGTGGCTTGCGGCGGCAACAATATAACTTGTGAAATGCAAAATGCATAGAAATTTGATTTTAACTCTCAAATATAATCCGAAATCAGACCCGTGTTTTATATACGGGCCTGAACCAAAACATGCATCGATGTATAAAGGCAGATAGGATCATACAAAATACCAAATATTGGATCTCAGAATGACTACCCTGCATCTAATGACGTCAGAGCACGTGGGTCCAAGAGTAGTATAGTCACTGGAATTAGAATATCTTAATACTTCGTAGAATAGCAATGATGAACATATTGAGACGATGCGGAAGATTATCTTGAACTGTATAAACTGAATCATTTAACATTGCGAACCATGCCATTGCCATCAACAAGAGACGCTGTTGAACATTTAGAAGCTAAACAGACAACGCGTATTACTGGACTGGTACTGGGCCAATACCGGCCCAGTAACCTGTATTATGAGTGATAACACAGGTTACTGGGCCGAATATCAGGGAAGTAGACGAGAATATATTGAGCCTCAGAATACTTCTCATTACACGTACGCACTAACAAAGTGGATGTTTGAATTACGAATTGCCAAGTGCTTATTTGTCATTTATGATATTGAATGCAATATGATTACCAAGGCGATAACTACATTACAATAGAATGTAGTTTTCTTCTAGGAAAGGTCGACCCATTCATCAACATTTGAAGGTTAAAGATTGAGAACTTGAATAGAAGAGGATGGTGGGTTTCTATGAAGAATATATGCAAGAGGTTGGTAAAGATCAGTGTTCTCCTAGGCCACATTCTCCGCCGCTCTTTAGACTGGTGTATATGCATAGAACATACCGAGCACTAGTCATGTAGTAACCTTCTATGTCCATGTTTGTGGTCTTGGCTACAGTGGTGATAATGTTAAAATAACACAAGTTGACTTAATGCCCATCGTATAAGTGCTTTATCATGTTAATGTCTTGAGACTATATACATTATATGTCCAGCTCAATTTCCATACTTTTACCATAAGATGAAAAGAAAAATACTCGTCATTTTCTGATGCTCATCAGGTCTTTGATTGTGATCCCAGAGCCGGATTAAGGCAAGATATAACGGGGATTCAGCCACAGACCCCAGAAAAACATGGGACCTGAAATCCAAAACAATTATCACATTTACGCATTTGAGCATGTAATGTCAGTAAATCACTTTTATAATCATGATATATGTATGTTGTTGAATAGTTTGAAACCAATTTGACTGGACGATGGTGTTGCTTTCAAAATATTTAACAGCCTTTTGACACATATGCCTACATAGCAAATTTACCATATTTGAAGTAGCAGTAATGGTAGCAGTAGCAGCCGTAGGTGCAGTAGCAGTAGTAACAGCAGCAGTAGTATCAGTAGCCGTATCCGTAGCGGCAGACGCAGCTACCGTATCAGCTGCGGGAGCGGCATCGGTAGCAGTAGTGGTAGTAGCAGTAGAAGTAGTAGTAGTAGTAGTAGTAGTAGTAGTAGTAGTAGTAGTAGTAGTAGTAGTGGTAGTAGTAGTAGTAGTAGTAGTAGTAGTAGTAGTAGTAGCGGTAGCGGTGGCAGTGGCAGTGGCAGTGGTAGTGGTAGTGGTAGTGGTAGTGGTAGTGGTAGTAGTAGTAGTAGTAGTAGTAGTAGTAGTAGTAGTAGTAGTAGTAGTAGTAGTAGTAGTAGCAGTAGCATTAGCATTAGCAGTAGCAGTAGTAGTAGTAGTAGTAGTAGTAGTAGTAGTAGCAGCAGCAGCAGCAGCAGCCATTCCGGCATTAACCCGCTAAGGAGCCGCCACAACCATTTATCCCAAATATGATTAATCTGGCTTCGTGTGACACGTGTGAGACTAGAGATCAGTAAGCACTGATATTACAATTTACAATTTTACATTAACTATTATGTTACATTAGCTGAATACCGTCAGCCGAATTCCAAATCGCATTCACAATTTAATAACTAGTATTTTGAATATTCTGAAAGTAATGGAGGAATCCAGTTTATCGTTCAATCATATTAGTCAACAACGTCACGTGTAGGCTGGCGTCTTAATCAAATATGCCATTAATGCCGTAATTAAGTCCGTCATAAACGCTTAATAGTCGGTCAAGTTGTACGAATTGTATGTCTTTGCCATTTAGCAAACATGGTGTTAAATATTTTTGAAACCTAGGCAGCGACAGCAGCCAGTCAAATTACTTTCAAAATATTCAGCAGCTTACCTGTATAGGTTTATGGAAATAGAGATTCAGGTAGTGTAGTTATCGCTCGATCGCAACACGGGCAGAGGGTAGGCACAGCTAGAGATGGGCGGGGCATAACTAAACTATAGCTAAACTACATTCCCTTATTTTACTGGAAACAGCAACGTTCGGCTTCCAGGCAAATTATGTTCGACTTACATGTATGGATGCTGTGTAATTTAGACTCAATTTATCTTTCGAAGTTTCTAATCGATTGGAACATGCATGAAGGTGGGAAGAGCTTAGCTAGAAATGGGCGGGGCATAGCTATAACTCGACCTCTTGATTATCACAGAGTGATATGCCGCTAATCTCTTCAAAGGTTGCAGTGGCTCGGGAGCATACGGGTGGGTGCGTGGGGCTAGTGTTGGCGGGCGGAGGTGTGGCGACTCAAGATAGTGGACACTCAATCAGAACACGGATGACAGATCAATTATTTTCCATGAAATAACATTAAAAAAATAACTCTTTATTTTGCTTTCTGCCCTAAAACAAATAGAGCAATGATTAGATTTGGATATTGCGGAAGAATCTTAAACCGATTTGACTGAATCGTTCAATCAGCACTATGCAATCTTTGCACATCAGTAAATTAATTTTCACACTGTCTCTTTCAATTGCATATAAGCAGCTAGGAGGAGCGTGTTTCCCGTATGTTCCTTCGATTGCCGCATTGCGCCATGCTGTGACGTTAATATCGCTCACTTTTTTATATCGTGGAGAGAGAGAGAGAGAGAGAGAGAGAGAGAGAGAAAGCGAAAGAGAGAGAGAGAGAGAGACAGAGAGAGATAGAGGTGGGGCAGAGGGGTGGGAGAGAGACGGCCGAACAAACGAGAGTGCGAGGAAGGGGAGAGATGGGAATGGGTGCCAGGAGGGAGGGAGTGAGGTAGTATTGGAAATAGTTAGAGGTGGAGAGAGAGAGAGAGAGAGAGAGAGAGAGAGAGAGAGAGAGAGAGAGAGAGCGCGAGAGAAAGAGCGAAAGGGAGAGAGAAAGATATCGGGGGGGGGCTGAGGTGGAGTAGGTGGAGGGGTGGGGATGTGGTGCGGAGTGGAGAGGGAAGGGTGCGTGATAGAGAGAGAGGGGGGGAGCCTTCTACTCTCATACAAACGAGTGTAAGATGTATCGCCATCGGTTAACATGGAGGAAACGATGGTGTAGAAGCGGAGATGCTTTCTAAGATGAACTCAGTCCATCTGTCAGTATTTCTCATCGTTGCCATTGATTCAAACGAAACGTCCGTGAAATTTGCTGGTTTTTATTGATTGATCATATCACCGTCAATAGAGGATTCCGTGTCTAGCTATGCCCAGTCTATTTCTAACTAAGCTTCCATAAATGTTTGCGCGAGTCGGGATCGATTTATATACCTTGACCTTTAAATTTCCAGAATCACATTTTCAAGATAACTATACAGGTAAGCTGTTCAATATTTTGAAATTATCTATGCCTGTGGCAGCAACAATTTCAAGATATCCAACATAATTTTATTAAATCGTAAATCCATCAAAGACATACAATTCGTGCACTTGACGAACGATTCCAGGTTCCTTGATTGATGATTTTCCGTCAATTATTCTTGTGATGTCAACCTAAATAAGACGTACTTGATTATGACGTGATATATTTGACTGACGGATTGGACTCATCCCATACATTCGCATTTTATTCAGGCAGTCAGAAGTTTTAAAGTATTTCTTTAAAATACATGTTGAGAGCGTCCTATTGCAGCACTCAGAAGGATGGAAATCAACCTCCTATTCGAGGCAATAATTGGCAGATTCTACATCCAGCCTTTGCGACAACTAGAGCTGGGCGACTTCCCGATAATACCGATAATATCGCGATCTAATCGTTAAACACTGGTCGCAGACACCTGCTTAACCTTTATTGCGTCAACAACGCATTGCAGCGCTCAAAATACTACTTATCTCAATTAAATGTTAAGACTTCTCAAGAAAATTTTGATTTTTACAGCCAAAAAGACTATATTTTTGTAAATTTACCACTGAATCTTACAAAAGAATTTGATTTCTGCTATCTTCCAAATAGACAGTCATCAAAAGTGTAATGGTAACAAGAATTCAAATTTCTGCTTAACCAGTGTCCATTTACAGGATAAGAGATGACTATTTTAGAAAATTTACCGCTGGAATGACTGATCCGGTTATCAAGCCAGTAATTCCAGTAATAAATTTTCAAAAATATGCTTCCCTTAGCCTGCAAATGAAGATTTCTTAAGATCACTGCACATATTGTTTTCATCCAACTTGACCATTAAAGGGTTACGGTGACACAAGATGATTTGGTGTCAATTGGCGTGGCCCTATAGTCGACACCGAACTGTCACATTTCCTCCACTGCCAATGCTACGGGTTGGGGTGGGGAGAGGGGCTGGGGTGGGATACATCTGTAATTTGATGTGCATTAGTTACGCTGTAAAGCTTAAATGGAGGTATATATAGCTTTCAAATGAATCTGGCTTGTTGTTGACTCATTCAACATACGTCAGGTACCAATCTGTTAATGCCTATATCAGTTGAATATATTATTTATAGTTTTCCTGTTAGCTAGACTTCCAAAGCAATTAGTCAAACTACTAGATTAATCACATTCAACAACGTAATTAGCTTGTCCAATATATGGTAGCAACAACTCCCAATCAAATTAATTTCAAAATAGTCAACAGAATGTTTATTGAAAAGTAAATTCATCAGAGACATAGGATGCGCTTCGTACACTTTCGTGACAGAGTTTTAGATTGTCATTGACGGAGATACGTTATTTTGAATGTAATGTCAGCTAACTTGTAACCTATATGATTATGATGGCAGGTATTTGGGTGCTAGACGGGACCAGACCTAAACTTTTCGTGGCTGAACATCTTCGCAGACTATCCTATAATCCACACTCATTTCTTGCACAACCCAACGGTGTATCCGCCAGAGTTTCTGTTGAAACATGTTTTGTACTCTTTGTCAATTACTGTGATTATCTATTCATGTTTATTTAATTTTTATTTTCGACCAACTTGCATTAATGAGTTAACTTGACACAGGAGAGCCTAAAGCCAGTGGTAGACGATCCAACATGTATGATCAGTATACACGATCATACAGCATCGGACATTGTTGGATGAGGTTACAGCCAGTGATATCAACAAAATCATGATACAAATTCCGGTATGATTGTCTGTTTCATCAAACATGTTTTACGCTTTCGGACGAAAGCAATGTCCAACTTTCTTCGTGTAAGCCTATGATTCAACTTGTCGAAATGTATGATACACGAGCAAACATCGTCCGACTTTATCGAATCATACATGTAGTATAATCATACATGTTGGATCATCTGTTATAGTCGTTATGCCGGTTGGCGTGTCTCTATGACCTACACCGAAGTATCACATTTCCTGCAGTGTCAGTTCCACTGGGAAGGGTACATCTGCAGATATGCTTTGCATTCGGTATGCGGAATAGTTTAGATGAATGTTGATATAGCTATCAAATGAATTAAAGAAATCTACATTGTTGTTGACTTATTAAACACACTTCAGGTACCAAATTGTTAATGCCTTTATCAGTTGAGTAGAAAATTGATAATTTTCCTGACAGGTCAGCTACCAAATCAACCAGTCAAACTAATAGATTCACCACAGTGCACAACATAAGTATCAATATGTGGCAGCATAAGAATTCTAAACAGAATGTTTCGTGAATAGTTAATTCATCGAAAATATACGTACGATTCGTAGACTTTCGTGACAGACTTTTCGATTGTCATTGATGGAGGTATATTGTTTTAATTGTGACGTCAGCTAACGTGTGACATATCTGGTTATGATGGCAGGTATTTGAGTGGCAGATGAAACCACGCCCATACGCTTCGTGGCTTAACATCCTAGCTGTCAATCCGATAAACCACATTCACTTCTTGCACAATTCAACACTGTATCCGCCAGCGTTCCTGTTGAAACATGTTTCGTAATTTGTTAATTACTGTGATTAGCTGTACATGTTTGTTTAATCGTTGACCTTGAAAGAACGCCCTCTTGTGGACGTTGTTAGAATCAGATGAGGATATTTAAATCTACTCTATTCTACATGGTCGCGTTTTCAGACTGTCTGCTGTATGGAATTAAAAAACGCACACACGCACGCACATACACGCGCGCACACACACACGCTCGCACGCGCGCGCGGGCGCACGCACGCACGCACGCTCTCTCTCTCTCTCGCTCTCGTTCTCGCCGCTTAATTTATTGTTTTCTTTAGTGTTTCACAAGTATTGGCTGCTTATAACAATTATGTAGGGAGAGGGCAACTCTAAGTTGTAAGAACGTGGGCCCGATCCCATTGTGCAAATGTTATAATACAAATTTGTTTAAATCAAATTAAATCATAACATATTTATTTCACACGTTATATTTTTTAAGGTTTTAGGCTAACAGTCGGTTCTAATCTGTAATCAAGTTACTTTAATTTGATTTAGGCCTAATAGTACTTCTGACAACATATAATCACATTGACCTGAACAGAGTATTTCATATCGTCGGTTGCTAACAGGTGTTCATGAATCCATCAAGTAAGCGTATTTGATGGGATTCTAATACTGAGAATAGTAATCATATCGTCGTTTTATTTTGTTAAATTCCCCATTAACAAGAAATAATTTCGGAAAACATTAGCAAATCACAGGAATTGTAACACGTATTCATCTATTTAACAGATTAGATTTTGAAGCGCCAATAGCGACAACTTAAAAATACGCCATAAATATTTTCGCCCAGAGGGCGGAAATGGATCTATATCGACCCTGATATTTGCCCCTGCGAAAATTGTCATTTTAAGGCAGATAGATACCCAGATGGTAAGAAATAAGGCATGTTACTGGATCAATCACGGGCCAATATGTACCGGTATTGACCGAGTACCGGTCCAATAATCTACAATACCACGGATGGTGAGGAACCAATAGCTCAGTATGCCATGGGGCAAGTGTCTCTGCAAACCGACCAATTTAGAAATCCAGTTTGGCTATGCCCGGGCCATCACTAGCTATGCTCCACCCACACGTCGCCTGTGTTGAGATCAATCGATCATTGAAGTCCACTGCCCATCTCGAGCGAAGCTCCGTCCACGCTCTGTCCGTATTTGAATCGATCGAACCTCGAGCTTTCTGAATCTCAAATTCCAGAAAACTATGCATGCAAGCTGTTGAATATTTTGAAACTAATTGGCAATAACAGCGCCCAGTCAAATTAGTTTCGAAATATTCAACAGCATGTTTATTAAATAGTAAAGACACAGATTTCGTACAACAACGCGTTAGCGCGTCATCGATTGTGCGTTAATAATAATTAATTATGTCATTCATGCCGTTATTGATTATGTCGTCATATGGTAGATGGACAAACTGGAAAGATTCGTTGAGTCCTTCCGCTCGTTAACACGTTTGCATGACAATATGACGATGCCATATTACCCCATGACAATGCTATCTCACGAATGGTGTTAGAATGTACATCAGGAAACTACAGGACCTGAAATTTTTTCATTTTCTAAAATCTATCATATATCCAGCTGCTAGGCATCATACCCTATCATAAGAAATTTCAGATTCATTACCCATGATCAATTTCCCCCAGCATGTTATCAGTCCAGTGTTTATAATTATACCGAGTGGAAGCTGGCCAAGCTCTCCATAAACCATTGCCCTGTGTGTGGTATTCTTTATTCCTAAAATCTTTTTATATAAACGTTTCTGTATTTTTTCTGCGAGGCTTATGTCTTCATACCCCCAAATCTCGCAACCATAAAGCATGATTGGACTACCGACTTTATCAAACAGATCAACCTGCACGTCAATAGGCAAATGGAGAGTTCTTGCCTTTGTGATTAGGGCGAACATGGCTCTGCTGGCTTTGTCAGATGCATTCTTTATGGCCCGATTGAACCTCCCGTTATATGAAAATTTAACTCCTAAGTATATGTAATCCTGTACACGCTCCACATCTTCATCACCAAGTCTGAATTCGGGTAAGTTTCTTACTTTACCTCTAGAGAAAATCTTATATTTAGTTTAAGAAACATTAACATATTGTTTCCATGTTTGGCAATAATCGTCTAACGCACTTAATGCTTTTTTGTAGTTCCTGTGGAGATTCTGCCAATATTATTGTGTCGTCTGCATACAGTAAAATAAAAGGTTTTAGATATATTACTGACTCCCGTTTATAAGCACTGATTCGGCTAATCGAGTAATTTCGGATAGGCCTTTGTAAGATGCAGAGCTTGTACTCTCAAGGTCATTTAAAAATAGTGCAAAATAGCAAGGGTGATAAATTGCCCCTCCCACCCACGTGCCCACCCCACCCCCTGTCCCACTCTTGTATTACAACGAAAATATTCAGAGACGGAGCTATTTACAGAATCTCTAATACAGGATTTTGATTGGCTATGCAAATTATAAATCATATATATATATATATATCAATGAGAGCCTTCAGTGGAAAAATATGATCATTTGTGGAGTATCCAGCCCGGAAAACTGCTTTCCCCTCGCCTGTTAAATGAATAGCATCTACATATTTTGTCTGGCATTTATAATGGACGTGAATAGCTTGGAGAAACAATTGAGAAGAGTGATTCCTCTATAATTTTCTGGGTCCGACGATGATCCCTTCATTTTGTATTGCAGTAACCTAATGCCTTTATCCATTCATGTGGTACTTGATCCGATAATAGGATTACATTAAAGATGTTGTGTTGTATCGTTATATTATGGTTTATAGATTTCATTTCATTCATATCCTGTCGCATTCCATTATCTGTATCACAATTATCTGTAGCTTCAAAATAGTCAACAGCTTACCTGTATGATTGCGTTTATACCACATTGCCCAACTATAGCTGGCATCTCTATACCTGTGTGTATATACCGAGGCAGACACGCTAGGTTTTTTCTGGTTGGTTGAAAAGTAAATCATGACAGCCATCATACGCTGTATAAATGTATCAACATTTGGCTACTAAAGCCTGAATATCTGTCATTATCGTCATGATAAAAAGCTAAAATGTCAGAGATGGATTGTGGGTAACAAATTCTTTTTACATGAATGGTTAGTATAAGATAAGGCGAGATTTCCTTTAGAAAGTTTAGTATAAATTGTTAGAATACATCGATTTGAACATTTAAGAAATTCGTTTACTTTTCGATATGTGCCGCACACTTCGTTACTTTTTAACTTCCTGATAGCCACACTAACTTCCTCTTCTGTAAACCAGTCATGTATGCAATCCTTGTTGGATACAGTGGCGAGTAACGGATAATCTATTTGCATGTCGTCTTCTGATGATTCGTTTAACGTTTTGAAATGTTCAACTAAATCTTTCACTGGAACATATTCTTGATTTGTCCGCACTTGTGTCGTTGGGGTAGTTATAATTTTCCAAAATACTTTGGGATCCTTTCCTTTTATACTACACAGCAGGTTTTGAAATGTAGCCTATACCGCCTAGTCAATTCTTTTTTGCAATCTTTACTCACAGCACGTTTTCTTTCCTTACTCACTTCAGATTTTCTTTTGAGATACTCCCGCTTAGCTTTGTAAACTTCTTTTCGTTTGTTTTTGCAAGCTTCGTTAAACCAGGGTTTATTAATACGTTTAACAGTTTTTTAAATAAACAAAACAGTTTTCTTCATTCTTGCACCCTCCTTCATACACCCAGACTGCCCGCTGTATAGTTAGCACTGATATAATATGAGCCACAATGGCGTTGATATTCATAGCATCAGTTTCTGCTCCGGTAGCCAGAGCTTTTAGTTGCTGATCGATACAGCGTAAACTAACCGGGTCTAGATTTGTCAAAAATATTTTTAAATTGCTAGGTTCCTATCCTAGATTTAGTAAATGCTTTGTCGCAAATAATCCTTATTCATTTCCATTTTTGTACCGATGGTAGTTTATTTACCATTATATGGAATTACCAATAAACATCATTTGCTGTTTTCCTTTTCCCTTCCTTTAACACATTCAAAGCTGCTGTACCACAATGTCACGTCGATCAGAACCACTCAGTTAAGCTGGTGGATATTTTGAAATCAAGCGAATAATGGATGGTCACACTTTTCGCCATGCCCCGCTGATATCTAGCTATGCTTTATATACTGTGCACCCTGACTTCCCAAAATACCATTTTCAAGGTGACTGTAAGGGCGAGCTGTTGAATATTTCGAAACCAATTTAACTGGGTGGTGTTTCTGCATATCATAGCAACAGCGCTCAGTCAAATTAGTTTCGAATTATTCAACAGAATGTATATTAAATAGTAAAGACATACAATTCGTACAATTGACAAGGATTTATCTGCTTCATTCATTATGTATTTTGATCTGTCGTCGGCCTACATGTGACGTAATTCATAATGACGCCATATACTTGAGTGACAAATTGGATTCAATTATTAATTTGTAACGGTAAATGGCTAAATTTCGTCAAATATCAAAATATTTGCTTATTGAATGTTCATTTGGAGAGTAGACCAAGAGAAGAATATGTTTGGAAATTTGTCACTGGAATGACTGGGCCTGTTATCGCACTCGTCATTCCAGTGATAACCTTTAATAATAGTCTTCTCTTCGCCTGCGAATAGACATTTATTAAGACCACTGTAGAGGTAGGTTTTGATCGTCTTCGCTATGATATATAAAGTTATATTGTTCTCCGCCTCTCCGTCCTCGTTTTTCCACACTCAGCGAGGTGCTAACATTCTACCATTGACAAGGAATTGAACCCACAACCGACGATCTCGTCGGTTGTGGGGTCAATCCCATGTCAATGCTAAAGTACCGCAATGTCATGACTACTCTATAATATTCTGACAGTAGTTGTATAAGGGATACCTTAGTGTATCTTAGTGGTGTAGTTCACATGCTAAACAGAAATTATCTCCACTACATTGATGCAACATTTGATGCAAGTAAATTCGTAATTGAAACGGCTCTTAATAGTACTTATCATATTAATTCTAAATAAGTGAGTTTAAGCTCTATAACATGGCGGTATGTCGTCCATGTTCGTTCAAGATAATCCAAGATAGGCGCTTCCAAAAGGTCATGTATCTAATTGACAGATTTGCCATGTTGATCGTTTGTTTGTGTGCGGATGCAAACTGCTGTTGTAATACTAGATCATTCTTCGGCTTCTTCTATTTCTTCTTCCTTTTCTTCTTCTTCTTCTCTTTCTTCTTCTTCATCTTTATCTTCCTCATCTTCTTCTTCTTCTTCGTTTTCTTCTTCTTCCTCACCTACATAGTTGATTTGCTCCAATCCGCATAAACCTTAATAATATTTAGTGCCCATTGGGACTTGAAGGAAAACAAGCACACTACTCAGAATAGGTAATATAAGTTCAGGAGGTCTGGAGTTAATTCGTTGAAGACTGTAGGAAAAGATCAGCTGTAAAGATTTTCTTGAGTAATTAACATACCATGCATTTCTACGTAGATTAATTACCCTTTGCTTGAAGTCCTTTAATTGGTTTCGAAAGACCTGGGATTGCATAACCAGTGTCCTGAGGGTATGATGAATTTCACTCTGGAATGTCGAACCGCAATTCTGTCCAGTCTTTTCAGTTAATTATCTTCAACTTTAGTCTAATGTATTTTCAAGATTTTCAAATTGATCAGTCATGGCCGTACTCCCAGCCTGTGGTAGGTATTTGGATAGTTCGGAACTCATTGCTATCCAAATATGTACTGACGGGCCAGTTAAGTGTAAGAGAAGGGTAGGACTATCTTGGAGGTTGAGCAACATCTTCCAGTCCATGTAATATCAAATTATTCATCATGTCGCCATAACATTTCACGATTTTCGGATGTTTTCAGATTAGCATACAGAGATCGCAGATTTTAAACGATCGATATATATCGAACACCTTCCTGAAGAAGTTCGAGTAACAAACGCCCGCCCTTTTTGATGATCATGGCCTCATCAAAATGTGTGCCCAATATACACAGTCGAGGCTGGAGTCGTTGCCAATTCTTTGGCCAGTCGTTGTTAGGAACGAGTGTTTGGGTAAGGTGTGTATGTGTATGTGAGCGTAGATGTACGAGCGATAGCGACGTGTTGCTGCTGTTCGTTTGGTTTTATTGGCCGTTTGCACTGATGTGTATTTAAGCAATGGCTCTATCTAGAGGGTGATTCCCCAAATAGTTGCTTACAGCTTTAAAGACGAAGCATGTAAATGACGTGTAGGCCTCGGAGAGGTAAGGAGATGAGATTACTTATGTTTCCAGCGATTTCTCATCAACCATCACATCGTCAGACAGACGACCGAGATTGTAACCCGGCCGACTGCTTGCAGACGACCACGCTACCGCCACGGCCAATCGTCTCCCTTATGAGCGATATTACATCATATACGAACCTACTTATAACATTGTTTGATCGAACACATGTTGTAACATACAGGCGATAAGTAAACAAACAGATTTTGTCATATCCCCCACTGGTGCAAAAAACTAATCAGGCAACTGGGCTTAGCTGACGCTGCGGGACTGGATAAAAGAAGGTCGTAGATCGGATGGCCGGACTCTTATTAATATGTAGATTACTTTGACATTTTGAAGACCTTGTCCTATAATTGCTGTTTTGATTGAAGCAAATCTGTCTGATACCCGTCTTAGTGATCAGCGTGGAACGTTGGAGCGATATTATATGAATAAGAAAGACTAGCTTAGCTAGGGCCGAGCATGAGGCCAACAAGTGCATTTACACAGCGCCCCCTCCCCTCAAACCTCCAATTTCCAAGTCCCCCAAAAATGATTAAAAAATCGTTTTGTCTTAATTTTTGGGCCCCTGCATAACTTAAAGTTACACTCATAGGTTCTACACCTGTAATACAACTCATATATAAGTCAATATGTTTCCGAAGGAAAACAATCTTGAACACAGCAATGTATTCCAATCCAATTATGTTCACAATTTTCAATGGTAATATGGTACAGGGACATACCCAACACAAATGGACGAGCATAGAGACACGCGCGCACACGGACGCATCTGCATCAAGAACGCACACACTAAGGCACAATTTCCATAAACTCAATAACGTGCGCGAAAGCGCGTACGTTAAAGTCGATATAATAGGAAATCTATGAGGGAGTTTCCAAGTACATATAACGTGCGCGAATGTCCAGCGAGCGTAAAAAAAAGGCGGTCGATGATCGACTTTTTCGCGTACGAGAGCTGTTAACCGCGAGAAGTATCAGATGACAAACTAGAAAATGTGCCTTAATACATACACGCTGGTCATCGACCGGGTAGAACACGCATATCTCGCACGATAATGCGTGCAATAAAGCATGTGAAAGCATGTCATGGAAATGGACATACACGCGTTCTGAATCGCTAGCGTTTACACGCACGCGTTATAAGTTTATGGAAAGCCTGTTAGGCCCGCTTTCCATGTTAGCTATTTTGCTCGCGTGTTCTCGCAAGCTTTTCTGCTCGCGGGTCTGTCTATTTCCATGTGGGCGAGTTTACCAGCGAATCCGGCTGTTTTCCTAGCATAGACAAGCGAATTTCAGGCGCTAGTTCTGCATATTTTTTATCAATTTTTGCTTTCCTACACACTACATGCGTCATGTCGCAAAAGTACAGAGGCCAGGTCCTGAAGCTGAGCTTTCAAAAACAGGAGCAGTTAATTGATCTGGTGGAACAATATATGCACCCAATATCTGTGCACTCTTTTTAGTTTGTCAACCGCATTAACTGCATCATACGAATGCGAGTTCTTTGTCTCTTGCGCAAATAATACAGAAGCTGACTCTTGTAGAGCATCATTATTGCGTGTAAATCGTCACACATTTAAACGCCACAATTACTAGATAACCTGCTTATCAGGTTACACGCATGCGTACAAGATCAACATACATAACAAGCGCGCGTGTCAGCGGCACGGACAATCGCCCGTGGAAATGTATACATAGGAAATGCACTAGACCGACTTTTCTGGTAGCAGAAAAGCGAGCAGAAAAGTCGCGAACTTCGCGACTTGTTTTTAAGCGAGAGAATTTCAGCGCGCTGAAAAGCTCACATGGAAATGGTTCTATCTAAATGCACTGGGTCGACTTTTCTGCTAGCAGAAAAGTGCGCGTACAAGCTTACATGGAAAGCGGCACTAAGGCCCGCTTTCCATGTACGCGATATCTGGCGCGGAAACGTAAGCGTTAAAGTTGGTATAGCATAAATCTATTAGGGTGTTTCCATATACGCGATAACGCACGCTACGTTTATCGTACGCGGAAAATCGCTGCTCGATTAACGACTTTTTCGCATGCGTCTCTTTGCGGCCATTCAATACGCGTGCAAAAATCTCGTATATAAGGCATAATCATTGACATATGATACCATTCGGAGAACTGTATAGTTTAGCAGAAAACTTCAATGACTTCAGAACGATGGCTTTTTACACCGATCAAATTGAACTCCTTCGTGTTTTGCACAGAAGGAAGAGACAGCGAATACGTATGATGCAGTACATTATGCTAAGTAACGAAAAGAGAAAACATAGATTCTGGGTACATGAAATTCTACAGAAAAGACCAGAACACGGAGCCTATTACCATCTGGTTCGAGAGTTGCAGCTTGATGCCGATAGCCACCATGCGTATTTTAGGATGTCCGCCGAGAAATTGGAATTTGTGCTGAGTTTTTTAGCAATGATCAGAGAACCAATTGAAGCCAAGCAAAGATTGGCCATCTGTATAAGGTATGTAAATACATATTGTCCATTATATATTGACCTACCTCGAGTCAGCCAAACCTCAAAACAGGCCACCCCACCAAACAAGATACACACATACCATTCGTCTTTAAGCCACAAAGAGAAAATAATCATAATTTTGTTTGCAAAATTTTACTCACGACTCTGTTGTTCTGATATTATAAACAAAAGAAAATCAAAAAACATATATTTTCATTAAATATCAAAAGAAGACAAGAGGCCCATGGGACCTGTATCGCTCACCTGGAACATACATTACCTTGCCCGCTTATGTTTCTTCAATATGATGACTGATGACCGAGTTGGCCAGCGGCCATCTACGATTTGGGATTCTTTTGAAAACAGTTGAATCTCTATGACCTATACATAATATAATTTATATCGCCCAATCTGTCCTTGATTAGTCATTTAAAGAAAATGTGATGAACGACAGACGGACAGACGGACGGTTGACGGACGTTCGCCATGGCATAAACCCACTTGCCCATTCCGGCTAGGTGAGTTAATAAATTACTAATCTATATAGGCATCCTATGGCCAAAAATTACATAATGGTATTATTATAAGGGTTCTGTATGCAGGAATTAACAGAATTGTGTACATTAAGTGCTGATGTGGTGGATGGTGGCGGTGGCTGCTTATAAGCATATATCTGTGATGGTGATTGGCTTGGTGTATGTGTGCGTGGAATGGCTGTCTGAACGTACTGTTGTCTAGGTAAGCTGTACTGAGTGTGTTGTTGACGTGGAATATTTATAGTGGATCCAGACTGAGATGTTTGTGATGATATAAAAGTTGTGTTATTTGGCTGTGCGCTGTGCACCGCATGGCTTGTTGCAGCTTGCGTCTGTTCGAGCCCCATGTAAAGTCTCCATATCTGGTCCTGCATCCAGATTTGCTGTTGTCGTGGAAAGGCAGACATTTTCTCCCCCATAATTATATAGACCGTGTTAACATTTTTTTGAGAATCAATATTTTTTTGTATAAGATCTATTTTATTGGAGTCGGCAGCTAAATCCTCCTGCATCTTCTCAAACAAGTTATTTAATTTTTTGTCTGCTTTTTTTCCCTGCCTATTTTGAGGGGTATGCGATGGAGCCGTTGATGTCGATCCTGTGTTGAAAGTGGACGAGGACTGATGTGTCTGTGGGAATGTTTTTTGTTGACGCTGTGGGCTGTCTCCCATTCTCTCCTGATTTTGAATATTTGAGGTTGATGGCATTGAGGCTGATCCCTCGAGAGCCCTCTTTTTGCCTTGTCCGGCTGAAAATCTGAAATAGTGTGACAAAACCGAATTTTGAAGCTATTAACACTACTACTACTACTACTACTACTACTACTACTACTACTACTACTACTACTACTACTACTACTACTACTACTACTACTACTACTACTACTGACAAATGACAGGACTACTACATAGTCAAGACGAGTGTGTCTGTGCTTAAGCGTGCGTGCAACGGCTCACTATGCATATAAACACCTAAAAAGTAAGTCCCCCCCCCCTAAATATGAGCTAATATTTTCCAAGGTATATGATTGTTTGCAATAAAAATTTGATACACCCCTCCCTCTACACTCCGTCCCACCCTTTACACCCTCCCTCAACACCCTTATTTAACGCCCTCCCTCTACCCTCTCTATCTACCCCTCCCTCCCCTACCCTCTCCTTATTTCACTATTGCACCAAAATGTAAATTGGATTACCTCGTAAGCCGAGATATGCCTGACTGAGGATGCCTAGAATGTAAAATTGATTAACTTCAAAAATTGCAAAATCAGACATGACATCTACGTGTCGCTCTACCCATCCTTCTACCCCTCTCACGTGTATGGTTCAGTCATACATGCCTTTATATATATATACCTTAAAAATATTAACCCATATATAGGGGGGCTTACTTTTTTTTGGTGTTTACATTAGGCATCGCGATCCGGTGGCCTAGATTACAAGACCTAACTTGCGCATATTGCAACATACACAAATTCTGGGGTCCCACTGTGAATTCTTGGTGTCCCGCTGTAAAATCCGCGGGTCCGCAATAAAATATGTTGCTGCTACTGCCGCCAGCTGTTATTACTACTACTACATCTACGAATATTAATATGCCGTGACATAAATAAACATTTATTTAATATTTCAGATTTCTAGCTACTGGAGAATCGTATACGTCACTATCCACGCAATACCGTGTGGGGGTTGCGACAATCAGCAGATTGGTGCCAGAAGTGTGTGATGCCATATGGGAGACAATGAGGGATAGCTTCCTTAAGATGCCACAAACTACAGACGAATGGAAACTGATTGCGCATAATTTTATGGACAAGTGGGACTTCCCTCACTGTGTGGGAGCGATCGATGGCAAACATATTGTTATAAAATCACCGATGAACAGTGGATCCATGTATTACAATTACAAGTCAACATACTCAATTATACTGATGGCATTAGCTGATGCTTGCAACATGTTCATTGCTGTCGACATTGGTGCCTATGGAAGACAATCGGACGCAGGAGTATTCTCCAATAGTGAAATAGGTCATGCTCTTGCAACACACAATGGACTTAATCTACCCACTGATGAACCAATACCTGGCGCCGAACATCTTGGGCCAATGCCTTACGTTGTAGTAGGGGATGAGGCCTTTCCACTTCAAAAACACGTGATGAGGCCTTATCCTGGTAGACATTGCAATACTGCTCGAGATGCATACAACTATAGACTCTCTAGAGCAAGACGCATCGTTGAATGTACATTCGGAATATTTGCGACAAGATGGAGAGTGTTCTACACAAGGATGGCCATTCACCCTATAAACGTTATAAAGGTTGTACAGGCGGCGGTAATACTGCACAATATGATGCAAAGAGATAGCAGACCAGGGACAAGTGTTGAAGATTTTGTGTCAGATTACAGACCCGATGACGTTCATGGATTGGTAAACTTTGCTCATTTCGGCACTAGAGGGTCAGCTACAGCAGTCGATATTAGAGATAGATTTACAAGATCCTTTACAGAGAATCCCCTGCCGTGACTGAATTCTCATATCCAAAGAGGCCTGCATTAGTTTTTATTATAAAGTAATACTACTGACATAGTGTTGTGCTATACTTACTGCAGATAGGCGGAACTCCTTGAATCTTCCTCTTCAGTGTCAGCACCTGTTAGGACATCCTCACACCCCTCCTCTTCTCCAACACTGGGTGTAATATTAGTGACAGTTCTGAATTTGATAGAAAGAT